>JANAVB010002397.1:4101083-4164073 GCA_029216955.1 Iris pallida
AGGGCAATAAACCGCAAACAGGGGAGCATCGACAGCATCATATGCGCGAGGTACGACTTTGTCGTATTATTTCTTCGCGCATACTCGATAATTTTCAATTCTGTAAAATCGTATGGATAGCCCATATAACCCTCTAGGAATCCATATAGCTGGTTTGTATCGAGTCGATCCAGATTCGAAGAGAGATCGACTCGAAAAATACGAAAACTCTGTTCGAAAACAGAGTTTATAACGCGCACCACACCCAACTTGGAAGCCGGATTTCGATCTGTGCTTTATAGTTTTCAGAAACTAATAGAACACAATTAAAGTTAACATAACCAAGATCAAAACGCAACTTGCAGTTTTGTTTTTCGATGTGTGTGCATGAATAAAAGCGTTGACGAAGTTTACCGAAAAACTGTTTTCAAAACTAGGAAAACTCATCCACACGACGTGCGTCCCGCCATTCCGGGCGACGTGGTCGCGAACCAAAGGCATCGAAAGCTGCGTAACGGCTTCGTGGTCGTGTGGGATTTGACGGAATTCAAATTGGTCGCGTGTGCGCGACGAATTTGATGCGTATCCGTCGAAATTTACCGTATCGGCCTCTATGCAAAATTTTCAATTACTTTGTGCACATTCGTCAGATTGAAACGAAACTTATGCCAGCAGGACCGTATCATTTTTCTGGTCATGTATGCCAAGTTTGGTCCGATTCTGAGACAGTTGATAAAATCGTCGTTTCGCGGGCCCCACGGTCCGACTTAACGGACGATTTTGTGCACGGCCCGCCAAAATCCAACTTTGGACATACGGTTGGGTTCGTATCGAAAAATTGGATCCATAAACATATGGTTTGACGACTTTAGAGACTGTTGACTCTGGCACACTTTTTGGTGCAAAGCGGGTCCAACGGCGGACATCGTTTTAGTCCGAAATTATCGTTTTGCCCCTGTGTCCAGAATTGGACTTAAGGACAGACAATCCTAGCTAATTTGACTATTCTAAGAATATTGGTAATATTTATTTCAGCTTTCGGGGACTGTTGTACGGATTTTGACTATTGTGGCACATTGAGTAGTTCAGACTGTCGGTTTCACCAGCAGAGGACCACAGGCGAGTACAATTATTGTCTGCATTTCGATATTGATTTTCACTATATTTTATTGATTGGCCATTGGTTATGTGATTATTTTCTATTATAAATTGTTGAGTCGGGAATGAAAAGTACCAAGGATGTGTGATCTGACCTTAGACTGTGTAGACAGTGTAGACAGTGATTTATTATTGCAAAGTAAACAGTGTAGACAGTGTAGACAGTGATTTATTATTGTAAAGTAGACAGTATAGACAGTGATTTATTATTGCAAAGTAGACAGTGTAGACAGTGATTTATTATTTCAAAGTATACCATGTTTTTTTATTGTATTATTTACTGTAGACAGTGTAACTTTATACAATGTAGACAATGTAACTTTAGACAGTGTAACTTTAGACAGTGTAGACAGTGTAACTTTAGATAGTGTAGACAGTGTCGCATAATTGTCCCGAGACCGATCACATATCAAAGGTACTTCTAACAGTTGGGGAAAGTATTTTGTGTCTAATTATTTGTTACTAATTTTCCGTCTTTACTGTTTATTTTCAAAACTCATGATTGATGTCTAACCTTTGTTTTATAGTCATTTTCTTTATTCGAAATTGCATTCAGTGAATTGTGCTCGTTCCATTCCTGACTGAAAACCAATATTTTTTAGGTTAGCGTGGATTCACTTAGCATGGGAGATACGGGGGTACTTGCAGACAAAAGCCTAGAGACTAGCTAGATAGTGGACTTGTAGTAATTCATTTATTCGTACAAGTTTATATTTTTCTACAAATGTAAAACTTATGATCATTGTAAATTAAATTAATTTTGCGAATGAGTATTATTTGTGATTTTGATCTTCATGGCCGTGACAACGTTCTACCGCCGACACTGCGGCGTAGGCTGGCTTGGACACGTCTCGTATCCGTTAAAAAAAATGGGTACGGGTCGTGACAAGTTTTTGTGGTGGCCCATGCAGGTCAGTCTTTGCAAATCATACGAACTCGTGATAGTACTTAAGTTAGTTGTACTATTGCGAGCATGCAACTAAGAAATGCTCATTCACGAATTATGAATTAATTTAATTTAAGAGAATGACTAGGACTAGGAGTCCCTTATACAAATTTACCGATGGGTAGTTTAGGCCCTGCAATGTAGATGAGGAGTTATTAATTTTGATAGTTTATCATATCCCCATAGGTACACTATTACCTCTTGATATGACGTTATGATCCAATGTGGATAGATTATTCACTTGGTGAGACAGGGTTTTCTAGAAATAATGATCTAACCTTGATAAAAGGTGCAATTTCTTCTCCTTGTCCTTTTAGATATCATCCTCACATCTTAGTCCGAATTGCCTCTTTAGTCCCTATTTTGCCCTAAGGATTATTATTTTATATAATTTCTGATTAGATTATCCATATACGGACCTCGAGTTAGCTTTGGTTCAAAGATTTTCCTCAATGGTTTGGATATACATGAAATAGATACTAGAACGTTTGTAATTCTTTGTCTTCAGTTATTCCCTCCCTGTTCAATCTTTTATTTTAAAGATTGTGACTGATAGGACAAATATGTATGCCTTATTACATAGTCAACTTGCTTGAATCTCTAGAAACTCATGAGTTTTTACATATGTAGTTAAAGGAATGTTAGTTAACTCGATATGGCAGGACAGCAGCGCACTGTCGCCATTTATTCGAATTAAGGAGACTAAGGTTTCACTGCAGCCAGCAGCGCACTAGCGAGACACGATCCCTAGAGTTGAAATTGGTTTAAGAAAATGTAGGTTATAGAATATTGCTAAACTATAGCTAGTGGTCCTCTTTTGACCGTAGTCACCCTTGTGTCAATATAAGGTAGAGTATCGGATAGCATATCACCCTGAAATCACGAATCCAAAGGTTTACCACAGCCCGATTTTACGGGCGAGACGTAGTCCTCGGTGAAATGACTTCAAACATGATTACAAGTTTGGGATACCATAGAGGATAGGACAATGCCATGCATGTCCCATAAGATCCAAAGCCGATATTAGTGGAAGTTTTGTAAGTTGGGTAGCATGTCTCCCGACCTAGCATTCTGTAGTCCTTGTGACTTACTGACGAGGAAATTGATTGACACTAATAGGTTTACCTAGAATACAGAAGTTAGAGGTCATAACCCATTAGTCAACCAAGTCCTTGTGGATAAGAAGATAGTAGGAAGACTGTCTAAGCAAGAACAATGGGTAAGGTTTGATTCTCACAAAACTCGAACTACTTGTGACTCCTTTCAAAATTTTTGTATACTTGTATTTTGACTATCTTAACCAATACTGCTAATACAGCCTAGTTTTGCAAGCTCACTATGTTCTCGAGCTTGATTCAAAACATATGTTTAGTGGGGACGCCTACTAACATATTGTCTAATCAGAATCGACGTATTACGGTCTGATCAACCGTAGTGCACTTGGTTCGCTCTCTCTTTGATTAACCTACGTGGATTGAGATATCAAGGTATCTATGGTCTCATCCGCGACTGTATTGACAATTTCTCTTGAATTATACATTCGCCTTTGAATCACGAAATTGTATTCAGTGATATCCTTCTTGAACTCTTTATTGTTTTTGTCTTTCACCGATTTGGAAAAAAACGAAAGCTCGTGATGGTAGAGAGATATAGAGTATTCCCATGGCTATGATAATGGTAGGCACAAGTGTAGCTACCATCGGCCAGTCATACGATTGAGTTACTCGTTCTCCCATCGACCCTCAAACTACTATTGAGACTTTCAAGCCATCTGAATTTTACCCTTAGTCGACTGCCAACCTAGAAGACTATCACTCCTCAAGAAACCAATTGTCGTGAGTCTCTGACTATCTGCTTGAAGCTTGCTTTAACTAGCAACCCTTGTGCCTTGACTCAACCGTCCCTCAACCAAGGCCCACAGTTTAGACATGAGATTAATAGACAAGGGTAATGACAATCATTTACCGTGACTATGGTAGATACTCATCCCGAGATTGGTTTCCAACAAATATTACCCTAGTTATGTAAATTTTGATATTAAGACCTAACTAGTGTTGGAACACCATGGTCACTAGCTTAGCTGATACCATAGATTAAATACCCTGTCAAATTATGATCTACCAGTTATTAACAACAATGCATGACCACTACGGGCCCATACCATTAGAATCCTTGTGACAATAGTCTAACAGGTTTGACACAACTAGAGTTGCACGACTCAGTTGTTAGAAATCTTTTTAGATGATGTGCCTTAGAGTTGGTTAACCCGTCGATAACTCTTGTATGCAGTGGATGAGTAGATCATTCTATTCTATCGACCATGTGTCTTTATACACACTCGTTTTCTGTTTATTGAGGAACGATCCTTGATTTGACTTATATACCGTATCCCGTTATGTCATACTTTATTCTTTATCAACAAGAGTCGGGGTACAACACCGGACCTTAGAATTCTTCTAACCTCATTATTCCTAAAAATATGTCCTATTTTCTAAGGTGGGTAGACTGTAAGTTTCCTAAAATTTTAGGATATACGAGGATTGCCGATTGATTAGAATAATTTCCATTAGGATGATAATTAGTGCCCTTGGACTCCCACTTTTAATTTAGATCATTTTGTGTCCCCGGCCGTGTCATTAATATTCGGAGCATGAGACCAGCTGTTACCTTCCAACAAAGTTCATATGCAAGATCTAGACGAGTTCTCCTTCATCTAGGTATATCATGTCCCACTCAAACACGTCCCCTTGTACTCTATTTTTATGGTACGACTTTCAGGACAAAAAGGATTAGCTATAATCCTTACCATAATCCCTGTGTACTTTCCGACTACGACTAGAGACTCAACTTCGACTCGAATCTGTCGACCTAATATATGATTATGATCGACTGGAAGCCCACTACGTACATATCTCTAGTGTGCCATTTAATTGTGTCTTTTCGTGCTACTTAAACACAAAAGTCACGGAAGGCGCATCTTCAGGGCTTACAGAACCTATTTGACCAATCCGACTTCCCAACTAGCTCAACCATTTGGGTAGAAGGCTATTCTAGGTTACCTTAACCTATTAGAAATAATTTTATCATTGAGATCTTGTCCAGTCCATGTGGATTGAAACCCAAGATTCATTCGACCAACGATTGATGTCCAATTAGGAAATCCATTAAGACCTAGTAAAACCCATCCATGCATACCACCATATTTGGACTATAAAAATTGGACTATTTGAAATAGGACCCAATACCTACTATGTAGTCTCCACCTCTTAGAATGTGAGGCCATTCGTAACCCTTATTCCATCTACCTGGAAGTTGCGATACGATCTTGTATTGCGTTTACCCCTTGCTCGTGTGTTTAAATAACTACAGAAAAGATCACGATCTTGACTTCTCGAATTCCGTTCAATTAGGGAACCTTGTTTGGATAAATTTTGAGAATGAGACTTCTGCATTGCACGAATTGCAAGCCCTCTAAGAGACAAGGGTTCTTCGACGTAGCAAGTGACTGGGCTAGATTAGCCACTCTAGTAAATAAGTCAATGGTTCATAGACCTTCCTTCTAGCTGCATCATTAGATACTCTCTACCGCTCTTGAAACTTCATAATTGTCCTCGGTTATTCTTCCTTATCTTCTTGTCCTTCCTACTGTAGAGTGACGATTGGTCATGCTTATTAGAGTTTTCTAATTGTTCTTAGCCACTGGTGTAAATTGTTGCAGGTTAAATTTTGGGATTGCTTGATAGAAAGGAGAGGATTATAGAGGCCATAAGCAGTAGATATCGATTGGTAGAAATTTTAGCAAGTAGTTGGATGTTTTAAAGTTTTAGTGACATGAGATTTGAGGGAGTAGTGTGACCAAAGGTGGGTAGAAGTCCTCGGAGTTTCGTGGTTACAAAATGGCTAGGAGGAGGATATAAACTGTTTTTTTGAGGAATTAAATTCGAGGTGATTAAGGTAATGGTAGATTTTCTTGTTGAATTTAAGAAATAGTTACGAATTAAAATTTTGAGGACGAAATTATTTTTAAGGTGGGTAGATTTGTAGCTGCCCTTCCCAGAAATTTGGAATATTTTCTATTATTAATTATTTTATTAGAATGGTGATTTAAGTTTTTATAGATAATTATTTAGTTAATTTTACGGTAGATGATTTTAGCCATAGTGGAGTTTTGGAGAACAAGGCGACTAGGAATCGTGGCACGGATAGTACAATGGCGTGCTTTGACTAGTGTGTTAGCCTTGATAGGGAAGGCCGAGCCATAGCGATGTCCTAACTAGGAAAACCAAGCCAAGTTGCGACTTAAGCCTTACCGAAGGTTTATTTGTTCATTATTTATATTATTGAATTTTAGGGAAAATCGGTTATACCATTTTAGCCCGGACTGGACCCGAACTGAGCCCAAGCCGAGTAGTCATGCGGCGCGTCCAATGACATTCGTGTTGATAGAAATTGAAATGAGGGTGTTGTATTCCGTTATAAATGATTTAATGACTATCTCTAAATATTCGTAATTTATATATTATAAATATTATTATTAAATAATATTCAATAAATAGGTTCTTGCACATTCCGGAGATTATTAGATTGTACGCCATGGTATATACACCCTTATTGATTTATAGAATTTCGTTATTGTTATTATTATTATTATTATTATTATTATTTTTAATATTAATATTATTGAGGAGGTTATTATATAATAATATTTTATTATTATTGGTATATTATTATTGTCAAATAGATGTTATAATATATACATATATAAATTATATATCATTATATTTTTATATATATATAAATATAGGTTTGATGAACTATATACTTATGAGTATATAGATATACATATATATATATATATATATATATATATATATATATATATATATATATATATATATATATATATATATATATATATATATATATATAGTTTAAAAGAATAAAAAAAGAAGAAGTTATCAACACTTGTCGGAACAGTGGATAGAAGCCCACGTAGCTGGCAAAGCTACTAGCCCCTTGTGAACCGAGAGGACACTGTAGCATAGCTACAGTAGAACGTAAACCCGAGCTTCAACAGAGCCCAAACCTGAGAGAATCCCAACCCGAGAGTTCTAAATCGCTCGCGCACAGCGGTATATATATGGAGTAGGATTTCGATAAAAGCCTAATCCCGAAACCCTAGCTCACCCACGCCACCTTCTCCGATCATAGGCGTGCCGCCCGCCACCGCCACGACGGCCAGAGTCGGCCGGACACGCGCACGACAGGGCAACAACCGCGCGCAAACAGGGGAGCAGCGACAGCATCATATGCGCGAGGTATGACTTCGTCGTATTATTTCTTCGCGCATACTCGATGACTTTCAATTTCGTAAAATCGTATGGACAGCCCATATATCCCTCTAGGAATCCATATAGCTGGTTTGTATCGATTCGATCCAGATTCGAAGAGAGATCGACTCGAAAACTATGAAAACTCTGTTCGAAAACAGAGTTTATAACGCGCACCACACCCAACTTGGAAGCCGAATTTTGATCTGTGCTTTAATAGTTTTCAGAAACTAATTGAACACAATTAAAGTTAACATAACCAAGATCAAAACACAACTTGCAGTTTTGTTTTTCGATGTGTGTGCATGAATAAAAGCGTTGACAAAGTTTACCCAAAAACTATTTTCAAAACTAGGAAAACTCATCCACACGACGTGCGTCCTGCCATTCCGGGCGACGTGGTCGCGAACCGAAGGCATCGAAAGCTGCGTAACGGCTTCGTGGTCGTGTGGGCTTTGACGGAATTTAAATTGGTCGCGTGTGCGCGACGAATTTGATGCGTATCCGTCAAAATTTACCGTATCGGCCTCTATGCAAATTTTCTAATTACTTTGTGCACGTTCGTCAGATCGAAACAAAACTTGTGCCAGCAGGACCATATCATTTTTCTGGTCATGTATGCCAAGTTTGATCCAATTCTGAGACAGTTGATAAAATCGTCGTTTTGCGGGCCCCACGGTCCGACTTAACAGACGATTTTGTGCACGGCCCGCCGAAATCCAACTTTGGACATACGGTTGGGTTCGTATCAGAAAACTGGATCCGTAGACATATAGTTTGATGACTTTAGAGACCGTTGACTCTGGTACGCTTTTCGGTGCAAAGCGGGTCCAACGGCGGACATCGTTTTGGCCCAAAATTACTATTTTGCCCCTGTGTCCAGAATTGGACTTAAGGACAGGCAATCCTAGCTAATTTGACTATTCTGAGAACATTGGTAATGTTTATTTCAGCTTCCGGGGACTGTTGTACGGGTTTTGACTATTTTGGCACATTGAGTAGTTCAGACTGTTGGTTTCACCAGCCGAGGACCACAGGCGAGTACAGTTTATTGTCTGCATTTCGATTTTGATTTTCACTATATTTCATTGATTGGCCATTGGTTTTGTGATTATTTTCTATTATAAATTGTTGAGTCGGGAATGAGAAGTACCAAGGATGTGTGATCTGACCTTAGACAGTGTAGACAGTGATTTATTATTGCAAAGTAGACAGTGTAGACAGTGATTTATTATTGCAAAGTAGAGTGATTTATTATTGCAAAGTAGACAGTGTAGACAGTGATTTATTATTTCAAAGTATACCATGTTTCTTTATTGTATTATTTGCTGTAGACAGTGTAACTTTATACAATATAGACAGTGTAACTTTAGACAGTGTAACTTTAGACAGTGTAGACAGTGTAACTTTAGACAGTGTAGACAGTGTCGCATAATTGTCCCGAGACCGATCACATATCAAAGGTACTTCTAACAGTTGGGGAAAGTATTTTGTGTCTAATTTTTGTTACTGATTTTCCGTCTTTACTGTTTATTTTCAAAACTCATGATTGATGTCTAACCTTTGTTTTATAGTCATTTTCTTTATTCAAAATTGCATTCAGTGAATTGTGCTCGTTCCATTCCTGACTGAAAACCAATATTTTTTAGGTTAGCCGTGGATTCACTTAGCATGGGAGATACGGGGATACTCGCAGAGAAATGTCTAGAGACTAGCTAGATAGTGGACTTGTAGTAATTCATTTATTCGTACAAATTTATATTTTTCTACAAAAGTAAAACTTATGATCATTGTAAGTTAAATTAATTTTGCGAATGAGTATTATTTGTGATTTTGATCTTCATGGCCGTGACAGCGTTCTACCGTCGACACTGCGGCGTAGGCTGGCTTGGACACGTCTCGTATCCGTTAAAAAAAACGGGTGCGGGTCGTGACATTAGCAGGAGAAGTGGCTGTTCTAGCCTAACCAAATCGAGGCACCATAGCCCTGACCTGCGGCTCTTCCAGAATAACAAAAATCGGGGCACGACTGTTCTGATCTTTGGAAGCAACAGGCACCTTCAGCCTGTGTCGGGACACGACGATCCCGATATTTGGATGCCACAAGCACTTTCACAGGCTTGTACGAAAACATGGCCGATGGTGAATAAACCAACTCGGCACATCTTCGTCTTTAGAAGGAGTTCATCGTCAACTTGCCAAGGCAAGGCACCGATCGAGTTCGTCTCCATGAAGGAAAGCTAAGTGAAATGAGAAACAAAACTCTTTATGAAGCTATTTGTAGGCTAGGGCAACCCTCGCCCATGCGCCAAGTGGCAGTCTCCTTATATTCTGTGCAATGAATTTGCATTAATGACGATAAATCTGCCTCTTCGTATTCAACCAAGTTAAAATAGCCATTAACGCCTCAAAGAAGTCAACAGACGGGCTAATGAGAATGCGCCATACGGTAGATGCGTCGCCAGCACCATGCGCTCCGTATCGATATGCCCAATGGGACATAGATCGATGCGTCCAATGGGACATAGACCCATACGCCTATTGGGGCACAAACTGATGCGCCCACTTCAATTCATCATCCATCAGGCATTTAATGCTATGTGACAGAGTTGGCTGCACCTTCCCCAAAGACTGAACGGTTCGTAGCTTTTTGCAGAAAACGAAGAGCCGCAGACATCAGCATCATCATTACTAACTTTTGTCGGCTACAGCTGTCCTTGCAACGTGGCTAGTCGATCACTCGTATGCGCCTCCACAGCCATGCGCCTAGAAGTCTGCATGTGCCTCAAAAGCCATGCGCTCCGACTTACTCCTGATCCCAAATGACAGAAACCAAGTCTTTGCATGAGCCTCCACAGCCATGCACTCGAAGCTCTGCATGCGCCTCAGAAGCCATATGCCCAGACTTGTATATGACCTCTAAAAGTCAGAGACTAAGTCGCCCCATGCGCTAGATCCTAGGCGCATCCTGACTGATCACCCTCCACCAAATTCGAGATCTTTGAGCCATGAACACGTGCCACGTGTCATTTGACTCAGTTTTGCCTACGAATGGGTGCTAACCATCCAAGAGCTCAGCAACGGCCGAATCTTCGCAACTACCACGTGTTAGCTCCACCTCAGCCCAATAGTGCAGTTCAAACAAGATTCAGCTTCAACTCAGGGAGCATCGTCCATGCGCCCTACAACACCAGCCACATGGCGTTTCCACATACAGGTGCATTCTACATACGCACGCATGAGCAGATCCCAGTCTGCTACCTATAAATAGAAGGATTATTCCTTCATCCACACACACAAAAACAGACAGATAGATTATCATATCTACCTACAGAGAAAAGAAGAGACATGTACTGTCTATTTCTCCTCCAAACGGTCCGACATTCAGAGCAACCCAAACCTTCAGAGAATTCAAGATCGCCAATGGAGTCAACGCATTACCACTCCCTCCCCCGATACAGTTCCTAGATAAAAACAAAAGTGTACTCCTAGGACTACGTCTAAGTCATACATTGTATATTGTTCTGTTTGTAATTGAAATACCAAAGTTTTATCAATCAACAAAACCTTGTCGAATTTTCGATGGCAAACATCTCCCACACACAATTTTTAGTCGATCGTCATATCATTTCGGACTCTTCGTGCAAACCTTGTTCGCACTGGCTTTGTCATCATTGCCCCACACACATACCCCACGTACTCCGTGCGCTCCAGAGCTCTACGAGATGGCCATGACGTCTTTCGACGCCCGCAACTCAACGCCTCGCTTCGCTCATGATGCCGAAGGCGCTCCCGACGTCTTCACGATGCCTATGACATCCAATGTCGCCCATCCACCAGTTCTATGTGTACGACGCCCTTACGACCTCTTCTTGACACCCTTATGGCATCGTAAGACGGGTCGTATGGTCGGCTGTCATTTATACCCGTGGTAGAATGGTGCCCGTCCTCGACCGCCCGTGCGATGGCCTATCAGTTGAGTTTTCATAAACAGACGCCTCACTTGTCATGTTTCCCATTTCTCACGATAAAACTATTTATTTTTGTGTGGTATAAAATTAATCATTAATGACAGTTCCTGTAGTTTTTGTCCTGATGTACTTAAGGGTCTGTTTGGAACAAGGATTTTGAGCATGATTTTAGGTTCTTCATGAAGTGAAACCAAATCCACATAATCGCTTGTTTGGTTACAAGAATTTTAGGGGACATGATTTTCTCAAATAGTTCTTTGCAGTTCATGTCCCTTGTAAAAAACCCCCAAATTCTTGTTTACCACATCCTCTCAAAAAGAGAGTATGTGGGTTGGAATTGGATGTGGCAAACAGATGAGGCCACCGATGCCATAATCGTCCGGGCGAAGGAGACCACCGACGCCACCGACAGCGGATGAGGCCACCGAACGGAGGAGACTGCCAATGCCACCTGACGGGGGAGAGGCTGGAGATAGATCACGGAGGAGACCACCAATCAGACGGATGATGTAGTGCCCTGTCCCGCTCAGTCAATCGAAAGAATCGAAACGCCGACGGCATTCGGACTTAACCATGCAACGGCTTGCTCGAAGACTCGCTCGGTCGAGGCGACCCCTCGCTCAGGTGGGTGGCTTCGGTGAACTTGCCTCAGCTTGGCCTTCACACTAATAAAACGAAAGTTTTCAAATGCATAAGTAGGCTTGATAATAAATGATATGCATCCACATAGCTAAGAGAATAATCCCAACTTGGGTCAGACTGAACTAGAATATGGAAATGTCCCACGATCGTCTTAGAAGTTTGCTCATCGTGCTTTCAAAATGACACTCGGTCCTTCGTTCCGTGGCTTGGAAGAAGGGAGTTGGTCTAAGTTGTCACAAATCTGGAACTAGCCTAAGTCATAGGCGTCGCCCGCATAAATGCTTGATAAAACATGCACAGTCCCAACGTCCAGGGCTTGGCATTGCCTTGCTCATCCCACGGGTTATGTTACAGTGCATGTTGCAGTGCACGGTTTATGGCGTAAGTTTAAGCACCCAAAGAACTTGGTTGTTCAAGTCGAACGCGTGCACGACACGTTTTCATATTGCGAGGCTTAGCGTAGCCCTTGCTCGTCAAGTTATTGTACGAATAAGTTAGATAAGAGTGTTGCTAGGCTATCGAAGTCATAGCAAGCACTGTCCCCTATTTTCTACGGTTGTCAAGTCACATAGTCCCACGATCTCAAGACTCGTCATATAAAGTATGTGACTTGCACGATGGTGTCGCATAGAGAACAAGTCAGTCTAAAGCACGAGCCACGATTGGTTTAAGGAGCCACGGTCAATAGAATACGTTCTATTCAAGTTAAGCTGGAAGACTACTTAGTAGTCGTTCCCTGGAGTTCAAAGGATAGAAGTTCATACGACTGGTTGTCGTCGAGATCGGTTCCGCTACTTGGGAGTCTCGATAAGGAAGTTTACGAGAATGGTCCCGCTACTTGGGAGTCTCGATAGAAAGTTGGAATGCATGGTCATTGGACAACTTACGCGTAAGGGGAATTCCTCGAACGATCACTGGAGCACCGGGTTCATGTCGGCCTAGGAGGAAGAGCATATATTGTATGGCCTTCATCGATGGTGCGACTCGATTGAAGTGGACCATTACAATATAAGTTGCGGGTCATTCGCTGGGAGCTCGTACCTCGCTATCGAATGGTCACCATATGCAAAGATCCAGTATAGCTTGACATTGCTAGTAACCACTCATATAGATGTGTCGGCATAAGGGCGGCTATCCACGGTTATGCCTTTGGATTGCGTCGAGTACTAGCACGGTACGAGTTGAGTTGATAAGGTATAATAATGGCAAGCGCCAACCTTGCATCGGCGCAGGTTAGATGTGCATCGGTTGCAATACCAAGCATGAAGCCTAAGATTTGGCTCTAGTAAAGACACGTGCTTTGGGACAAAATGAGGCGTTGGGTTTGAGTTGTCCACGCAAGTTTCACAAGTTGGGTTGCTTATTCCGAGTCAAGTCTGGAAAGGGCTGTAAGGATAAGTTGGGTCAAGTTGCATTTAGTTGGGAGGCACGGCCTCGATCTTAAGGTACGAGCAAAGTCTACTGGCACGACCAGCCCGAGTCGTCCCCTTGACGTCGTTGGCACGAGAATGGTCTAGAGGCACATAAAAACAAGTGAAAGTCTTGGCACGGCCGAGTTTGCGTAAGTTTCTACTTGGCGAGGTACTGCCTCGAATATATTGAAGTCACGAATAGAGTATAGCACGACCTTGTCGTTGCGTTGCCAAGTATAGGCCAAGGCGTCTCTGTCATAAAATTGATCCTAAGACAAGACTAGAAAGACAATAAAAAAGGGATTAAGCTGCACAAAGTAAATGAACGTTTCAATTTTGTATGGGTGGACGAGGAGCTCACTCCACGAGTACAGTTGAGTACTGACACCCACACAGTTTTCATGTGTAGGCACATGTAGAAGCCCGATGGCGTAGAGCTCACTTGGATGCGTCGAGGCACGAAGTTTTTTTGTGTTTTGAGGCGTGCGGCCACATGGAGTTAGAACTTTTATGGGACATAATGTATAAACATCGTCATTCCGAAGAATTTGCCACTCATCGCTTGAAGCTTGTATTAAAAAATGAGAGAGAGCAGAGTGACTTATAATATGAGAGAAAAGTGAGCTTAAGAGACTTGTAATTTGGCCTCGTGTCCATATTGTAATCTTTGTTCAATATCAATAAAAGGGTATTTCGCATGACTTGTGTTTTGCTTCAAATTTCGTTGATGACTATTCAATGTTTCTGCTTGGGACTTCTGTGCGACGACCCCCGTCGCTTATGTAATGCCTGTAGTTCGTATTACGTATCTTGGAATACGTGTACGTATTTTATTTTGTATTGCATATCTCTTGGCTTGGCTCGGTTTATTTTGGGTTGGTTCGGCTAGGCTTGGGTTGCCTTGGTTCATCATGAACCAAAAGGTGAACCCTCCTACCTACCACCACCCTCCTTTATTAACCCATTCCTTCATTCTCTCTCTTTATTATTCTTCTTCTTCTCCACATTTACTTCTACACCTACCAGGAAGGAGAGAGAGAGAGAGAGAGAGAGAGAGCTTAGGCAAGTGCAAACTTGCTTCATGATGGATCTCATGTTTTATTGTTCCATTCTCTTCCTTACTAGATTCTAAGTCTCTTTAGAACTGGAAGTTTTCGGTTTTGATGGTTATATTTTTGTAGATCTAAGTTTTAAGTTCCTTCTTGTTTAGTTTTCTTGGTTTGGATCTCTAAAACTTGGTTATTTTTGAAAACTAATGGTTCTATGTTGTAGAGAATTCAATTTCATTCAGTTTTGGCTTTTGTTTCGCTTGATTTCGACTCCGGATGAGTAAGTTATGGCTATTACAAGTTTTCGGAACTTTCATGGCTGAACTTGCTGTTTGGGGACGATGAACCCCATGCGCCGGGAACCTCATGCGCCCGGGAGGCCATGCGCCGGGAGGCCATGCGCCGTGAAGTCCCGGCAACGCATTCCTTAACTCCGAGCGTGTCATGCGCGTAGGTTTCTTACGCGCATGTATTGAAGATGCAACGTGAGTTTCCCATGCGCCGATTGGTGCAGGAATCCCATGCGCCGATTGGTGCAGGAATCTCATGCGCCGATTGGTGCAGGAATCCCATACGCCGATTCGTGCAGGAATCTCATGCGCCGATTGATGCAGGAATCCCATGTGCCGATTCACGCAGGAATCCCATGCGTCGATTCGTGCAGGAATCTCATGCGCCGATTTGTGCAGGAATCCCATGCGCCGATTCGTGCAGGAATCTCATGCGCCAATTCGTGCAGGAATTTCATGCACCGATTCGTGCAGAAATCTCATGCGCCAATTTGTGCAGGAATCCCATGCGCCGATTTGTGCAGGAATCCCATGCGCCGATTCGTGCAGGAATCCCATGCGCCGATTGTGCAGGAATTTACTATTTTTGCCTGTTTAAGTTGTTTTGTAGCTAGAATCTTGAAAAAACTCAAAACATAAAAGTTGTAGATCTTTTCCTTGGCTTCAAGAATATGTCATTAGTTATTTTATACAATCTTTCTCATTCATGATAATGTAAGAATAGAACACGATAGTGGCCCGCGGTGGCGCACTCTTGACAAGTAAACTGATATGACAAGTATGAAAGGTCTGGACACCGTGGGCGATTGCGTTTGTACAAATAAACCAGTACTGTCTTGCATCATGTCTAGGATGGGGATCCCTGAGTACCACGGTCAGGGGTACCTACTGAAATTGACTAAGGCTAATTAACTAGAATGATTCAGTAGTCATGAAGAGATTCCCAGCTACAAGCAATCCCGTTATCTGGGCGCATTAAGTGGACTTGTAGCCTACCGACGAGTAGGGCACATTTCCAGCACACAGTCACGTGTTGCATTCTTCATAACGGACGTTCGACCCGGATAACCGGATGGTCTGCAGGGCTTGTGGCTGTTGGGATAATCTCATTGCATCTTGCTAGTAACTAGGCCTGTGATAACCCTAGTTAGTTAAAAGTATCAAGCCGTACTCTTGATTGGCCGTGATTGATTGGATGAAGTTTATTCCAGCTTAGTCTTATCCTGATCCTGTACAAGATTGTATCATGACGTGATTTCTTGTATCGATAAATAATGGGATACCAAGTTCTGTTCAGATGAAGGGTTACAACCCCGGTCCTTCTTTGGTTTAAGGGTTGTAACTTGGCTATCTGAATAGTTCCATGGTTATCTTATCATATATCGTCCTGCTTATTGTGCCCGCCTTAACAATAAAGATCAGGGGTCCAGTTCTGTTCAGGCGAAGGGTTACAACCCCGGTCCTTGTTTGGTTTAAGGGTTGTAACCTGGCTTCCGGAGCAGTTCTGTGTCCTCTCTTCGTTTATTGTCTTATTGTAACCCCCTGTCATGCTCGTCATGTTTTATCTTTACTTCAATACCATGATTATTATGCTGGCCTTAACAATAAAGATCAGGGGTCCAGTTCTGTTCAGGCGAAGGGTTACAACCCCGGTCCTTGTTTGGTTTAAGGGTTGTAACCTGGCTTTCGGAGCAGTTCTGTGTCCTCTCTTCGTTTATTGTCTTGTTACCTTATCAATAGTAATTGAGGCGGGTTTCTATTCAGGCGAAGGATTGCAACCCCGGTCCTTGTTTAGTTTAAGGGTTGCAGTCTGGCTACTTGAATGGTTTCTCCGTGCTTAATATATTATTGTTATCTCAGTTATTATTAGTATCTTTTAATTACCTTAACTATTTATTTATGATATGCTGGTTTTAGTTCCTAAGTGAAGCCTCCTTTGTGGCACTTGCTCTTTCTGGGGTCTGACCCAGCTGGTTTTGTGTGGCCAGATATCGGAGCAGCACCAGAGGATCTACCTACTGTCTTCCAGCCAGATGGTGACCACCAGGCGTAACCCTGGCAACGAGTGGGTTTCTTTTTGTCCTCCCACTTTATTGTAAAATTATTCTTTTGAGGCGTTTAGCCGACGAGCACGTGTTAGCTCGATTGTACCTTACTTACTGTCTGCCTACGGGCTGTAACATGATTGACAGATCCTAGGGTTGATCATGTATGACTGAACTCTTGCTAGTCCTGACATTTTGTACGACTAGCTTCATGATCATCCAATATGTAATGTATGGGACGCCTTGCTATTATATATTTGGTGCTCTGATATCTTGTAACTACTATTACTTGCTTGTGATTGAGACAATAGGCTTGTTCATGACCATAGAAGACTGTTGGCTTGTAGTTAAACCCGTATCTAGACAGCCGTGACCGTATAGCGAGGTGGGTTGTACTTCAATATACGTAGCTGGCTATGTATGCCCCCGCTCTCCAGTATTCTGGTTCTGGGGCGTGACATGGTTTTAGTGGTGGCCCATGCAGGTCTTGTAATTCAAGATATGTGAGGGTTTACCGAATAGATGTCTCAATCAGTACTCGCCCTTGATCTCTACTCGTATCCTCTTGATCCCTGAAAATCTTGACCTGATCACATGCTTGTATCGTTGATCTGTCCTGGTCCTTCCTTATTGTTCCCTATGTCGTCTTCTTCAGCGACATTGTTCCTGGACCTGCCGATCAGCAAGGCGGAGTACCTCCCGCGGACCAGCAGCATCCTGGAGATCAAGTCCAGCATTCAGGAGTAGCCTCCAGAGTCATGCCTACCGAAGGAGAACCACCAGTTCAGCCCGTCCAACCAGCAGAGCATGATGATGGCACTTTGGTGGGTCTCATCAGGACGCTATTAGCTTCCCAGGATCGTCGCGAAGATGCCTTGCACCAGGCGGTGGCAGATGCCTTGACCAGAGGAGGTCATCAGGGTAATAGCGCGGCCAACAGCTTCAAGCGCTTGAACCCCCCCTTCTTCGACGGCAGTGAAGATGCGATCGCTGCAGATGCATGGCTTCAGGACACAGAGGTGATTCTAGAAGCAGCCAAGACTCCAGAGAACGAGAAGGTGGCCGTAGTGCGCCTGCAGTTACTAGATCTTGCCCGCAGCTGGTGGGCAGCGCAGGCCGATGGATTAGTGACCCTTATTTCATGGGCAATATTCAGGGAGAGATTCCAGACCAAGTATTTTGATGCTGTAGCTCGGTATGATCTACAGACGAGGTTCACCAATCTGAAGCAGATGGGCAGGACGGTCGATGGATATGCGGCCGAGTTTTCAAGACTTAGTCGGTTTGCTCCTACCTTGGTGGCGACCGAGTTCGATAGAGCCCAGCGGTTCCAGCAGGGGCTTCATCTGGAGATTTTATTGGCGGTGGAGCAGTTTGAGCATCAGACTTTTGATGCAGTGTTGAGAGCAGCCCGGAGGCATGAGTATACATCCCAGAGGATCGTGGATAGGACCGGAGGTCGGAAGCGATCTCACGGCCAGATGAACCAGTCATCAGCACCAGCCCCGACAGCCAGGGCCTTGACCATTGGAGCTCCGAGGCGGGCGGCCTCAGTGACGTCGGTTCAGCATTCTACCCCGACGTACCCTCAGCAGCAGAAGCAGAAGCAGTCTTCCGCAGTGGGATGTTCACACTGCGGGAAGCCAGGGCATGTGGTGTCAGAGTGTCGCAGAGCACAAGGTTTGTGCTTGGTTTGTGGTGCCCCGGAACACAGGGTTGGGAACTGCCCGAACAGGGGGAGTTCATCCGCCTTCTCTAGTCCTTCAGTTAGAGGACCAGCACCAGTCCAGCAGCAGCAACAGCTGCAGTACCCGCTCCCGAGGGTATTGCCGACGCAGGCCCAGGCGTTCCAGCAGCAGAGGCCGCAGCAGTATGCCCAAGCCCAAGCCCTGATCCAGAGCAGGCAGAGGAATTTTCAGCAGAGGGGACCCGCACCCAGAGGACATGGTCAAGTGCTGGCTTTGACCATGGGAGAAGAAGGAATAGCACCAGGTGAGGTGGTAGCAGGTACTATTCTCGTCAACACCTTTCCAGCTTCAGTATTATTTGATTCTGGTGCCTCACATTCATTTATGTCTGCACGATTCGCGACACGGGTAGGATTGGAGCCCGAGTCATTATCAGTAAGGCTCAATATACTTACTGGTAACGAACTTGTGGGGGTAGATAGAGTATTTTCCTCGTGTCGGATCGTAGTTAGCGGTAGAGAATTTCCTGCTAGATTGATAGAGTTCCCGATGGCCGATTATGATGTGGTCTTAGGGATGGATTGGTTGAGGGACCAGTATGCTAGGATAGACTGCCACATTGGCAGGGTTATTTTTGGCATTCCAGGCGAGCCGGAGTTTTCCTTCTCCCGAGGCAAAGTTGAACCTTCTCCTCCAGTATTGCGGATGGCAGTAGCAGCAGTGCAGTTGCCTCGGATAGTCGAAGAGTTTTCAGATGTTTTCCCAGAAGAGCTTCCAGGGATGCCGCCAGAGCGAGAGATCGAGTTTACCATCGACTTGATTCCCGGAACAGCCCCAGTGTCAGAGAGAGTCTACAGGATGGCGCCGTCAGAGCTAGAGATATTGTACAAGATGATTGAAGAACTCAGAACCAAGGGATTCATTCGTGCTAGTGGATCGCCTTGGGGAGCCCCGATGCTTCTTGTGAAAAAGAAGGATGGTACGTCCAGATTGTGTGTTGATTATCGTACCTTGAACTCAGTGACAATCAAGAACAGATACCCTCTCCCGAGGATAGATGACTTGTTTGATCAACTCAAAGGGGCATCAGTATTTTCGAAGATTGACTTGCGGTCAGGATACCATCAGATCAGAGTCAGAGAGCAGGACATCCCGAAGACAGCTTTCAGATCTAGATATGGGCATTGGGAGTTCCTTGTGATGCTATTTGGAGCAACCAATGCGCCGGCAGTATTCATGGACCTCATGAATCGTATCTTCATGCCTTATTTGGATCAGTTCGTGATTGTGTTCCTAGACGACATCCTGGTCTACAGCAAGAGTGAGGCGAAGCATGAGCATCATCTCAGAATTGTCCTCCAGATTCTCAGAGAGCACCAGTTGTATGCCAAGTTTAGTAAATGCGAGTTCTGGCTCGATCGTATTTCGTACTTGGGCTATATCATCACCCGAGGAGGAGTAGAAGTGGATCCTCAGAAGATCGTGGCCATTGAGTCGTGGCCAGTGCCCAGCACAGTTGCAGAAGTTTGCAGTTTTCTTGGATTGGCCGGCTACTACCGGCGATTTGTTTCAGACTTTGCTCGGATTTCAGCGCCATTGACCCAGTTGACCCGCAAAGATGTGCAGTTTGCTTGGACAGCAGAATGCCAGGATTCTTTTGAGAGGTTGAAGCGAGGCTTGATGACAGCTCCTATTCTCACACTTCCAGATGGAACTGGAGGATTCTCAGTGTATTGTGATGCTTCGGGCAGAGGTTTAGGATGTGTTCTGATGCAGCATGGGAAGGTAATAGCTTATGCGTCACGACAACTTCATGATCATGAGAAAAATTACCCAACCCATGACTTGGAGCTGGCAGCAGTAGTGTTTGCACTTAAGTTGTGGAGGCACTACCTATACGGAGATAGGGTGGAAATTTTTACCGACCACAAGAGCCTGAAGTATGTTTTCACCCAGAAGGATCTCAACATGCGTCAGAGGAGATGGCTAGAGCTGCTTGTGGATTATGATGTCAACCTGCAGTATCACCCAGGGAAGGCCAACATTGTTGCAGATGCATTGAGCAGGAGAGCCGGAGTTTATTTCCTAACAGCGCAACCAGAGCTGTTAGCCGATCTTCAGAAGATGGGTATAGAAGTTGTCATTCCTTCCAGTGTGGCATTGATGGCCAGCATGCAAGTTCAGTCCATTATAGTCGAGAGGATCCGGATGGCACAGTCAGCAGATTCCAAGCTTCAGCGACTCAGAGCAGAGTGTGAGGCAGGACGAAGACCAGAGTTATGTATCCATGAAGACGGTACACTTCGACATGGGAAGCGTCTTTGTGTACCCAGTGGAGATATCAGATAGGAGATCATGACGGAGGCTCACAGTTCGCAGTATTCCATTCATCCCGGCGGTACGAAGATGTACCGTGATATCCGTCAGCACTTTTGGTAGAATGGCATGAAGAGGGAGATAGCCCGGTTTGTCTCTCGTTGTTTAGTCTGCCAACAAGTTAAGGCTGAACATCAGAGACCAGCTGGACTACTTCAACCGTTGCCGATTCCAGAGTGGAAATGGGAGCACATAACCATGGACTTTGTACTGGATTGCCTAGAACCCCGGCTGGCAGAGACGCTATTTGGGTTATTATAGACAGGCTCACGAAGGTGGCTCACTTTCTCCCGTTCAGAGTTGGTCAGTCGACGGCTCAGCTAGCGGAGATGTATCTCCGGCAGATTGTCAGGTTGCACGGTGTACCAGTCAGTATCACTTCAGACAGAGATTCAAGATTTACGTCGCACTTTTGGCGTAGCTTGCAAGAAAGTTTGGGAACTCACCTCCAGTTCAGTTCAGCTTATCACCCGCAGACAGATGGCCAGTCGGAGCGCACGATCCAGACTCTCGAAGATATGTTGAGATCTTGTACGCTCGACTTCGGTGGTTCGTGGGAAGATCACCTACACCTGGTGGAGTTCTCGTATAATAATAGTTTCCAAGCTAGTATCCAGATGGCACCATTCGAGGCACTGTATGGTAGGAAGTGCCGATCCCCGTTAGCATGGGACGATGTCGGAGAAAGGCAGATGCTCGGTCCAGAAATGATTGCTCAGACCGTTGAAGTGGTCAGGAGAGTCAGAGATCATCTTCGAGTTGCCCAAGATCGCCAGCGTCATTGGGCCGATTCTCATCGACGCCCTCTTGAGTTTTCTGTCGGCGACCATGTATTCCTGAGGATTTCGCCTAACCGCGGCGTCATTCGTTTCGGCGTACGAGGAAAGCTTAGTCCTAGGTATATAGGGCCGTTCGACATTCTGGAGCGAGTAGGAGATGTATCCTATCGTCTCGCTCTTCCACCGTCGCTACGTGAGGTGCATGACGTATTCCATGTATCCCAACTGCGACGGTATATCCCGGACCCGAGCCACATCCTGGATCATTCAGAATTGGTTGTTGGTACCAACCTTTCGTATGAGGAGAGGCCCGTGTCTATATTGGACCGGAGAGAGAAGATACTTAAGAACAAGACTATTAGTTTAGTCCGTGTTGCTTGGGGTCATCACTCTTTCGGTGAGTCAACGTGGGAGCGTGAGGATGATATCCGATCGCGATATCCCGACCTGTTTGACTCGTAAGGTATAATGTCTTCCTTATGCCTTATGCTTTTAATTCCTTGCTTGAATAAATGACTGCATGATAGACTGCTTGTTATAGCTTACGATTATTATAGCTTGTCATTGCAATTCTAGCCTCTTGATTAAATTCCGAGGACGGAATTCTTTTAAGGTGGGTAGAGTTGTAATGCCTGTAGTTCATATTACGTATCTTGGAATACGTGTACGTATTTTATTTTGTATTGCATATCTCTTGGCTTGGCTCGGTTTATTTTGGGTTGGTTCGGCTAGGCTTGGGTTGCCTTGGTTCATCATGAACCAAAAGGTGAACCCTCCTACCTACCACCACCCTCCTTTATTAACCCATTCCTTCATTCTCTCTCTTTATTATTCTTCTTCTTCTCCACATTTACTTCTACACCTACCAGAAAGGAGAGAGAGAGAGAGAGAGAGAGCTTAGGCAAGTGCAAACTTGCTTCATGATGGATCTCATGTTTTATTGTTCCATTCTCTTCCTTACTAGATTCTAAGCCTCTTTAGAACTGGAAGTTTTCGGTTTTGATGGTTATATTTTTGTAGATCTAAGTTTTAAGTTCCTTCTTGTTTAGTTTTCTTGGTTTGGATCTCTAAAACTTGGTTATTTTTGAAAACTAATGGTTCTATGTTGTAGAGAATTCAATTTCATTCAGTTTTGGCTTTTGTTTCACTTGATTTCGACTCCGGATGAGTAAGTTATGGCCATTACAAGTTTTCGGAACTTTCATGGCTGAACTTGCTGTTTGGGGACGATGAACCCCATGCGCCGGGAACCTCATGCGCCCGGGAGGCCATGCGCCGGGAGGCCATGCGCCGTGAAGTCCCGGCAACGCATTTCTTAACTCCGAGCGTGTCATGCGCGTAGGTTTCTTACGCGCATGTATTGAAGACGCAACGTGAGTTTCCCATGCGCCGATTGGTGCAGGAATCCCATGCGCCGATTGGTGCAGGAATCTCATGCGCCGATTGGTGCAGGAATCCCATGCGCCGATTCGTGCAGGAATCTCATGCGCCGATTGGTGCAGGAATCCCATGCGCCGATTCGCGCAGGAATCCCATGCGCCGATTCGTGCAGGAATCTCATGCGCCGATTCGTGCAGGAATCTCATGCGCCGATTCGTGCAGGAATCTCATGCGCCGATTCGTACAGAAATCTCATGCGCCAATTTGTGCAGGAATCCCATGCGCCGATTTGTGCAGGAATCCCATGCGCCGATTCGTGCAGGAATTCCATGCGCCGATTGTGCAGGAATTTACTATTTTTGCCTGTTTAAGTTGTTTTGTAGCTAGAATCTTGAAAAAACTCAAAACATAAAAGTTGTAGATCTTTTCCTTGGCTTCAAGAATATGTCATTAGTTATTTTATACAATCTTTCTCATTCATGATAATGTAAGAATAGAACACGATAGTGGCCCGCGGTGGCGCACTCTTGACAAGTAAACTGATATGACAAGTATGAAAGGTCTGGACACCGTGGGCGATTGCGTTTGTACAAATAAACCAGTACTGTCTTGCATCATGTCTAGGATGGGGATCCCTGAGTACCACGGTCAGGGGTACCTACTGAAATTGACTAAGGCTAATTAACTAGAATGATTCAGTAGTCATGAAGAGATTCCCAGCTACAAGCAATCCCGTTATCTGGGCGCATTAAGTGGACTTGTAGCCTACCGACGAGTAGGGCACATTTCCAGCACACAGTCACGTGTTGCATTCTTCATAACGGACGTTCGACCCGGATAACCGGATGGTCTGCAGGGCTTGTGGCTGTTGGGATAATCTCATTGCATCTTGCTAGTAACTAGGCCTGTGATAACCCTAGTTAGTTAAAAGTATCAAGCCGTACTCTTGATTGGCCGTGATTGATTAGATGAAGTTTATTCCAGCTTAGTCTTATCCTGATCCTGTACAAGATTGTATCATGACGTGATTTCTTGTATCGATAAATGATGGGATACCAAGTTCTGTTCAGATGAAGGGTTACAACCCCGGTCCTTGTTTGGTTTAAGGGTTGTAACTTGGCTATCTGAATAGTTCCATGGTTATCTTATCATATATCGTCCTGCTTATTGTGCCCGCCTTAACAATAAAGATCAGGGGTCCAGTTCTGTTCAGGCGAAGGGTTACAACCCCGGTCCTTGTTTGGTTTAAGGGTTGTAACCTGGCTCCCGGAACAGTTCTGTGTCCTCTCTTCGTTTATTGTCTTATTGTAACCCCCTGTCATGCTCGTCATGTTTTACCTTTACTTCAATACCATGATTATTATGCTGGCCTTAACAATAAAGATCAGGGGTCCAGTTCTGTTCAGGCGAAGGGTTACAACCCCGGTCCTTGTTTGGTTTAAGGGTTGTAACCTGGCTTCCGGAGCAGTTCTGTGTCCTCTCTTCGTTTATTGTCTTGTTACCTTATCAATAGTAATTGAGGCGGGTTTCTATTCAGGCGAAGGATTGCAACCCCGGTCCTTGTTTAGTTTAAGGGTTGCAGTCTGGCTACTTGAATGGTTTCTCCGTGCTTAATATATTATTGTTATCTCAGTTATTATTAGTATCTTTTAATTACCTTAACTATTTATTTATGATATGCTGGTTTTAGTTCCTAAGTGAAGCCTCCTTTGTGGCACTTGCTCTTTCTGGGGTCTGACCCAGCTGGTTTTGTGTGGCCAGATATCGGAGCAGCACCAGAGGATCTACCTACTGTCTTCCAGCCAGATGGTGACCACCAGGCGTAACCCTGGCAACGAGTGGGTTTCTTTTTGTCCTCCCACTTTATTGTAAAATTATTCTTTTGAGGCGTTTAGCCGGCGAGCACGTGTTAGCTCGATTGTACCTTACTTACTGTCTGCCTACGGGCTGTAACATGATTGACAGATCCTAGGGTTGATCATGTATGACTGAACTCTTGCTAGTCCTGACATTTTGTACGACTAGCTTCATGATCATCCAATATGTAATGTATGGGACGCCTTGCTATTATATATTTGGTGCTCTGACATCTTGTAACTACTATTACTTGCTTGTGATTGAGACAATAGGCTTGTTCATGACCATAGAAGACTGTTGGCTTGTAGTTAAACCCTCATGTATCTAGACAGCCGTGACCGTATAGCGAGGTGGGTTGCACTTCAATATACGTAGCTGGCTATGTACGCCCCCGCTTTCCAGTATTCTGGTTCTGGGGCGTGACAGCTTAGCCTGTAATCGGTCGTTATGGACCTTCCTTTCGTGAGCGCAATCTAGGATCACACGGCGTCACGCCTTAGTGAGGACGATCGCTCCTACGGGAGCAGGGCATGACATAATGGTATCAGAGCACGACTTTACGTCCTTGGACGTTCGATTGAATTCTTTAACTCTATGTTGCTTTCGCAAATCGATATCGTTGGTGTGCTTTCTCTCAAATGGTCCACGGCATGTCCATACAATGAGTCTTAATATTTTGCAAAAAAATTGCACGAAAGAAAAATTGGTTGAACAAGTTAACTTTAAACAAGCATGATTGGCTAAGTCGGGCTGGGCATATACACCAAAATTGTGTCGACCTTAGCAAAGTCGAGTGCGAGATCCAAATTGTCTCGGACAAAAATGAGTTGGACTCGATTGAGTAAGTGGGATAACTATCATTAGAGGTGCCAAAAGATGATGTTACCGTCGATACGATATCGAAAAACGTGCTTGAAATTGAGGAATTATTCAAACGAAGATTCGAAGTAATCAGTTGTAATTCGTAACTTGTTTCGAGGATTGTCAAATGACTTCATCCCTGAGTGGTGTATGGTTTAGTTTCGGGGATGTCAATCAATTGTGGATACGGGGTGCCAATGAGTCTATCAGCGAGCGTCGCATGTATGCAAAGCCTTAGATTGAGTATCATTGAGTATGATGCAATATTGAAGATTTTGACGAGTTGATTCGAACGAGCTAGAAACAATATGCATAGAATTAGGATTGCGTAAGTACGAAACGCAAAATGATTGAGTGAGTGAAACTGAATCGAAGAAAAGTAAGGCGTAACAAACAGATGACTCGATTGAGGAAAACGATATGAATCGAACACAAAAAGTTAGCACGATTGGATGATAGTGTGCATGAAAATGATTCGAATATTCGAGAATGACTCTAAGGATTGGAATAAATGTCGCTCGATGGTTTGAGTTAGCAAGGATTGAGGCAAATTGATGAAATTCGTTGTTCGATGACTTAAGATAGTCGGATGAATGTACGTGATTTTGGATTTGAACGAATTGAACATGTAGCTAGTTCGAGGGATAATGATCGAAATTGATCTTGAATATCGAGGAGATGTCATGTATCCAGTTCAGACAATAGCATCAGTCGTACGACTCAAAATTCGTTGCAAATGAAGATCTTCAGGTTACGTATATCATCGATGGTATTAAGGCGTATCAAAGATCGATATACGATAACTCGGGGGTACTCTGATTCAAGAAATAAAGATTGCGTAAAATGTTATCGTTCTGATGGATGCTATGCACAGGATTTTGATGAAATAAATTATAACGCCCCAGTCCCAAAATACTTGGGACTAGATACGTATCATGCCAGCCGTATACATACGAGTAAATGAAAGGCTCGTATGTATACATAAGCTGTAAAATATAGAAAGCCATGCTCAAACTAAATCTCATCCACAAATATAAAGTTTCAATGATATAATCAAATAGTCATTTGTACAAGCGTTAGGCGGAGACATATCCACTACCAACAAGTTTAAATAAGAAAGAAATATACAAATAAATGATTTGGTCGAGTGAAGCAAATGACGAGTCCAAGACCAATCATCACGAGGGAAGGAAGGAAGACATGGCCTTAGCTAGAGCACCTGCAGGAAGTCACAAAACACACCTGGAGAAATCACCAGGTCCTCAGAGGGACGTAACAAGATACAGGAAGAACATGCCATTTATAACTGCAAATGTAAATACTATAAAACTACAACACAACAGGGTCCCTAACCATCTAAGTGATATGCACTTTGAGGACAACGTTCTACGCATGGGCTGTAAGGATTCACGCAAGTAATAAAGAGTGGCCGTCAAGTAGCGCTCATCCGAGACACTATCGGCCGGGCAGCAAGTAGCGCTCATCCGAGACACTATCACCCATAAATGTGTAAAAAGTAAATGTAGCCCCTACGCTAATAGCTGTCCTCTCCCCCCAATGATACTATACATGTATCGTAACCATGATACACCAACACGTGTCATTTCTACAACACGATTTCATACCTAATAACTGTCAAGTATTCTAACATGCATCTATTGACAGTTATTCCTACGCATACGCACATGTAATCAGCCAACACGCAAGTGACCAATACATGATACTCATAACTCACACACAACTCATGATACAATCGTGACAAGTTTAATGAAATACACTAAGTGTACGGTAGTCCCTTAACTCTAAGTCCACATGCAAGAAAAATAAAAGTACAGAAAATATACAACTGAATAAATAAATGCAACTAATGTAAGCAGTAAGGGTGGCAAGGTATCTTGTCTGGTGTGGTGTAATGATCCAATAAGTCCTGTTTTATCCAATGGCCGGGGTCGATATGTGAGGGTCCGGTATTTCATGAGAAAGAGAAACGCGTGATCAGTCGTGATCAATGGTGAAAATCGAAGAAAAATTGTGAAGAACATACTCATACTATTTTTAGAAAAGTATTTCTAATACTTGAGACTAGATTTTTGTTAGTAAAAAAATAATTTTGGTAAATACTTGAAATCTAAAAATCGTTTTAGGCAAAATTCTCTGTTTGTAAAAATAGAATAATCATATCTTTATTTATTTGATAACTTAAAAAAAATACTAGAATACATTTTATAATTTGAAAGCTACATTTCTGGAATATTTTACTATATATTTTTAGTCAACAACATTTGTATAAGAAATTAAATACAAAAAATTGATAAACAATATTTATACATATTTATAAATATTTATACATATTCATTTCTAAACCCTATTAATAAAGAAAATGATATCCTTAATAATAATAATAATAATAATAATAATAATAATATAATAATAATAATAATAATAAAACTAATATTAATAACCTTAATATAACTACTGCTCTTTTTCCCCCAAATGGAACTCAGTGAGAGAGAGAGGAAGAGAGAGGCGAGAAAGGGAAAAGGGACGGCGGGGGACTCACCGGAAGGAGAGGCGGCGTGCGGGGGTCGAGCGTCGGCAATGGCGCTGCGCCGTGCGCGACGGAGGTACGGCTCGAGTCGGCGATCGCTGCGACGGCGCGGGGTTCACTCGCCGACGGGGAAGAAGATCGCGGCGGTCAGATCTGGACGGCGCGGTTATACGAGGAAGGCAGAAGGGAGAATAGTCGACGAAGATCGTAAGCCGGCGCCGTGGTTCCGGAGTCTCACCAGAGTATGCACGGTGGATCGGCTCATCGGGGCTCCTTGCTTGGCGGCGTGGGAGAACTACGGTGGAAGAGTGCTCGCTCGGGCAGAGCCGAGCGCGAGGGACGCGCAGCAGCTTGGCGGTTCGCACGGATGCGTGGTGCGATCACGACTCGGAGGCAATGAAGAGCGGAGGTCGGCTCGGCCCAGGTTAGGTTTTGGGTTTGGTTTGTCGGTTCTCTTCTTCTTCTATTTTGTTTTGCAATGGAGGTGATAGTGGCTATGGCTGCGGCGACACTGGCCAGGGGTCATTGGCGGTGGTGATGATTTGGGAGGGTTTTGTCCCAAAACCTGTCGAGACGGTAGAAGTGGTTTTTGCACCATGGAGGCGGTGGTGAAGGGTGATGGTGGCGCCAACGGAGATGGCGGGTTGTTGTGGTTGCGGCATAGGTTGTCAACAATGGTGGATATGGCAGATTGGTGGTCGGGTCAGGGGAGTACGGTGGTGGCACGGTAGAGCGGAGTCGGAACCGGGATGGCGAGGTCGGGAAGGTTGGTCGAGGGAGAGCTCTGGTGGGTCGAGGCTTGGCGGTGGATGTGGTATGTGGAAGACGGGTTGGTCAGTACGGGAAATCGGGAAGGAGGGTGATGGTGAAGGCTGGCAATGGTGGAGCTGTGTCGGCTGTGGTCTATTGAGGGAAGTCCGGGGTGTTGATGGGTTTAGGATAGGTTAGAGATCGTGTCAAAGTGTCGGACACGGAGTCGGAGTCGAGGTCCGGGGTTGTCGGACAGGGTCAAATTGTACATGTAAAAGAAAATTGTAGTGGATAGGAAGGAGACACGGACACGATGCATGAGTTTGGTGGTGGTGGAGAATTTGGAGTTGTGGACTTTGATTTATGGAGCCTCACCTTATATATGAGGTGGGGCTCCTGGTTGGATAGGGATTAGGGTTGATTAAATCCCAAATTGATATCATCAAATTTAGTTTAAATCAACTCGAGTATATCCTATTTATTTAAATAGTATAAAAGGAAACTTATTTAAATTCAAATAAATCTTTTCCAAACTAATTTCTCATAATTATTAAATTTTAAACCAAAACATTATTTTTTTAAATAACTTTTTGAATAATAAAATATTAATATTAATTAATTTCGAAAATAGCATTATATATATGAAATTTAAATTCATGCACCTCATATGCAATGAAACATAGTTTTCTAAAATAAGTTTTGGAAATTTCCAATGCGACACATTTTACCACTAGGTAATCGAAAATATTTATTATTTATTATTTGAAAAACCAAGCTTCTAAAATAAAATGTTTTACAAAAAATATGTACCTCGCACATATTCGCACTCGACGAGGCATACGAAAATTTGAACTCATACGCGACGTTCAATACGACAAATTTCGTACGCGACGTATAATACGACTATACGACGTACAATTACAAAGTAAAAAATTTATACCAAATTATTTTTAAAAAAATTCTATAGTAGAAATTTAGGGAGTTTACATCCTACCAAACTTAAAAGAATTTCGTCCTCGAAATTTAGGAATAGATAGGGTAGGCAGGGTGGAGGAGATAGAGTGAAAAATCCAATCAAAGTTTTCGACGAGATGACAAAGCATACCATGGAATAAATTTTGGAATAATCGAAAGAATTTAAATAACGAGGAAGAATTGAATTCACGGGTATAGTTAGACGATATCTCATGACAACCCATCAATAACGATTTTTGATCCATACTATCATTCAACAAAATAATAAAAATGTGTAACTTCCAATTAGGCAAAAGTTTTCTTCGTCCAACTTACGATCAATAACTCAAAATTTTAACTTTCATTTGATATCGTCATAATCATCAATCTCCTTTTATATTCAACTTTTCATATATTTTATTAATCCTCTGAAGGGTTATAACCATCATTCCTTGAAATCTTTTTACCTCCAACAATCGCTCCAAAAAAGTTTTGAATTCCCCACTATTTTCATATATCTAATCAAATATCGCAACGATAGAAATTCGATAAGTTAATACTTGGATTCGGTAAAAAGAATTTCTTCCAACATATCTATATACCCTTTTTTTTCTTTTTTTTTTCAAGCTAAATTCTGTCTTTCATAATCTCTTCGAAGGTTAAGATTCAATAAATATTCAGTCAATTTAGTCGTAGGTAAAATCATGAATTTATATCTTAAATTGTAAATTTTGAATAAGCTCAAACTTCCAATTCAATAATTTCTTTTGCTCTTCCTTCTACCTATTTTTCTTCAAGCTAGTTTCCTCTTCCCAAATTTCTTTCAAAAAAAAATTTCTTCAGTCAATTTAGTCTAGAGTAAAATTAATCTCACATTTTTATTTACAATCATCACATAGTTAAATTCTGAATCCTTAAAAGTTATAGATATTATACCCTTCTTGAATTCTTCAAACACTCTATTTATCATCTCCTGAAATAAAGAACCAATTTGTCGAACAAGAATCTACTCTCCTTTGATCATAGAATATACTCCTCCTCATAGGTTTTACCGCAAGATTTTACTTATGCATATTCAATCATCTTATTCAACTTTACCCCTACTCTCTCTTCTAGGATTTTTTTTTTACTCTAACCTCTTTCCAACCAAGGGATGTCATGACCAATTTCATCTTCGAACAAGGAAAGCATAAAATCAACACAATTGCATAAACCACGGAGGAATCAAGGTGAAATATGAGTGAAGTAATTTAATCGGAAAGGAGAAAAGTAAAAGTTGCTAATATTGCATGGAGAGTAGAAGGATGTTATGCGTAAGTAAATCAAGATAAGGCATGACAAGGTTAAGCAATCAAGTTAGCACACAAAGTTTGATGCATAATAAGGAATTAAGTAGGTCACAATCATATATCGGGTCGAAAGACTTGAGTCAAGATTTGATCTCTAACCGAAGTCAGAAAGGACCATGGCATTATGGTAGGGTTTATAGCTAACCATTTTGACTTGAAAGTCGTATCATAAAAATAGAGTACAAGGGGGCGTGTTTTAGTGGGATATGATATGTCTGCATGAAGGTGGGCTCGTCTAGGTCTTGCATATGAAATTTGTTGAAAGGAAAAGTCTAGTGTTGTGCTCCAAATATCCAAGTCACGGTAAATGACACAAAAGAATTTAAAATAGAAAGTGGGAGTTCATGATTTAATGATTAACGCACAAAATAAATGACAAAGTTAACGCATGAAATAAAGATAATTCAGATTCTAGTAGATCAAGGTAAATAAGTTAGGAATACAGTTTCTTGAGATATGATAGCCACTTAGATGGAGTATGATCAAGGAACAATCTAATCATTTCTCAATTTTCAAATGGTTAGAAAGTCACGATAAAATCTAGATTTGAGGAAATGTCGAGTGAATCAAGATTGAAATATAACCATATTATTTGGTAGATGACCAACTACACTTGAGTATATACAACTATCATGGTCATAAGTGATATGACAATTAGTGTGGACTACTTATCTATCTTGGTTGCCTATCCATATTTGAATCTATAAATTTGACTTCTTCAAAATTTTGCAATATAATTCTCTAAATAATCTAATAAAATATCTTTCTAAGCTGTCAATCATACTCATAACTTAGAATTAAATTTTTTTTAATCAACCTCAAGATAACCTTTATCATAACAAAAAATTTCTCCAAAAATGTATCATAAACTAACCTTTCCACCTTATCTAGTCACCTCAAAATCATAACTTACGGGTTTCCAAATTTCTAATAAATCTCGAATAAACCTTTATTGTGTCACAAATCCAATCTATATATTTTTCTTTTTCTATCATTAATCCAAATCTTAAAGCAACATTTAAATAGGTTTTAACAATCGTATTTCATACAAGAGTTTAAAATAGATCATCAATTTGATTATATATCATTTAAAATATTTTTAACCAAAATTCTTAATAACCTTACTTCAAAAATTTACGAACTTATTAATTGGGAACCATACAACCCAATTTAAAACCAAGCTTTATCAACCGCCCTCATAAATCTTACAGCAACATTTAAATTTAAAAATTCTTTTCAACTAACTTTATATCTCTTCAAGGATGTATAGCTATAATCAAATGAATCATAAATATTTTTCAAAGGCCTTCAAAAATCAAAACTCAAAAACCAAATCAATTTCCCTTCTCATTGTATATAGATCTCGCTATCCTTTTGTAGATCCAAATAAAGTTCTAACAATCCTTCGAAGTTATTAATGTTGCTACTACCCAACTTGGAATTAACTAATCCTTAAGTTCATACTTCTAGAAAAAATATGGTTCCTCTTATCCTTAAATCTTTATAACTCAAATAGGATCTCATAGCATACTAGTTGTCGATGTAATCCTACTAGCCATGGGGTTGACCTATGAGCATATATTAGTGTAGTCATCTTCCTATCAAGTATGGAAATAAGGATTACGGTAGGAAGAGCTCAAGCAAGATGTGATTCAGTGGAGTTGAACAAGTGATTCAAAAAATTTAGTCAAAAAAGAGGGTCAAGCAGATGGATGAGATCATAGACTCTAATCCTATATTGCAGGCCCGTTCGGTATAGTCATGTAACAGAAACGGCAAACTTGACCTGCATGGTCTACCACAAAAATATGTAACGCCCCAGTCCCAAAATACTTGGGACTAGATACGTATTGTCACGACCCGCACTCGCTTTTCGGATACGAAGCGTGTCCAAGCCCAGCTACGTATAGAACGGACTCCAGCCTGACTCGAATACGTAAACGCTGTCAAGGCTATGGTATACTGCTAAATCATGGCAAACAAATCTATATCTCAATCCACAATAAGAATATAAAACATGAAAGAACACTATGGGTCGTGGTCTGCAGCCCACTAGCATAAATGCCCGATAAGATTCTAAAGGAAATAACAAGAGTCTAAAACTGAATCAAGAAACATGATATCTCATGATAAGGAATGTAAAGCACGAGCAGATAATAAACACGATAACGATACCTGAATCCCGCAAGAACCGTAAATCCTCTGCCATCCAGAACTACTAGCTAACTCCATGCAATCGCTAAACCTGAGAAGATCATCAGGTCCTTAGAGGACATAGCAAGATACATAATATACATGCCTATCTAACAGTTTTATCATACGGAAGAAAATAAACAAGAAGAAACAGGAACATGATAATAAATACGAACATGAACACAAACTCGAACACGAACACTAGAACAACTACGTATAAATGAACTGCCGGATGAACGATAATCACGAGATCAATGGAAGAAACCAAACCCTCATCCCGAGTGTGGACTCACGGGTTTGAACTAAACACTAACCCTCGTCCTGAGTGTGGACTCTTTGGTTAGTACTAACCCTCGTACCGAGTGTGGACTCTCTGGTTAGTACTAACCCTCGTCCCGAGTGTGGACTCTCTGGTTAGTTCACGGCAAGGCACCCTCGTCCCGAGTGTGGACTCTCTGGTGCAAATACTACATCCTCGTCCCGTGTGTGGACTCTCTGATGTAAACACCCTCGTCCCGAGCATGGACTCTCTGGTGCAAGTCAAGTCAAGTCAACACTCTCGTCCCGAGTGTGGACTCTCTGGTGCAAATAATCGACATCCTAGTCCCGAGTGTGGACTCACGGATATAAACAGATCAAGAAAAATACCCTCATCCCGAGTGTGGACTCTCTGGTGCCAAGGAAACAATATCAAGGATAGCAGTTCAATTATACGTACTCGTTCTATGACACGACTCAAGCAAGATACTGACTAGAAACTCTAAGTGTGAACCACAAGACCAATATGGACACGGCTATATGCAATGAAACAACTCAAAAGAATAAAATACGAAAAGCATATGTCCATAAATAATCCAAAAGCTGAAAACTGAAATAAAATGCATGTAATAAAACTGTAGAGGGAGGCAAGGTATACTTGCCTGGTGGAAGCGCGAAGAACCAACAACAAACCGTCAACCAATAAGCCAAATAAGTCCAAATCTCACAACTATCTCCGAAAGCTGAAATAAACATTACCAATGTTCTCAGAATAGTCAAATTAGCTAGGATTGGCTGTCCTTAAGTCCAATTCTGGACACAGGGGCAAAATGGTAATTTCGGGCCAAAACGGTGTCCGCCATTGGACCCGCTTTGCACCGAAAAACGTGCCAGAGTCAACGATCTCTAAAGTCATCAAACTACATGTTTACAAATCCGTTTTTCCGATATGAACCCAACCGTATGTCCAGAGTTGGATTCCGGCAGGCCGTGCACAAAATCGCCCGTTGAGTGGGACCGTGGGGCCCGCAAAACAGTGATTTTATCAACTGTCTCAGAATCGGACCAAACTTGACATACAGGACCAGAAAAATGATATAGTCCTGATGGCACAAGTTTGGTCTCGATCTGACGAGCGTGCACAAAGTAATTGAGAATTTTGCAAAGTGCACGATACGGTGAATTTCGACGGATATGCATCAAATTCGTCGCGCACACGCGACCAATTTGAATTTCGTCAAGGCCCACACATCCACGAAGCTGTTACGCACCTTTCGATGCTTTCGGTTTGCGACCACGTCGCCCGGTTTGGTATGACGCACGTCGTGTGGAACAATTTTCTAGTTTTGAAAACAGATTTTTGGAAAACTTTGGGATTCGGTTTCTCGACGCGTAGTCGATGATTTTCAAATCCACAAAAAGGGTTGTAAAGCCTATAGGTATTCTAGGACTGTCTTTAAATAGATTTCGAAAACTGTTAATGGGTTGGTCACGAATTATCGTCTAAGTTGGGGTTTTAGGTTAACTATGCTCTGTCTTTTTGAAACAGTTTTTCGGGATTTTCGGCGTTGATTTTAAGTCGATTTCGATTCGATTTGCTCCGACGATATCTAGTATATTGGAAGGTGTATAGGTTAGGTTTGTACCTGTGAAATTGGTTCTAGAATTGATCGGACGTGGTGAGCGAAACGCCGCGACGAACTTGCTCGTGCAACCGCTGTTCTGTTCTGTTCCCGGCAGTGCGCGCGCGGATTCCGGCCGTTCTCCGGCGATGCGCACGGTGGCGCGCGGTTAGGGCGTCGCCCAGGCTTCGGGGAGGTTGTGCACCGTCAGAACCTTGGGTTGGTTTAGAGTTCCCTCACGCTTTCTTTCGTTCTCGGGTTCGTTTATATATACTCGCGTATATAACTGGGGTCGAGCGGCTGTGGGTTTGGGTGAGGATTGGGCCGGGCTGGAGACTTAGAGGCTGGGTTGGTGTTTGGGTTTTTGTTTTTGTTTTTTTTCTTTGTTTGTTCTTTTTTTTTCTTTTTCTTTTTATCCTATATTAACAATAATACAATTATATATATACCCATATATATATTTGTATATACGTATTTTTTTTTTTTTACATATGTATACATACATATATACGCGCATATACATATATATAATATATATGTATACATACACCACACACACATATATATATATATTTATATATACTTACAAATACACTCACATTTAATATTTATTTATACATAACTTCCATGCATACCTACCATTACAACAATAAATATTCACGACAACCAAAATATATCCCAATAATATATATTCATAATATAGTGTCTTATTTATAGAAATATATATACACACATATATACACATATCATTATATAAAAAAAATATATACACATATCATTATAATAAATAATTTAATAGATATAAATTGCCAATTCCTAAATATATACACAAAAATATTTGCATTTACCAAACATGTCTACAAGGTCGTATTTGGTTCCACTATATGACTACATGGGCTTGGATTTGACTTGGGTCCAATCTGGACAGGTTCGGTACAACCGGGTTCCCAAAAACTCAATAATATAATTAAATAATAAATAAAATCTTCGGTAGGGTTAAGTCGCTACTTGGCCTGGTTTTCTTAGTTAGGACGTTACTATGGCTCAGTCTTCCCTACCAGGGCTAATACACTAGTCAAAGCACGTCACTGCACTAACCGTGCCATGATTCCTAGTCGCCTTGTATTCCAAATCTCAACTGTGGCTAAAATCATCTACCGTAATAATTAACTAAATCAATATTTGTAAAAATCTAAAAATCACCCTCTAAATCAAATAAAATAATAAAAAAAATATTTCGAAAAATTTTTCCGGGAAAGGGAGCTACACGTATCATGCCAGCTGTATACATACGAGTAAATGAAAGGCTCATATGTATACATAAGCTGTAAAATGAAGAAAGCCATGCTCAAACTAAATCTCATCAACAAATATGAAGTTTCAATGATATAATCAAATAGTCATTTGTACAAACGTTGGACGGATACATATCCACTACCAACAAGTTTAAAAAAGAAAGAAATATATAAATAAATGATTTGGTCGAGCGCAGCAAATGACGAGTCCAAGAGCAATCATCACGAGGGAAGGAAGGAAGACATGGCCTTAGCTAGAGCACCTGCAGGAAGTCACAAAACACACCTGGAGAAATCACCAGGTCCTCAGAGGGACGTAACAAGATACAGGAAGAACATGCCATTTATAACTGCAAATGTAACTATAAAACTACAACACAACAGGGTCCCTAACCATCTAAGTGATATGTACTTTGAGGACAACGTTCTACGCAGGGGCTGTAAGGATTCACGCAAGTAATAAAGAGTGGCCGTCAAGTAGCGCTCATCCAAGACACTATCGGTCGGGCAGCAAGTAGCGCTCATCCGAGACACTATCACCCATAAATATGTAAAAAGTAAATGTAGCCCCTACACTAATAGCTGCCCCTCCCCCCAATGATACTATACATGCATCGTAACCACGATACACCAACACGTGTCATTTCCACAACACGGTTTCATACCTAATAACTGTCAAGTCTTCTAATATGCATCTATTGACAGTTATTCCTACGCATGCGCACGGGTGATCAGCCAACACGCAAGTGACCATTACATAATACTCACAACTCACACACAACTCGTGATACAATCGTAACAAGTTTAATGAAATACACTAAGTGTACGGTAGTTTCTTAACTCTAAGTCCACATGTAAGAAAAATAAAAGTACAAAAAATATACAACTGAATAAATAAATGCAACTAATGTAAGCAGTAAGGGTGGCAAGGTATCTTGCCTGGTGTTACGCCTGGTGTGGTACAATGATCCAACAAGTCCTATTTTTTCCAATGATCGAGGTCGATATGTGAGGGTCCGATATTTCATGAGAAAGAGAAACGCGTGATCAGTCGTGATCAATGGTGAAAATCGAGGAGAAATTGTGAAGAACATACTCATACTATTTTTAGAAAAGTATTTCTGATACTTGAGACTAGATTTTTGTTAATAAAATAAATAAATTTGGTAAATACTTGAAATCTAAAAACCATTTTAGGCAAAATTCTCTGTTTGTAAAAATAGAATAATCATATCTTTATTTATTTGATAACTTAAAAAATACTAGAATATATTTTATAATTTGAAAGCTACATTTCTGGAATATTTTGCTATATATTTTTAGTCAACAACATTTGTATAAGAAATAAAATACAAAAAGATGATAAACCATATTTATACATATTTATAAATATTTATACATATTCATTTCTAAACCCTATTAATAAAGAAAATGATATCCTTAATAATAATAATAATAATGAAACCAGTAATAATAATACTAATACTACTACTACTACTACTACTACTACTACTAATAATAATAATAATAATAATAATAATAATAATAATAATAATAATAATAATAATAATAATAATAATAATAATATTATTATTATTATTAATATTAATAACCGTAATATAACTACTGCTCTTTTCCCTCCAAATGGAACTCAGTGAGAGAGAGAGGAAGAGAGAGGCGAGAAAGGGAAAAGGGACGGTGGGGGACTCACCGGGAGGAGAGGCGGCGCACGGGTGTCGAGCGCCGACGATGGCGCTGCGCCGTGCATGGCAGAGGTACGGCTCGAGTCGGCGATCGCTGCGGCGGCGCGGGGTTCACTCGTCGACGGGGAAGAAGACCGCGACGGTCAGATCTGGGCGACGCGATTGTACGAGGGAGGTAGAAGGGGGAATAGTCGACGGAGATCGTAAGCCAGCGCCGTGGTTCCGGAGTCTCACCAGAGTACGCACGGTGGATCGGCTCATCGGGGCTCCTTGCTTGACGGTGCGGGAGAACTACGGTGGAAGAGTGCTCGCTCGGGCGGAGCCGAGCGCGAGGGACGTGCAGCAGCTTGGCGGTTCGCACGGACACGTGGTGCGACCACAGCTCGGAGGCGATGAAGAGCGGAGGTCGGCTCAGCCCAGGTTAGGTTTTGGGTTTGGTTTGTCGGTTCTCTTCTTCTTCTATTTTGTTTTGCAATGGAGGTTATAGTGGCTATGGCTGCGGCGACACTGGCCAGGGGTCATTGGCGGTGGTGATGATTTGGGAGGGTTTTGTCCAGAAACTTGTCGAGACGGTGGAGTTGGTTTTTGCACCGTAGAGGCGGTGTTGAAGGGTGCTGGTGGCGCCGACGGAGATGGCGAGTTGTTGTGGTTGCGACATAGGTTGTCAGCAATGGTGGATGTGGTAGATTGGTGGTCGGGTCAGGGGAGTACGGTGGTGGCACGGTGGAGCGGAGTCTGGACCGGAAAGGCGAGGTTAGGAAGGTTGGTCAAGAGAGAGCTCTGGTGGGTCGAGGCTTGGCGGTGGATGTGGTACGGGGAAGACGGGTTGGTCAGGACGGGAAATCGGTAAGGAGGGTGATGGTGAAGGCTGGCAATGGTAGAGCTGTGTCGGCTGTGGTCTGTTGAGGGAAGTCAGGGGTGTTGACGGGTTTAGAATAGGTTAGAGATCGTGTCAAAGTGTCGGACACAGAGTCAGAGTCGAGGTCCGGGGTTGTCGGACAGGGCCAAATTGTACATGTAAAAGAAAATTGTAGTGGATGGGAAGGAGACACGGACACGATGTACGAGTTTGGTGGTGGTGGAGAATTTAGAGTTGTGGACTTTGATTTATGGAGCCTCTCCTTATATAGGAGGTGGGGCTCTTGGTTGGATAGGGATTAGGGTTGATTAAATCCCAAATTGATATCATCAAATTTAGTTTAAATCAACTCGATCATATCCTATTTATTTAAATAGTATAAAAGGAAACTTATTTAAATTCAAATAAATATTTTCCAAAATAATTTCTCATAATTATTAAATTTTAAACCAAAACATTATTTTTAAAATACCTTTTTGAATAATAAAATATTAATATTAATTAATTTCGAAAATAGCATTATATATATGAAATTTAAATTCATGCACCTCATATGCAATGAAACATAGTTTTCTAAAATAATTTTGGAAATTTCCAATGCGACACATTTTACCACTTTAAGTAATCAAAAATATTTATTATTTATTATTTGAAAAACCAAGCTTCCAAAATAAAATGTTTTACAAAAATATGTACCTCGCACATATTCGCACTCGACGAGGCATACGAAAATTTGAAGTCATATGCGACGTTCAATACGACAAATTTCGTATGCGACATATAATACGACTATGCGATGTACAATTACAAAGTAAAAAAATTTATACCAAATTATTTTAAAAAAAATTCTATAGTAGAAATTTAGGGAGTTTACATAAATGCTGGATGAAAATGATCGTGTCTTGATGGTTGCGTTGATAACCACAATATCGACGATCTTGTCTTGCGCGAGTGCAACTCTAGCCTCACACATGCATCACATCGTTTTTAGGGCGATCGTTCCGATATGGTGATTCATGTCGCGGGAATGATTGAACTCGAAAAATCAAGATGTGGCAATTTCGATTGCTTCGACTTGTGGTTTGATACGAAGGTAAATTCGAGGATTGATCGGACTTGTGATTGATGATTGAGCAAACATGAGAATTGAGTAGATCCAATCTGCGTATCGAAAATAAATTAGTCTTGGCTCAATACAAGAGTTACGTCCTGATGATGATGATTATCCCGCGGGAGCGTTGCATGGTGATTTCATGCCCACCGTAGATAATCGGACTCGCGTGAGATTGGGGCGTATCATATTGTTAAGGTCAGACGACCTTATGATCGATTACGTGAATTGTGATAGTCAACTTAGGGAATATGGAATGAGAATTATGTTTTAACGACAATTTGTGTCATAACGTGCTTGACTTGGAAGGAATGGATAGGAGGATTATATTGGATGTGTTCGAAGAGATAGACTATGCGAATTGCATATTGGATGGACGATATTGATATGTCGAGAAATGGTTGAACATGACTCAGGGTAGGATGGCTTTGCTGAATGACTCGGACCCCTTGGACTAAGTGTTGCAAGTAAGAATAGGAGAAATATATGCTCGATGATTAAAAATATGAGTGATGCGAGCTTGGGTAGAGAACCCCGTACTATCAACTTGGTTTGACCTTAGGATTGGGGTCAGTATTGGCATTATTGTTGGGGAACTATGATTCCAATCCTGACAATTGACTTTAGTCTAGCGAGATGGCCTAGCGGGTTAGACGAGACGTCCATGTTTCTAGAGTTAGCGTTGGTATGATTAATCTTGAGGATTGATAGGATTGGGGGATAGTATGGATGGATAGAATGATTCAAGAGTATGGTAATATCACTCACGAGACTCGGCTGACATGCATATATTTTAGGAACGCCTGAATATGTGCACGATCCGGCTCGAGTGAGAATGGTGAATTCTCTATCACGAGGCTTGGCTGAAATGCATGTATTTTGAGGACGCCTGAAATATGTGCATGATCCAACTAAGTGATACGTTGAATTCAGGTGAGATTAAAAAAGGAAAAGTATCGAGGATTTGTGATTGTATGTTCCAAAGAAAAGATTGATGGTAGTGCGATCGTTGTTCGGATTGAAGAAACGTATAGGCGAAGTGTGTGTGCAAGTTATTGAATGTTGAATAAAGTGATGAGTCTATAAGTAAGTACTGAGTTAGTTTTGAGAATGAAATTTTTTCTGAGTGGTGTATGTTGTAGTGCCTCATCCCGCTCAGTCAATCGGAAGAATCGAAATACCGACGCCATTCGGACTTAGCCATGCAACGGCTTGCTCGAAGACTCGCTCGGTCGAGGCGACCCGTCGCTCAGGTGGGTAGCTTCGGTGAACTTGCCTCAGCTTGGCCTTCATACTAATAAAACGAAAATTTTTAAATGCACAAGTAGGCTTGATAATAAAAGAGATGCATCCACATAGCTAAGGGAATAATTCCAACTTGGGTCAAACTGAGCTAGAATATGGAAAGGTCCCACGGTCGTCTTAGAAGTTTGCTCAGTATGCTTTCAAAATGACACTCGTCTCGTGGCTTGGGAGAAGAAAGTAGGTCTAAGTTGCCACAAATTTGGAACTAGCCTAAGTCATATGTAGTGCCCCGTCCCTACATCGTGCCCCATTCTCCATCCACGGGGTGCGCAAGAAAGGAACACAGTCGCTATCAATTCGATCGGGACCGATAGGTCGGGATCAGTCGAACGAAAATGATTGAATTAAGATCCTTTTCTCGTTATGGAAAGGCTTCTTCGGAATCAAGTCCCATATTCACTGGATTGTGCCTCGAGGATAGACTCTGTGGCTGAGTCGGGGGAGACCTCCCGTTCCTCTGCTTTTCATGCCATACTTGCTTCTTTGGCTTTGGTTTTCTGAATGCATTTTTGTTAATGTTTTCAATGGTTTTCATGGCTTGCGTTTCCGAACTCGCATTTACATATCGAACTCCTTGAATAATACAATGTTCTAAGCGGCTGCTTGTGCGATTTCAAGTAATCGCTTAGGCGACGACTAGTGCAACCAACAAGTCTCTCATCTCAAACAAAAATTAAGATGAGTGGCCGATCCTTCTCTTCTCGACCCCACTTCTTAGTTCAATCGATAACATTAATGCGAATGGAATGATAGATGCAAGGGCACGGACACGTCTAGTTATCTTATAAAAACTGTATTGAACAAAGGATTGACTCATCGGACAAATTGATGACACGACAAGGCGGAACACGATGAAATGAGTAACTTCTCAAAAGAAATGTAGACTATGCCTTAATAACTAAATTGTTCTAAGCAAGATCATAGACAACTTGTCGACAAGGTAAAAGTTTTCTCGAGCGGCAACCCGGAGCCACAGGACCGTTTCGGCCTAGGAGGAAACAGGGTATAGCTGTGTTGGATGATAGCATGGGTTAGGCGAGAACTTGCAACGGGGCTCGTTACTTGCGTTGAAAGGGCCCCGACAAACAAATCTATAATTCCAGGATGGCTTGTGATGTCAGTGACCAATCACACATAAATTGCACACGCTATGCTAGCGATAACAATTGACAGGGAAGAACATGGTAGGTCTCACATTGCACGGCACGCTCTACCATGGGTAAGTTCTAGCGTAGTTCACATTATGCTTGTCATATGCTTGTCTAAAATTCATTAGGATGGTTGGAAAGATTCACCAACTAAGTCATATAAACTCTTCAACCAAATGAGAGCGCGAAACTTAATTTGCCCCACACCAGTACAAAATGAAATATACTGATCCTCGCTCTCCACACAAGAACCCCGAACCAAGAAGGGCATGCCACTTAAGCTCAAGGCGACGCAAGTACATTGAAGCCTCGTCCGTGTGTTGAAGGCTTGTTTTGAATCCTTTTGATGACTCCACATTCAGTCCAAGAAGAAATGGCGCCACGACTCCCCATGATTCTAGGTCCTTAGGAATGTTTTGTTTGTAAAGGAGGATGTAACGTATGGAACAACTATCTCATCGGTATTCATTTTGTAATCAAGTCATGTTGTAGCCCACGCAACGATGATTGAAATGGAGTCGTGTAAACGAAGTTTTATTATTAATGAAAACAAAAGTTTCTCTCATTTAAATGTGTTTAATTTCTCTGTGTACTCTATTTGATGTTGTGTTTCGGATAACCTTTTGACTATGCCTTGTGCGATCGCAACTTAGGTTCACACGACATCATGCCCGGGGGACGACTATCGATTCTTCAGAATCGGGACGTGACATAATGGTATCAGAGCACGACCTTACATCCATTGGCCTTCCGTCTAGAGTCTCAAACCTTTGACCTCGCGTCGATGAGATAAGTTGTTTCATACGATGAGTCCGTAATATTTTTAGACTGATGTGTGTGTTTGTGCATTGCAGAAGTGACGAAACCCGTGGCAAAAACCGTGGTTGAGCAAGAATAAAGTGCTTCGAGTTGTTCGAGCAACTCGGGGGCCGGACCTTCTAACAATGCCATCGAGAGGATGCTGTGCATGATGGAGGCATAGCAGAAACAGTCCGAGAACCGACATCAGCAGACGGAGGCACGACAGGCCAAATTCGAGGCTCGCTTCGATGCCCAAACCAAGATGTAGCAAAAGCTGCTTGATACTCTACAGCAGATCGTCCAGACGATTGTGGCCAACGGAAACTCCGCAACTGTGCCTACTGTCACCGAGTCGACGGGTCAATCCATCGAAGTCGATCGAGAGGAGCCCGAGCGTCAACCTGCAACACCGAAAAGATACAACTTTGAAGTGTCAGAATTCTAGAAAGCGTGTCGCACTTCCTTCAGCGGTAACGAAGGCCCTTCTATTGCAATCGACTGGTTAGAAGAGTTAAAAGATCACTTCGAGCTCCTCGGCATTAAAGAATCCAAGCAAGTCGCCTGCGCACAACTTTAAATATGTTTGAACGCGCACGACTGGTGGGCCGTGCACAAACGAGCGATCCGATGCGACAACAACTCAGTGCTGATCTCTTGGGCCACGTTCCACAAAGTCTTTGAAGTCGAGTACCTTCCCTCCGCCATTCGTCAAGAGAAGAAAAATTAATTTATGCAGTTAAGGTAAGGGAACTGGACAGTAGAACAGTATGCCGCAGTGTAGCTTCCCTTCCCGAAGAATTTTTTTAAATTTTTTTTTATTATTTGTTTGATTTAAATAGTGATTTTAGAATTTTATAAATGTTTATTTAGTTAATTATTACGGTAGATGATTTTAGCCATGGTTGAGTTTTGAAGTACCAGACGACTAGAAATCATGACACGGATAGTACAATAGCGTACTTTGACTAGTGTTTAGCCATGATAGGGGAATGCCGAGCCATAGGAGTGCCCTAACTAGGAAAATCAAGCTAAGTTGCAACTTAACTCCTAGAAGTAATTAGATTGTTATTTATTTATGTTATTAAATATTAGGAGACCCGGTTGTACAAATCAGTCTAGACTGGACTCGAACCAAGTCCAAGCCCATGTAGTGATGCAGTGTGACCAAAGACGTCAGTGTCAATGTATTTTGTGTGTAAGTCATATTTTACCTTAATGCCCTATTAAAGTTATATATGAATAATTGTTATATATATGTATTAAGGATATTATTAGTAATTTATGGACAATGATAATTGTGGACAGAATATTCTCCTAGTTGTCCTTATGCATGTTAGAGGTTTTTAGACTGCACGTATTTTGTAGGTACAGTTATTATATATTTTCTCCATTACTATCATTATTAATTCATATTGTATTTTAGATTATTTCGGATTATGTACCACTATATACATATGTGTATATCTATACATTGTTTGTTATACTACTTTTTTTATATGTAAACAATTCGTATGGGTAATTCCATGTGTGTGTATATATATACAAATATATATATATATATATATATATATATATATATATATATATATATATATATATATATATATATATATGTGCATACGTATATATATAAATAGATATAGTGTACATGTGTATGTATATGTGAATATATTATATATAGATGTATATGTATATGTATATATAAATATATATAAATATATGTGTGTATGTGTATTTATATAAAAATATGTATATGTAAATGGGGGTAGGTATTTATATATAAATACATAAGTGTATAAATGTGTTCGTATATATAAATAAATGTGTATGTGTATATATATATAAATATATAAATATATATATAGATGTATATATATATATATATATATATATATATATATATATATATATATATATATATATATATATATATATATATATATATATATATATATATAAATGTATACGTATATATATAAATATATATATGTGCATACGTATGTGTGTACGTGTATATATATAAATAATGTATGAATATATATACACAACAGTACAATAGTTGCTAAGAATAAAAAGAAAAAGAAAGAATAGTAAATCAAACCATTTTCCCCTTAATTCTAGCTCAGCCCATACCGGCCCAGCCCGCACAAAAGACCCGGCCCAGGACCCATACCAGAGCTGATAAGCCCGACCCTTTCCCTGATTGTTGATGATATGAGCATATATATGCTCGAGAGTAACAGAGAGAGAGACGCGAGAAACGTAACCCTAGCCTTGCCAGCTACCTGGGCGACCACCCCGACGCCTGAGCGTGCCCAGGACCATCGCGTGCGGCCGCGCGGGCCACCGGAGGCCGGCCAAACTGAGCCGCAACATCAGCAGTGCAAGAACAGCCAGGTACCATCTTCGCTGACCAGTTTCTTCCCCAGTACTTGACCGTTTTAAATTTCATAAACTGATCTAGGAACCTTATATGACCCCCTATAGATCCTAACAAGTAGAATCTAATGTGGTCGCACCATCGATTCATAAAATCGATGCGAAAACCTGTCGAGCAAAGTCCAGAAACAGGATATGTAAGCAGCAGAACACCCTGTTTTAGAAGGGTATTTTCGAGCCAGATAGTAAGAGTTTTCAAAAACCTATTTGAAACAGTTTTAGTTAATATATACGAGATTAAAACCTATTTTGTAGATCCAGATTTTATCAAGTATGTACAAAGATATTCTAATTCAAAAATCATCAAAAACCATTTTCAAAAATAATAAACTTTTAGAAAAACCTTCGATACGACGTGCGTCCCGCCAATCCGGGCAACGTGGTCGTGCACCGTAAGCATCGAAAGGTGCGTAACGGATTCGTGGTCGTGTGGGCTTTGACGGAATTCAAATTGGTCACGTGTGCGCGACGAATTTGATACGTATCCGTCGAAATTCACCGTATCGGCCTCTGTGCAAATTCCCCAATTACTTTGTGCACGCTCGTCAGATCGAGACAAAACTTGTGCCAACAGGATCGTATCATTTTTTTGGTCCTGTATGCCAAATTTGGTCCAATTCTGAGACAGTCGAATCAGAACGCTGTTTGCGGGCCCCACGGTCCGACTCAATAGATGATTTTGTGCACGGCCCGCCGAAATCCAACTCTGGACATACGATTGGGTTCGTATCGGAAAACTGGATCCGTAGACATGTAGTTTGATGACTTTAGAGACCATTGACTCTGGCACACTTTTCGGTGCAAAGCGGATCCAACGACGGACACCATTTTTGCTCAAAATTACCGTTTTGCCCCTGTGTCCAGAATTGGACTTAAGGACAGGCAATCCTAGCTAATTTGACTATTCTGAGAATGTTGGCGATGTCTGTTTCAGCTTTCGGAGATAGTTATGGATTTTGGACTTTATGGTGTACCCGTTGACGGTATCTTATTGGTTCTGCGTGCAACCCCTAGGCAAGTATACCTTGCCAACTTGTACAGTATAATTTATATACATGTTCATTATCTTGCTGTTGTTCTTTCCTTACGTTCATGATTGCTTTATTCCATGTCTAGTACACTCATCATGTTATAGTTTTACTTTACATGTTTCTAGTTGTCTTCACATTCTCGTTCCTTTCTGTTATGATATTTCTATCTGTTACACTGTGTTAGTTTCATATGTATTTCTTGATAGAGTCGTCTAGTCCTACACCACAATTCTCTCGACTTGATTATAACTTGACTTGACTTGACATGACTTGAGTAGGACTTGACTTTGACATTCTATAGATTATGAGTACTTACCTTGGCTACGGTCTATAAGATTTTATACTAGGATTGGCTACCGTCTTGGTTGTGAGTACTTGCCTTGACTGCGATTGAGACACTATAGATTGTGAGTACTTGCCTTGACTGCAGTCTATAGCTTGACCTATTAGCCATTTCTAGTATGGCATGCCAGTGTCTTAGGATCCTTGTGTTTAGATCTTGCGTCTTGGTTCATTTTGTCTCGTTGGATGTCCTTGGTTGTCCCTGTCACGCCCCAGAACCAGAATACTGGAGAGCGGGGGCAGACATAGCCAGCTACGTATACTGAAATAGAAACCACCTCGATATACGGTCACGGCTGTCTAGATATATGAGGGTTTACTACAAGCCAACAGTCTCTTATGGTCATGAACAAGCCTAGTGTCTCAATCACAGCAAGTAAGTAAGTCGCAAGATGTATGATCATTAAATATACAATAATAAGGCGTCCCAAATATTACATATTCAGCTGATCATGAAGCTAGTCGTTACAAAATGTTAGGACTAGCAAGAGTTTAGTCATACATGATCAACCCTAGGATTTGTTAATCATGTTTACAGCCCGTAGGCAGACAGTAAGTAAAAGTACATCGAGCTAACAGGTGCTCGTCGGCTAAACGCCTCAAAAGAATAACTTTACAATAGAGTGAGCGCAACAAAATAGAAAACCCACTCGTAGCCCGGGTTCCTTCTAGTCGCCACCATTGGGCTGGAAGCTTGGTAGATCCTCGGGAGCTGCTCCGAAATCTGGCCACACAAAATAAGCTGGGTCAACCCCAGAAAGAGCAAGTGCCACAAGGGGGCCACGAAATAAGAACAAAAGCCAGCAATCATCACAAGAAAATCTAATATTAAAACTAAAAATTACGAAAAACATGGCAGGATGATATACGACGAGATAACCATGGAACTATTCCGATAGCCAGGTTATAACCCGTAAACCAAACAAGGACCGGGGTTGTAACCCTTCATCTGAACAGAACTTGGTTTCCCACCATTTATCGGCAAGATAATAATGCAAGAAATCAAGACAGGGAGCAATCTTGTACTGAATCAAGACATGACTAGACTGGTTATACCTCATTCAATCAATCACGGCCAAGCAGATACTACGGCTTACTACTTTAACTAACTAGGGTTATCACAGGCCTAATTACTAACAAGATGCAATGAGATTGTTCCACAGCCACAAGCCCTGCAGACCATCCAGGTTACCCAGGTCAAAAATTAGGGGTTAAATTCAGGTAGGTACATCGCCCGGGAGACAAATGTACCCTTAGGTGACTTAGAGGGTGCAACACTCGACGGTGTGCTGGAAATGTGCCCTACTCGACGGTAGGCTACAGATCCCAAGAGCGCCCAGGTAACGGGATTGCCTGTAGCTATGTCATCTCTTCATGACTACTGTGTTATTCTAGTTATTAACCTTAATCCATTTTAGTAGGTACTCCTGACCGTGGTACTCAGGAGTCCCATCCTAGACATGATGCAAGACAGGACAAGTGGATTTAACAAGCAAGCAAGAAAGAACTACCCACGGTGTCAAGGCAAGTCAAGTTAAATTATCAAGTCATGCTACAAGTCAGGAGTGCGCCGCCACGGGCCACTATCAAGTTATCAAGTCATTGGGATTAATCACAAGTTACAAGTTAAGTGTACACCCTACTGGGTCACTAGCAAGGAGTTCAGAGAATACCAAGGTCATAAATCACAGAAAATCTTGAGAACCGTACTAGTCATAAATAATTACTGAAAACCGTGTTAGGCCGTGTCGGGTCAAGATAGCCGTGCTGTGTTAAACAGATCTCAGGAAAACCCAATCCACAAAGAGAAACCAATTCGAGAAATAAAACCAAAACTCCAAGAGCCAATAGGTTAAGCAAGGGGTCAGGGGGCAGCGTACACACAAAAGCACGCACGCAGGGAAGCTGCGTACGTACTAAAGCACGCACACAGGGGGGCTGCGTACACGAAAAGTCACGCACGCAGGGGAGCTGCGTACGCGAAAAGTCACGCACGCTCAAGGGGAGCAGCGTACGCGAAAAGTTACGCACGCAGGGGGAGCTGCGTACGCGAAAAGTCACGCACGCTCAAGGGGAGCAGCGTACGCGAAAAGTCACGCACGCTCAAGGGGAGCAGCGTACGTGAAAAGTCACGCACGCTCAAGGGGAGCAGCGTACGCGAAAAGTCACGCACGCTCAAGGGGACCAGCGTACGCAAAAAGTCACGCACGCAGGGGAAGCTGCGTACGCGAAAAGTCACGCACGCTCAAGAGACACGCTTCCAACAGGAAGCGTACCCAAGTCTGCGTACGCTGCGCTAAAGAGCGCGCACAACTCAGTGTGCGTAAGCTAATCAGCTCTGCATACTGTTCACTGTCTCCTCCAAACAGCAAGAACACTATGGTTGAACTCAAGGCTCCACAGCATCGTAACTTGGCCATCCGAACTCCAAATCCGGAGTTCCAAAGTTCCAACTTGGGTGAAACTGAATGCTCTTCCACATGGAAACATCAAAATCCCATAAAATCCAACTTAAATAGATCAAAACCATGCAAAATCCAAAAAATAGGAAAACTTAGATCTAAAACAATGGATACTCCAAATCACAAAATATCAAGTTCTAATGTTGATCACCATGTCCTAATCTAGCAAATGGACAAATAAAAGAGGGTTCTCATGTAGTGGCAAGATGCACTTGCCTAGGGTTGGGAGAGTTGTGTAGAGGAAGGAGAAGAAGAAGAAGAAGGAAATAAATGGTGGTTATGAGGAGAGAGAAAATGTTGGTGGAGTTTTAAAGAGGGTGGGATGTGGTGTGTTGAGGGTGTAGCATATGTTAAGGTGATCCAATACATAATAAACCAAACCAAACCATCTCAATTAAAACCGAGCCATGCCAAAACCCAAAATACGAGAAATACTAAAATTCCACAAGTTGAGAAAAATAAAAATACAGGCCAAAATCCAGATACGAGTATAAATATGAAATACGGGAAATACGGGAAATGAGGGTGACATTCCCTTGCTTCTTTGTATATCCGTACTGTTACATGTTAGCTTGTATATTATGTATCTTGCTAGTCCTCTGAGGATCTGATGATCTCTTCAGGTTTAGCGACTGCATGGAGTTAGTTAGCAGAGCAGGATGGTAGAGGATTGCGATGCATGATACAGGTATTTGCTTGTGATATTTCTTTATTATCTTCTCGTACTTTATATTCAGTACCATGATATATTCTGTTTATTTATAGACTCATATCATTCTTGGAGTCTAATCGAACAATGTGCTAATGGGCTGCAGACCATGACCCATACTTGTTCATTCTTGTTTTACATTATTCTTGTGGATTGAGATATAGTTTAGATTAGACATGATACCCTATTATGGACAGCTTAAACGTGCTCGAGTCGGGCTGGAGTCCGCTCGATATGTAGCTGGCTTGCTTACGAGCTCGCGTCCGAAAATCGGGTGCGGGTCGTGACACGCAAAATTCAATAAATTATCCAAATTTGTTGGTATGTTTCTTCCTACAGAGGAGTGTCGTGTGCGACGGTTCGAAGTGGGTCTGTGGCGCTCTATTGGTGCTCATGTAGCAGTTCTGGAGTATAAGACCACGGGCGATGCTCTAAATAATGCTCTCCTCCTCGAGAGCCAGTACCCTCCCGTTGCTGCAGACGTTGTGCACAATTCCAACCACAAACGTTCTAGCTATACAGGAGGCAAAAATCACGTGCCAAAGCATCGAAACCATAGCGGCTACTAGGGACATAACCTATCATCTCGTTGTGCCAAGTACAATTCCTTTGGACAAGTGCAATTCCTTTGGACACATTGCTAGCAAGTGCTTTATCCTCGAAGGAGGATGCTTCTTTTGCGGACAAAAGGGTCACCAAAAGCGAGACTGCATGGCCCGAAGACAACATCTTAAGGCTCCGCCCCAACAAAATCGTCAAGAAAATCGAGGATAGGCGCCCCGACCTCCTCAACCCACTCAACCCAACAACCAAAACCAACGTCCTAATGCTCAAAGGCGCATCTATGCCATAACGCCGGATGAAGCGTTTGCCTCGGACATGGTAGTGACAGGTATATTAAATTTTAATAATGTGCCTGCTCGTGTACTATTTGATTCAGGCGCTTCGCATAGTTTTATATCGGCGGACTTCGTCATCGAGCACAAATTTTCTATGATATCGTTAGACCTCGACCTTATTGTAAGTGTACCTTCGGGCGTGCCACTACTCGCAAACTTAGCCTACAGTGGTGGAATCATCTATATAGGGGATCAAAAGGTCGGTCTTGATGTGATAGTTCTGGATATGAAGGACAATGACATCATTCTGGAAATGGATTGGCTCGGCCCTTGCTATGCCACTATTGACTACGCGGGAAAGAAGGTCACCTTTCGCATAACTGGAGTGCCCGAATTCTACTACTCGTGTGGTGAAGCATCGTCGACGTGTATGGTGATTTCGGCAATTTCTGCTCAGAGGATGCTGCATTCAGGATGCGAAGGCTACTTGGCATTCGTTCGAGACGTGCGACTAGATGGTGCAAACGTGGGTCAGGCCGACGTTGTGGCAGAATTCTTCGACGTGCTCCTGGACGAGCTACTTGGAATGCCTCCTGATCGAGAAATCGAATTCACCGTCGATATATTCTTCGACGTCCGATCGATCTCAAAAGCTCCGTACATAATGGCCCTAGAAGAATTAAAAGAACTCAAAGTACAACTATAAGAATTACTTAACAGAGGATTCATCCGTCCAAGTGTCTTTCCGTAGGGTGCGCCTGTGCTATTTGTCAAAAAAAGGATGGATCGATGCGGCTCTGCATCGACTATTGGAAATTGAATAAGCCACCATCCGGAACAAATACTCCCTACCCCATATCGACAATTTGTTTGATCAGCTCCAAGGTGCCACGGTGTTTTTGAAGATTGATTTTTTATCAGGTTTTCATCAACTCAAAGTCAAGCCAGATGACATGCCGAAGTTTGCCTTCCGCACTCGTTACGGCCACTACGAGTTCTTGGTGATACCATTCGGCCTAACGAACGCTCCAGCCGTTTTCATGGATCTAATGAATCGAGTGTTTCATCCATTCGTTGACAAATTTGTAGTAGTCTTTATTGATGACATCCTCGTCTACTCGAAGGATAGAGCACAACACGCAGAACACCTGCAGATGGTACTCCAGACCTTTTGAGATCATCAGTTGTATGCGAAGAGGAGAAAATGCGAGTTCCGGCTGAACAGTGTCTTATTTTTAGGGCATGTCATCTCCGTCGCAGGCATTTCAGTTGATCCAAAGAAAGTCGAGGCAATTGCTGATTGGAAACGGCCCGTATCTGTCAGTAAATTTAAAGCTTCCTCGGTTTGGCAGGATACTATAGATGCTTTGTGAAGGACTTCGCGAAGATTGTATTACCCTTGACTCGCCTCACCCAAAAGGAAGTCGCGTTCGTGTGGTCAGACGACTGTGAAGCTTCATTCTAGGAGCTAAAACAGTGGGTCATTTTGGCCCTGATACTCGCTCTTCCTGAAGGGACCACGGGATTTTAAATCTTCATGATGCTTTGGCCAGGGCTTGGGGTGTGTGCTCATGCAGCAGGATAAGGTGACATCTTTTGTTTTCCGACAGCTGAAGCCGCACGAGAAGAACTACCCCACGCATGACCTAGAACTAGCAGTAATTATGTTCACATTGAAGCTGTGGCGTCACTATCTTTATGGCATGGCGTGTAGGATTTATACAGACCACAAGCGCCTCAAGTATCTATTCACTCAGAAATAACTGAATTTACGGCAGAGGCGATGGTTGGAACTGATTAAAGACTACGACTTGTCGATCGACTATACACCGGATAAGAAAAATGTTGTGGTCGATGCGCTGAGTCAGAAGTACCTAGCTTCACTATCCATCAATAGTCAACTGCTGCGTGATTTGGAAGGAATGGGCATTGAACTCCGAGTTCGATTTAGAGACATGGAACTGGTACAACTGCGGCTAGAACCGAGCCTATTGGAGAAAATTAAGTCTGCTTAGAAGGACGATCCATACCTGGAGAAGATGCGAAAGCTGATATCCATGGGAAAGACATCCGACTTTGTAGAGGACGAGTCAGGAGTGTTGCGAGTGAAAGGTCAGCTATGTTCCGGATGACGCAGAACTTAGGAAGAAGATAATATCGGAGGCGCATTATATAAAATATTCCTTGTATCCTGTTAGCACCAAGATGTATAAGGACCTCCGCGTTGTCTTTTGGTGGCATGGCATGAAGAGGGATGTGGCGCTCTTTGTGTCGCAGTGTATTGCCTATAAGCAAGTTAAATCTAAGCACCAGCGACCGAACATAGAGATGTAGAACCTTGTCATTCCAGAGTGGAAGTAGAATCATGTCACTATGGACTTTGTTGTTGGCCTGCCAAAGACGCTACGGGGGAACGATGCCATCTGGGTCATCGTCGATCGATTAACCAAGTCAGCGCACTTCATTGCCATTAAAGTCACTTAGAGCATTGACTGCCTTGCTCAGATATTTCTTGATAAAATAGTTTGGCTGTACGGGGTCCTAGTATCTATCGTCTCGGATAGGGATGGACGGTTCGTGTCACGCTTCTGGTGTAGCCTTCACTTATTGTTGGAGACCAAGTTAAAGCTGTGGCGTCACTATCTTTATGGCATGGCGTACAGGATTTATACATACCACAAGAGCCTCAAGTATCTCTTCACTCAGAAAGACTGAATTTACGACAGAGGCGATGGCTGGAACTGATTAAAGACTACGACTTATCGATCGACTATACGTCGGGTAAGGAAAATATTGTGGCCGATGCGCTGAGTCAGAAGTACCTAGCTTCACTATCCATCAACAGTCGACTGTTGCGTGATTTGGAAGAATGGGCATTGAACTCCGAGTTCGATTTAGAGACGTCGAACTGGCGTAACTGCGGCTAGAACCGAGCCTATTGGAGAAAATCAAGTCTGCTCAAAAGGACGATCCATACCTGGAGAAGATGCGAAAGCTGATATCCACGGGAAAGGCGTCCGACTTTGCAGACGACGAGTCGGGGGTGTTGCGAGTGAAAGGTTGGCTATGTGTTTCAGATGACGCAGAACTTACAAAGGAGATAATATCGGAGGCATATTATGCAAAATATTCCTTGTATCCTGGTAGCACCAAGATGTATAAGGACGTCCGCATTGTCTTTTGGTGGCGTGGCATGAAGAGGGATGTGGCGCTCTTTATGTCACAGTGTATGGCCTATCAGCAAGTTAAAGCTGAGCACCAGCGACCGGGCGGAGAGATGTATAATCTTATCATTCCAGAGTGGAAGTGGGATCATGTCACTATAGACTTTGTTGTTGGCTTGTCGAAGACGCCACGAGGAAACGATGCCATCTGGGTCATCGTCGATCGATTAATCAAGTCAGCGCACTTCATTGCCATTAAAGTCACTTGGAGCGTCGACCGTCTTGTTCAGATATTTCTTGATGAAATAGTTTGGCTGCACATGGTCCTAGTATCTATCGTCTCGGATAGGGATGGACGATTCGTGTCACGCTTCTGGTATAGCCTTCACTTATTGTTGGAGAACAAGTTGAAGTTTTGCTCAGCTTATCATCCTCAGACCGACGGCCAAACAGAGCGGGTGAACCAGATTCTTGAAGACATATTACGACTTTGTGCGATCACTTGAAGTCAAGCTAGGACGTTCATCTACCATTGGCCAAACTTGCATATAACAACATCTACCAGTCCAGCGACCAAATGGGGACGTATGAAGCTTTGTACGGCCGGAAGTGCAGATCGCCCATTTGTTGGGTTGAAGTCGGGAATGGTAGATACTGTCACGACCCGCACCCGCTTTTCGGACGTAAGCTCGTGAGCAAGCCAGCTACGTATCGAGCAGACTCCAGCCCGACTCGAGTACGTATAAGCTGTCAAGGTCAAGGGTATCATGTCTAATCTAAACTATATCTCAATCCACAAGAATCATATAAAGCAAGAATGAACAAGTATGGGTCGTGGTCTGCAGCCCATTAGCATATTGTTCGATTAGACTCCAAGAATGATAGGAGTCTATAAAGTAAAGCTGATAAGCAGAATATATCATAAAAGCACGATAAAGAAAGTAAATCAATAACACTAACAAAATACCTGAATCATGCAGATGGAGTCAACTACCACATGCTCAGCTAACTAATTCCGTGCAATCAGCTACCTGAAGAGATCATCAGGTCCTCAGAGGACTAGCAAGATACATAAAACATGCTACTAATATGACAGTAAATAACAGGTGTGGAGAATAAGAACACTGCAAGAAGAACATCTAAGGACGATGAGTCGTGAGGAAATGTAGTACTAGACTTGGCTACCAATCAATCGATTAACCTCTATAGCTTGTAGTACAATGCAAGATACTTCCAATCTATAGTAGATTTTGACTGTAATACAATGCAAGATAATCCTAGTCAAGATTAGCCAATTCTAGTATCGATCTCCTCTCCTAAAGGATACAAGTCAAATAGGCTCCTATAAATCGTAGTACAATGCAAGATACTCCCAATTTATAGTGTCGCAAGTCAAGTCAATCAATCAATCAATATATGCTGTAGGTCGTAGTACAATGTAAGATACTCCCAATCCATGGCATGTCTCAAGTCAAGTCAATCAAATAAAGAATCAGCTATAGATCGTAGTACAATGTAAGATACTCCAAGCTATAGTATGTCTCAACTGTAGTACAATGCAAGATACTCCCAGTCGAGAATGGTCAAGGACATATATAAAAACTGACAACTCAATCACGAGAAAGAGTAACACAAAGAGACCAATATTCTAGCAATGTCAAACATCCTATATGTGCACATAATCTAGAACAAGTAAAGCAATCCAGGACGAATCACACAACACGGAACCATGTGACAATATAAGAAGGACTACAATAAGGAAAGAGAAACCATGTAAATACTGTATATGTTCGGCAAGGTATACTTGCCTGGATCAGGAATCTGATGAGATGTAAATGGTCCAATGCCAAGTCCGAAGAGTCCAGAAAACCTAAAAGAAATTATTTTACAACTAATTATTTGTTTATTTAGGAATCAGTATCAGTAAAAATAAAATATTAAAAGGGTTGTAACCAACCTGAATAATTTCACCTAACAACCTGATTCCTATTCTTATTCTCTTTTGTGTGCACATCTACTTCCCTTTATTCTCTATCTTATCATTACAAATAATGACACAGTTCACCCATACTCTTCAACCCAAGGGTCAATGCCCATCACCCATGTTGTTGTTTATTTATTTGCCTTTAATCCCAAGGAAAAACACACGCACACACACACAATATTTAATTTCCAAGTGAAAGTTTCCATACAGTACATACTGTTCTCCTCTACACCTTCTTATAAGACAAGGCCCTGGTTCAAATATTTACACAATCTACTAACCTAGTCTTACAATCACCTCCTTTTTAAAAACCATGCCAAAGAAATCTCCTCCTCTCAAAACAAACATCCTAGAAATACTTCCGTATTCTATATGCTATGTTCTTTTTCTTTGTTCTCTCCTTCGAATACTCAACATTAAATCCTTCATGTCCTGTTTCTTGCATGCATGGAACACATCCATGCGCGTGTGTGTGAACCCAAGCTGTTATATAATACATTTGTTTTCTCTTTCTATTTCTCTCTGTGATAGCCCATGTCTAATAATGAGTCACCAACATATAGAAATTTTCTTCATAGTTATATACAGGTTAGGGCTTCCTCTAGTCACATGAGCCATCTATATTTGAAGCATAGTTCGCACATGCATCAGCAAAGTAACCGTTGAAAAAGAGTTATAAGCTAGTGTTCTTAGTTCTCATGGCCTTAAGGCTTACTCATAAACCTCCTGTAACATTCCCTCTCCTATGGTCATCATTCATGCCTTACAAAAGTACTCCCATGATATATATATATACATGTAGCACATTGAGGGATTTGTGTCCATCAAGCCAGTGCTCCCTAGACTAATATTCTAACTGCATATATGTGAAGAGGATGAAAGCTACACTGTAAGCAAACCATATGAACAACGACTGAAGAGTTTTAGGAGGGATCAGAAAGATTCAAATCTGTAGGAACTTACAGAAGTCCAAGACTGACGCGGTGGAAGGGTTTCGAATGGTGACCGGTGTTGCGCTTCTGCTACTGGGTCGGCAAATGGCTACACGCACCGCTTGCCTGTGTTGATGACGATGATAGGGCCCCGGGTAGCTACACCCCAACTGACGAGGGACATGGTCGCTAGCTCGTCGGTTCGTCTAGGTGGGTGTGGGATCCTCTCCTGCGCCTAGGCCGGATGGTGGAGGGGGTCGCCTGGCTCCGGAAGCTCAGGGGGAAAATGGCGAGCTCGTCGTCCGACGTTACGGTAGGGAGGACGACGCGAGGTGGTGACGATGAAGATGATGAAGATGGGGTAAGGTGATATGGAAGAGCTTGGGGCGGCTGGTGCTTGGTATTAGGGTTTGCGGCTTGCCACTGTTACTCCTTATTCTCTGTTATAGAAACGAGGGGGTCGGGTTACTGTTATCAACTGTGGGGCTCGGGATTAGCTTGTGGCCTGAGCTTAGTTGTTGGGCTGGCCTGATTGGCTTTTATGTACCAAAAGTTACAAAATTTGATGTGATTTACTATATACTAACTGACACAGGAACAAAACAACCACATTAATACTTCTTGAGACAAGGACTATTCCTGCTGCTTTGATTTCAAAGTGCAATTGGTCAACCTCAATAAGAGTCTCAACCTCAAGTACATTATAAGTGAAAGCTTGCTTCTACTCCAGCCAGGCAGCCAGATTCTAGATATAAATACGCATGATACATTAGGCATGGTTCCTAAATTGTCAAAAGGGCATCCCTTGGACAAAGGCACGTCAGATTACAAAACTAACAGAAGCAAAGGTATAACCCTATAATGTTAAAAAAACTACCAGGCCTATAACATTTTCAAAATACGTGTCAGGATTCGAACTTGGGTTGTCTGATACCATGTTATAGTCCCTCTCACTGTACCAAAACTCTAGAGCTGTGGTGAGGATTGAGGCTTAAATATCTATATATACATGAACATACACACATATGTAATATACAGTTATATGTATTTATACACATACATATATATTTTTCATATATATTCATATATATTTATATAAACATGCACACGCACATATATATTTTATACACACATAATTATATATATATATATATATATATATTATATATATATTATATATATATATATATATATATACCTACACATATACGCATACATATATATTATTATATATAATATATATATATATATATATATATATAATATTATATATATATATATATATATATATAATCATATATATACCTACACTATACGCAACTATATATTTACTCTATTTTATATATAGATACCAATACACTCATATATAATATTATAAATACACACATTCCTATATATAATCTATACACACATATTTATACATATCATTTATAAAGTAAATGATTTAATATAAATCATTATCATTAATAAAAACAAGTAATTCTTAAATTCTAAAAATCACAATTTAAATCAATTGAATAATAATAAAAAATAATTTAAGATTTTCGGGAAGGGAAGCTACAGATACTTGGCCCAGAGTTGGTGGAGCAGACCGTACAAAAAGTTAAACTGATACGGGAGAGATTAAAGATAGCAGAGAGTCGACAGAAGAGCTACACCGACACCCACCGACGATCTCTGAATTCCTGGAGGGTGATCACCTGCTTTAGAAAGTCACACCTATGCGTGGAGTCATGAGATTTAGAGCTACGAAAAGTTGAGTCCAAGATTTGTCGATCCTTTCGAGAAATTGAAGCGAGTCGCACCATAGCTTACCAGATTGCTTTACCGTCAACACTGTCGGATGTGCACAATGTCTTGTACGTCTCTCAGTTGTGGAAGTACGTGCACAATCCGAGCCATGTGGTTGACTTTGGTCAGCTAAATCTGCAGGCAGACTTATCGTATGTTGAAGAGCCTGTACAAATCATGGAGCACAAGGATAAACTGCTTTGAAATAGTTTCATCCCTCTCGTTCGAGTGCTCTGGAAGAACCATGCGGTCGAGAAGTCAACCTGGGAACTGGAGTCGGAGATGAGAAAAAGTTTCCTTCTCTATTTTTTAGCGGTAGATTCTTTTCTTAAGTTTCGAGGACGAAACTTTTTCTTAGTTGGTTATGGTGTAGTGCCCCATCCCTACATCGTGTCCCATTCTCCATCCATGGGGTGCACAAGAAAGGAACACTGTCGCTATCGATTCGGTCGGGACCAATAGGTCGGGATCAATCGAATCGGTCGAACGGGAATAGTTGAATCAAGATCCTTTTCTCGTTATGGAAAGGCTTCTTCAGAATCAAGTCCCTATTCAACGGGTTGTGCCTCGAGGATTGACTCTGCGGCTGAAACACCTCCCATTGCTTTACTTTTTATACCGCACTTACTTCTTTGGCTTTGGTTTTCTGAATGCATTTTCGTGAATGTTTTCATTGGTTTTCATGGCTTGCATTTTTGAACTCGCATTTAATATCCAATTCCTTGAATAATACAGCATTCTAATCGGTTGCTAGTATGATTTCAGGTAATCGCTTAGGCGACGACTAGCGTGACTAACAAGTCTCTCGCCTCGAACAAAAATCAGGTGAGTGGCTGACCTTCTCTTCTTGACCCCCCCTTCTTAGTTCAATCGATAACATTAATGCGAATGGAATGATAGATGCAAGGGCACGGACACGTCTATTATTTATCTTAAAAACTGTGTTGAACAAAGGATTGACTCATTGGACAAATTGATGACATGAGAAGGCGGAACATGATGAAATGATTAAGTTCTCAAAAGAAATATAGACTATGCCTTAATTGTCATGTCCCGACCGGGAAATTGCTCGTCCTCGTTAGATTTCACCCGAATCATCGTCATCGCTGGGACGTGATACCCCATGTGCCTGGAGTTGTGCTCGTGCAAGGCAAGATAACAGGTTCACATAGTGTTTATCTCAAATTATTAACATAAGCAGCGGAAGAAAATAAGTATACAATAAGAATCTCTTTTATTGATAATGAACTGAAGATTACAAAGGCTCTGGAAGCCCAACAAAATGCCAATTGGATACAACGCTCATGATCTCTCTAGCTCACAAAGGATTACAACGTTCCATACATTATGCCTCTTTATAGCCAACAAGTAATATTCGGACGAACATCTCCATGTTGCAAGTCCGAACGTCGATGCGGTAGCTCCTCTTGAAACGTTAAGACTCCATGCCTCTGCGCATCCAAGCCAAACCCCGCCCCGAGCCGATCATAACCTGAACCTGCAAGCAAACTGGTAGGGATTAGTGCTTTTGTCCTCGCTGCACTGATCAAGACCTACTCGTACACAACCAACACTAAATATATTTAGTGAAACATGCATCTTAATTTGGTGATCTTTCTATTTATCCTTAGGATCAGTTTTATGGCAATTTCAAGCAAAAACTTAATAAATGTGTCCAACATCGAGTTACTGCAGCAGATACAGTTAGACATAATCTGAACATAAACATAGTGATCGTGCTCATCTCCGTCCATTTTGCCTAGCCTGCAATGGTTAGAACTTTACATAACCAATCATATAATTCATGAAACCAACCAACCATACTTAGACATATGCATAAGGGTGGCAGACCCTGTGCCTGCACCCAACTCTAATCTCAGCCCACCGGCCCTATCTATATAAAGGTCACGGTATTTTGCACCGTAATGGACTTGGCATCCTTATGTGTAAGCCTATGATCGCTCCAGTACGGGTTACTAGCCCAGTATCTGAAGGATCCCAAACTTACTGATATCATAGCTTATCACAACACTGGCTGGTCGCAATTCGTCCTAATAATGTGTACCATAAATACCATACATAATTCCCTCCTAAGACGAACGGTCCCGGTGCCCGGTCGTAACCGTTCGAGGGAAGCCGCACCCGTGTACGGGCCATCCAAGTCCATTGACCATGAAATATGTGCCATAGCAAACAAGTCATATCATTCCAACCAATCTCACGTTCCATAAACATTATCCGTTCCGTAAACATATTCACGTTCCATAAATATATTTCGTTATATCTATCTCAAGTTCCATCGGCATTATGCCCCAACACATCCGTATTGATGCACGACGCCCAACAACTTAGACTTTTTGTACTTATACTCAACGCATTCCATTCATAAGTTATTCATATAACAGTAGTTCCGTAGTTACTAAGTTATTTCATAGCTTCCGTGCACGAGGGCATGCCTAACGCCATAATCAGTGTTTTAGGCCTAATGTTCAATGTTCTCGGAGTCGTACACGTGATGCACATCTCGATTGTATTTCAATGTTCTACCATCACCGTCCTACCGCGACCCGTACACTTGATGCACGTCGCTTCAATTGTTCAATGTTCAATGTTCTATTTTAATGTTCGAAACCTACTAAGACCTTTAACCGTTCAAGCCATGCTCACTAACTTGATAACAACTTACGCATACAAGGATACATTTTATTAGACGTGAAGGAGTAGGGAGAGAGAGTCAAGAACCCGCCCACCTTAAGCCGATATGCCTTGTCGTCTTGCCGAGCTGATGCGGCTCGATTCCATAACTTGGTTGCACGGCTAACTCCTCTGACTTAGCCATTTTGTTGAGCTATTCGACTGATTCGGCCTACCGTGCCCATGCCACAATCTGTTATAAGACGATAATTTAGTTTTGCGGATAATCATTTCGAACAAGGCAAAATGTCGACCCTTTACAATCCAGCGCAAAAGCATAGCCTGCACACCAGATCAACCGAAGTCAATACTTTGTTCCAACCGAACTTAGGCTTTGCATCGATTCGCATCGATACTTCATCGGGTCAACGCAACTCTTCGAGGCAACGACTCATCGTAATGCACTGTATGGAGCGGGGCATTACATTAATAACTAAATTGTTCTAAGTACGGTCATGGACAACTTGTCGACAAGGTAAAAGTTTTCTAGAGTGGCAACCCGGGGCCACGGGACCGTTTGGCCTAGGAGGAAACATGGTATAGTTGTGCTGGATGATAGCACGGGTTAAGCGAGGACTTGCAATGGGGCTCGCTACTTGCGTTGAAAGGGCTCCGACTAAAAATCTATAAGTCCATGATGGATTGTGATGTCAGTGACCAATCACACATAAATTGCACACGCTATGCTAGCGATAACAATTGACAAGAAAGAACATGGTAAGTCTCACATTACACGACATGCTCTGCCGTGGGTAAGTTCTAGCGTAGTTTATATTATGCTTGTCATATGCTTGTCTGAAATTCATTAGGATGGTTAGAAAGATTCACCAACTAAGTCATATAAATTCTTCAACCAAATGAGAGTACGAACTTAATTTGCCACGTACCAGTACAAGTAATGTACTAATCCTCGCTCTCCACACATGTACCCCGAACCAAGAAGG
>JANAVB010002397.1:4164086-4567425 GCA_029216955.1 Iris pallida
CAGTGTCAATGTATTTTGTGTGTAAGTCATATTTTACCTTAATGCCCTATTAAAGTTATATATGAATAATTGTTATATATATGTATTAAGGATATTATTAGTAATTTATGGACAATGATAATTGTGGACAGAATATTCTCCTAGTTGTCCTTATGCATGTTAGAGGTTTTTAGACTGCACGTATTTTGTAGATACAGTTATTATATATTTTCTCCATTACTATCATTATTAATTCATATTGTATTTTAGATTATTTCGGATTATGTACCACTATATACATATGTGTATATCTATACATTGTTTGTTATACTACTTTTTTTATATGTAAACAATTCGTATGGGTAATTCCATGTGTGTGTATATATATATAAATATATATATATATGTGCATACGTATATATATAAATAGATATAGTGTACATGTGTATGTATATGTGAATATATTATATATAGATGTATATGTATATGTATATATAAATATATATAAATATATGTGTGTATGTGTATTTATATAAAAATATGTATATGTAAATGGGGGTAGGTATTTATATATAAATACATAAGTGTATAAATGTGTTTGTATATATAAATAAATGTGTATGTGTATATATATATAAATATATAAATATATATATAGATGTATATATATATATATATATAAATGTATACGTGTATATATAAATATATATATGTGCATACGTATGTGTGTACGTGTATATATATAAATAATGTATGAATATATATACACAACAGTACAATAGTTGCTAAGAATAAAAAGAAAAAGAAAGAATAGTAAATCAAACCATTTTCCCCTTAATTCTAGCTCAGCCCATACCGGCCCAGCCCGCACAAAAGACCCGGCCCAGGACCCATACCAGAGCTGATAAGCCCGACCCTTTCCCCGATTGTTGATGATATGAGCATATATATGCTCGAGAGTAACAGAGAGAGAGACGCGAGAAACGTAACCTTAGCCTTGCCAGCTACCTGGGTGGCCACCCCGACGCCTGAGCGTGCCCAGGACCGTCGCGTGCGGCCGCGCGGGCCACCGGAGGCCGGCCAAACTGAGCCGCAACATCAGCAGTGCAAGAACAGCCAGGTACCATCTTCGCTGACCAGTTTCTTCCCCAGTACTTGACCATTTTAAATTCCATAAACTGATCTAGGAACCTTATATGACCCCCTATAGATCCTAACAAGTAGAATCTAATGTGGTCGCACCATCGATTCATAAAATCGATGCGAAAACCTGTCGAGCAAAGTCCAGAAACAGGATATGTAAGCAGCAGAACACCCTGTTTTAGAAGGGTATTCCCGAGCCAGATAGTAAGAGTTTTCGAAAACCTATTTGAAACAGTTTTAGTTAATATATACGAGATTAAAACCTATTTTGTAGATCCAGATTTTATCAAGTATGTACAAAGATATTCTAATTCAAAAATCATCAAAAACCATTTTCAAAAATAATAAACTTTTAGAAAAACCTTCGATACGACGTGCGTCCCGCCAATCCGGGCAACGTGGTCGTGCACCGTAAGCATCGAAAGGTGCGTAACGGATTCGTGGTCGTATGGGCTTTGACGGAATTCAAATTGGTCACGTGTGCGCGACGAATTTGATACGTATCCGTCGAAATTCACCGTATCGGCCTCTGTGCAAATTCCCCAATTACTTTGTGCACGCTCGTCAGATCGAGACAAAACTTATGCCAACAGGACCGTATCATTTTTTTGGTCCTGTATGCCAAATTTGGTCCAATTCTGAGACAGTCGAATCGGAACGCTGTTTGCGGGCCCCACGGTCCGACTCAATAGGTGATTTTGTGCACGGCCCGCCGAAATCCAACTCTGGACATACGATTGGGTTCGTATCAGAAAACTGGATCCGTAGACATGTAGTTTGATGACTTTAGAGACCATTGACTCTGGCACACTTTTCGGTGCAAAGTGGATCCAACGACGGACACCATTTTTGCTCAAAATTACCATTTTGCCCCTGTGTCCAGAATTAGACTTAAGGACAGGCAATCCTAGCTAATTTGACTATTCTGAGAATGTTGGCGATGTCTGTTTCAGCTTTCGGAGATATTTATGGATTTTGGACTTTATGGTGTACCCGTTGACGGTATCTTATTGGTTCTGCGTGCAACCCCCAGGCAAGTATACCTTGCCAACTTGTACAGTATAATTTATATGCATGTTCATTATCTTGCTGTTGTTCTTTCTTTACGTTCATGATTGCTTTATTCCATGTCTAGTACACTCATCATGTTATAGTTTTACTTTACATGTTTCTAGTTGTCTTCACATTCTCGTTCCTTTCTGTTATGATATTTCTATCTGTTACACTGTGTTAGTTTCATATGTATTTCTTGATAGAGTCGTCTAGTCCTACACCATGATTCTTTCGACTTGATTATAACTTGACTTGACTTGACATGACTTGAGTAGGACTTGACTTTGACATTCTATAGATTATGAGTACTTACCTTGGCTACGGTCTATAAGATTTTATACTAGGATTGGCTACCGTCTTGGTTTTGAGTACTTGCCTTGACTGCGATTGAGACACTATAGATTGTGAGTACTTGCCTTGACTGCAGTCTATAGCTTGACCTATTAGCCATTTCTAGTATGGCATGCCAGTGTCTTAGGATCCTTGTGTTTAGATCTTGCGTCTTGGTTCATTTTGTCTCGGTGGATGTCCTTGGTTGTCCCTGTCACGCCCCAGAACCAGAATACTGGAGAGCGGGGGCAGACATAGCCAGCTACGTATACTGAAATGGAAACCACCTCGATATACGGTCACGGCTGTCTAGATATATGAGGGTTTACTACAAGCCAACAGTCTCTTATGGTCATGAACAAGCCTAGTGTCTCAATCACAGCAAGTAAGTAAGTCGCAAGATGTATGATCATTAAATATACAATACTAAGGCGTCCCAAATATTACATATTCAGCTGATCATGAAGCTAGTCGTTATAAAATGTTAGGACTAGCAAGAGTTTAGTCATACATGATCAACCCTAGGATTTGTTAATCATGTTTACAGCCCGTAGGCAGATAGTAAGTAAAAGTACATCGAGCTAACAGGTGCTCGTCGGCTAAACGCCTCAAAAGAATAACTTTACAATAGAGTGAGCGCAACAAAATAGAAAACCCACTCGTAGCCCGGGTTCCTTCTAGTCGCCACCATTGGGCTGGAAGCTTGGTAGATCCTCGGGAGCTACTCCGAAATCTGGCCACACAAAACAAGCTGGGTCAACCCCAGAAAGAGCAAGTGCCACAAGGGGGCCACGAAATAAGAACAAAAGCCAGCAATCATCACAAGAAAATCTAATATTAAAACTAGAAATTACGAAAAACATGGCAGGATGATATACGACGAGATAACCATGGAACTATTCCGATAGCCAGGTTACAACCCGTAAACCAAACAAGGACCGGGGTTGTAACCCTTCATCTGAACAGAACTTGGTTTCCCACCATTTATCGGCAAGATAATAATGCAAGAAATCAAGACAGGGAGCAATCTTGTACTGAATCAAGACATGACTAGACTGGTTATACCTCATTCAATCAATCACGGCCAAGCAGATACTACGGCTTACTACTTTAACTAACTAGGGTTATCACAGGCCTAATTACTAACAAGATGCAATGAGATTGTTCCACAGCCACAAGCCCTGCAGACCATTCAGGTTACCCAGGTCGAAAATTAGGGGTTAAATTCAGGAGGGTACATCACCCGGGAGACAAATGTACCCTTAGGTGACTTAGAGGGTGCAACACTCGACGGTGTGCTGGAAATGTGCCCTACTCGACGGCAGGCTACAGATCCCAAGAGCGCCCAGGTAACGGGATTGCCTGTAGCTATGTCATCTCTTCATGACTACTGTGTTATTCTAGTTATTAACCTTAATCCATTTTAGTAGGTACTCCTGACCGTGGTACTCAGGAGTCCCATCCTAGACATGATGCAAGACAGGACAAGTGGATTTAACAAGCAAGCAAGAAAGAACTACCCACGATGTCAAGGCAAGTCAAGTTAAATTATCAAGTCATGCTACAAGTCAGGAGTGCGCCGCCACGGGCCACTATCAAGTTATCAAGTCACTGGGATTAATCACAAGTTACAAGTTAAGTGTACACCCTACTGGGTCACTAGCAAGGAGTTCAGAGAATACCAAGGTCATAAATCACAGAAAATCTTGAGAACCGTACTAGTCATAAATAATTACTGAAAATCGTGTTAGGCCGTGTCGGGTCAAGATAGCCGTGCTGTGTTAAACAGATCTCAGGAAAACCCAATCCACAAAGAGAAACCAATTCGAGAAATAAAACCAAAACTCTAAGAGCCAATAGGTTAAGCAAGGGGTCAGGGGGCAGCGTACACACAAAAGCACGCACGCAGGGAAGCTGCGTACGTACTAAAGCACGCACACAGGGGGGCTGCGTACACGAAAAGTCACGCACGCAGGGGAGCTGCGTACGCGAAAAGTCGCGCACGCTCAAGGGGAGCAGCGTACGCGAAAAGTCACGCACGCAGGGGGAGCTGCGTACGCGAAAAGTCACGCACGCTCAAGGGGAGCAGCGTACGCGAAAAGTCACGCACGCTCAAGGGGAGCAGCGTACGCGAAAAGTCACGCACGCTCAAGGGGACCAGCGTACGCGAAAAGTCACGCACGCAGGGGGAGCTGCGTACGCAAAAAGTCACGCACGCTCAAGAGACACGCTTCCAACAGGAAGCGTACCCAAGTCTGCGTACGCTACGCTAAAAAGTGCGCACAGCTCAGTGTGCGTAAGCTAATCAGCTCTGCATACTGTTCACTGTCTCCTCCAAACAGCAAGAACACCATGGTTGAACTCAAGGCTCCACAGCATCGTAACTTGGCCATCCGAACTCCAAATCCAGATTTCCAAAGTTCCAACTTGGGTAAAACTGAATGCTCTTCCACATGGAAACATCAAAATCCCATAAAATCCAACTTAAATAGATCAAAACCATGCAAAATCCGAAAAATAGGAAAACTTAGATCTAGAACAATGGATACTCCAAATCACAAAATACCAAGTTCTAATGTTGATCACCATGTCCTAATCTAGCAAATGGACAAATAAAAGAGGGTTCTCATGTAGTGGCAAGATGCACTTGCCTAGGGTTGGGAGAGTTGTGTAGAAGAAGGAGAAGAAGAAGAAGAAGGAAATAAATGGTGGTTATGAGAAGAGAGAAAATGTTGGTGGAGTTTTAAAGTGGGTGGGATGTGGTGTGTTGAGGGTGTAGCATATGTTAAGGTGATCCAATACATAATAAACCAAACCAAACCATCCCAATTAAAACTGAGCCATGCCAAAACCCAAAATACGAGAAATACTGAAATTCTACAAGTTGAAAAAAATAAAAATACAGGCCAAAATCCAGATACGAGTATAAATATGAAATACGGGAAATACGGAAAATGAGGGTGACAGTCCCTTGCTTCTTTGTATATCCGTACTGTTACATGTTAGCTTGTATATTATGTATCTTGCTAGTCCTCTGAGGATCTGATGATCTCTTCAGGTTTAGCGACTGCATGGAGTTAGTTAGCAGAGCAGGATGGTAGAGGATTGCGATGCATGATACATGTATTTGTTTGTGATATTTCTTTATTATCTTCTCGTACTTTACATTCAGTACCATGATATATTCTGTTTATTTATAGACTCATATCATTCTTGGAGTCTAATCGAACAATGTGCTAATGGACTGCAGACCATGACCTATACTTATTCATTCTTGTTTTACATTATTCTTGTGGATTGAGATATAGTTTAGATTAGACATGATACCCTATTATGGACAGCTTATACGTGCTCGAGTCGGGCTGGAGTCCGCTCGATATGTAGCTGGCTTGCTTACGAGCTCGCGACCGAAAACCGGGTGCGGGTCGTGACACGCAAAATTCAATAAATTATCCAAATTTGCTGGTACGTTTCTTCCTACAGAGGAGTGTCGTGTGCGACGGTTCGAAGTGGGTCTGTGGCGCTCTATTGGTGCTCATGTAGCAGTTCTGGAGTACAAGACCACGGGCGATGCTCTAAATAATGCTCTCCTCCTCGAGAGCCAGTACCCTCCCGTTGCTGCAGACGTTGTGCACAATTCCAACCACAAATGTTCTAGCTATACGGGAGGCAAAAATCACGCGCCAAAGCATCGAAACCATAGCGGCTACTAGGGACATAACTTATCATCTCGTTGTGCCAAGTACAATTCCTTTGGACAAGTGCAATTCCTTTGGACACATTGCTAGCAAGTGCTTTATCCTCGAAGGAGGATGCTTCTTTTGCGGACAAAAGGGTCACCAAAAGCGAGACTGCATAGCCCGAAGACAACATCTTAAGGCTCCGCCCCAACAAAATCGTCAAGAAAATCGAGGATAGGCGCCCCGACCTCCTCAACCCACTCAACCCAACAACCAAAACCGACGTCCTAATGCTCAAAGGCGCATCTATGCCATAACGCCGGATGAAGCGTTTGCCTCGGACATGGTAGTGACAGGTATATTAAATTTTTAATAATGTGCTTGCTCGTGTACTATTTGATTCAGGCGCTTCGCATAGTTTTATATCGACGACTTCGTCATCGAGCACAAATTTCTTATGATATCGTTAGACCTCGACCTTATTGTAAGTGTACCTTCGGGCGTGCCACTACTCGCAAACTTAGCCTACAGTGGTGGAATCATCTATATAGGGGGTCAAAAGGTCGGTCTTGATGTGATAGTTCTGGATATGAAGGACTATGACATCATTCTGGAAATGGATTGGCTCGGCCCTTGCTACGCCACTATTGACTACGCGGGAAAGAAGGTCACCTTTCGCATAACTGGAGTGCCCGAATTCTACTACTCGTGTGGTGAAGCATCGTCGACGTGTATGGTGATTTCGGCAATTTCTGCTCAGAGGATGCTGCATTCAGGATGCGAAGGCTACTTGGCATCCGTTCGAGACGTGCGACTAGATGGTGCAAACGTGGGTCAGGCCGACGTTGTGGCAGAATTCTTCGACGTGCTCTCGGACGAGCTACTTGGAATGCCACCTGATCGAGAAATCGAATTCACCGTCGATACATTCTTCGACGCCCGATCGATCTCAAAAGCTCCGTACATAATGGCCCTAGAAGAATTAAAAGAACTCAAAGTACAACTATAAGAATTACTTAACAGAGGATTCATCCGTCCAATTGTCTTTCCGTAGGGTGCGCCTGTGCTATTTGTCAAAAAAAGGATGGATCGATGCGGCTCTGCATCGACTATTAGAAATTGAATAAGCCACCATCCGGAACAAATACTCCCTACCCCACATCGACGATTTGTTTGATCAGCTCCAAGGTGCCACGGTGTTTTTGAAGATTGATTTTTTATCAGGTTTTCATCAACTCAAAGTCAAGCCAGATGACGTGCCGAAGTCTGCCTTCCGTACTCGTTACAGCCACTACGAGTTCTTGGTGATACCATTCGGCCTAACGAACGCTCCAGCCGTTTTCATGGATCTAATGAATCGAGTGTTTCATCCATTCGTTGACAAATTTGTAGTAGTCTTTATTGATGACATCCTCGTCTACTCGAAGGATAGAGCACAACACGCAGAACACCTGCAGATGGTACTCCAGACCTTTTGAGATCATCAGTTGTATGCGAAGAGGAGAAAATGCGAGTTCCGGCTGAACCGTGTCTTATTTTTAGGGCATGTCATCTCCGTCGCAGGCATTTCACTTGATCCAAAGAAAGTCGAGGCAATTGCTGATTGAAAACGGCCCGTATCTGTCAGTAAAATTTAAAGCTTCCTCGGTTTGGCAGGATACTATAGATGCTTTATGAAGGACTTCGCCAAGATTGTATTACCCTTGACTCGCCTCACCCAAAAGGGAGTCGCGTTCGTGTGGTCAGACGACTGTGAAGCTTCATTCCAGGAGCTAAAACAGCGGGTCGTTTCGGCCCTGATACTCGCTCTTCCTGAAGGGACCACGGGATTTTAAATCTTCATGATGCTTCTGGCCAGGGCTTGGGGTGTGTGCTCATGCAGCAGGATAAGGTGACATCTTTTGTTTCCCGACAGCTGAAGCTGCACGAGAAGAACTACCCCACGCATGACCTAGAACTAGCAGCAATTATGTTTGCATTGAAGCTGTGGCGTCACTATCTCTATGGCATGGCGTGTAGGATTTATACAGACCACAAGCACCTCAAGTATCTATTCACTCAGAAATAACTGAATTTACGGCAGAGGCGATGGTTGGAACTGATTAAAGACTACGACTTGTCGATCGACTATACGCCGGGTAAGGAAAATGTTGTGGTCGATGCGCTGAGTCAGAAGTACCTAGCTTCACTATCCATCAACAGTCAACTGCTGCGTGATTTGGAAGGAATGGGTATTGAACTCCGAGTTCGATTTAGAGACATGGAACTGGTACAACTGCGGCTAGAACCGAGCCTATTGGAGAAAATTAAGTCTGCTTAGAAGGACGATCCATACCTGGAGAAGATGCGAAAGCTGATATCCATGGGAAAGACATCCGACTTTGTAGAGGACGAGTCGGGAGTGTTGCGAGTGAAAGGTCAGCTATGTTCCGGATGATGCAGAACTTAGGAAGAAGATAATATCGGAGGCGCATTATATAAAATATTCCTTGTATCCTGTTAGCACCAAGATGTATAAGGACCTCCGCGTTATCTTTTGGTGGCATGGCATGAAGAGGGATGTGGCGCTCTTTGTGTCACAGTGTATTGCCTATAAGCAAGTTAAATCTAAGCACCAGCGACCGAACATAGAGATGCAGAACCTTGTCATTCCAGAGTGGAAGTGGAATCATGTCACTATGGACTTTGTTGTTGGCCTGCCAAAGACGCTACGGGAGAACGATGCCATCTGGGTCATCGTCGATCGATTAACCAAGTCAGCGCACTTCATTGCCATTAAAGTCACTTAGAGCATCGACTGCCTTGCTCAGATATTTCTTGATAAAATAGTTTGGCTGCACGGGGTCCTAGTATCTATCGTCTCGGATAGGGATGGACGGTTCGTGTCACGCTTCTGGTGTAGCCTTCACTTATTGTTGGAGACCAAGTTGAAGCTGTGGCGTCACTATCTTTATGGCATGGCGTGCAGGATTTATACATACCACAAGAGCCTCAAGTATCTCTTCACTCAGAAAGACTGAATTTACGACAGAGGCGATGGCTGGAACTGATTAAAGACTACGACTTATCGATCGACTATACGTTGGGTAAGGAAAATGTTGTAGCCGATGCGCTGAGTCAGAAGTACCTAGCTTCACTATCCATCAACAGTCGACTGTTGCATGATTTGGAAGGAATGGGCATTGAACTCCGAGTTCGATTTAGAGACGTCGAACTGGCGTAACTGCGGCTAGAACCGAGCCTATTGGAGAAAATCAAGTCTGTTCAAAAGGACGATCCATACCTGGAGAAGATACGAAAGCTGATATCCACGGGAAAGGCGTCCGACTTTGCAGACGACGAGTCGGGGGTGTTGCGAGTGAAAGGTTGGCTATGTGTTTCAGATGACGCAGAACTTAGAAAGGAGATGATGTCGGAGGCGTATTATGCAAAATATTCCTTGCATCCTAGTAGCACCAAGATGTATAAGGACGTCCGCGTTGTCTTTTGGTGGCACGGCATGAAGAGGGATGTGGCGCTCTTTGTGTCACAGTGTATGGCCTATCAGCAAGTTAAAGCTGAGCACCAGCGACCGGGCGGAGAGATACATAATCTTGTCATTCCAGAGTGGAAGTGGGATCATGTCACTATGGACTTTGTTGTTGGCTTGTCGAAGACGCCACGGGGGAACGATGCCATCTGGGTCATCGTCGATCGATTAACCAAGTCAGCGCACTTCATTGCCATTAAAGTCACTTGGAGCGTCGACCGTCTTGTTCAGATATTTCTTGATGAAATAGTTTGGCTGCACGGGGTCCTAGTATCTATCGTCTCGGATAGGGATGGACGATTCGTGTCACGCTTCTGGTATAGCCTTCACTTATTGTTGGAGAACAAGTTGAAGTTTTGCTCAGCTTATCATCCTCAGACCGACGGCCAAACAGAGCGGGTGAACCAGATTCTTGAAGACATATTACGACTTTGTGCGATCGACTTGAAGTCAAGCTAGGACGTTCATCTACCATTGGCCAAACTTGCATATAACAACATCTACCAGTCCAGCGACCAAATGGGGACGTATGAAGCTTTGTACGGCCGGAAGTGCAGATCGCCCATTTGTTGGGTTGAAGTCGGGGAATGGTAGATACTGTCACGACCCGCACCCGCTTTTCGGACGTAAGCTCGTGAGCAAGCCAGCTACGTATCGAGCAGACTCCAGCCCGACTCGAGTACGTATAAGCTGTCAAGGTCAAGGATATCATGTCTAATCTAAACTATATCTCAATCCACAAGAATCATATAAAGCAAGAATGAACAAGTATGGGTCGTGGTCTGCAGCCCATTAGCATATTGTTCGATTAGACTCCAAGAATGATAGGAGTCTATAAAGTAAAGCTGATAAGCAGAATATATCATAAAAGCACGATAAAGAAAGTAAATCAATAACACTAACAAAATACCTGAATCATGCAGATGGAGTCAACTACCACATGCTCAGCTAACTAATTCCGTGCAATCAGCTACCTGAAGAGATCATCAGGTCCTCAGAGGACTAGCAAGATACATAAAACATGCCTACTAATATGACAGTAAATAACAGGTGTGGAGAATAAGAACACTGCAAGAAGAACATCTAAGGACGATGAGTCGTGAGGAAATGTAGTACTAGACTTGGCTACCAATCAATCGATTAACCTCTATAGCTTGTAGTACAATGCAAGATACTTCCAATCTATAGTAGATTTTGACTGTAATACAATGCAAGATAATCCTAGTCAAGATTAGCCAATTCTAGTATCGATCTCCTCTCCTAAAGGATACAAGTCAAATAGGCTCCTATAAATCGTAGTACAATGCAAGATACTCCCAATTTATAGTGTCGCAAGTCAAGTCAATCAATCAATCAATATATGCTGTAGGTCGTAGTACAATGTAAGATACTCCCAATCCATGGCATGTCTCAAGTCAAGTCAATCAAGATAAAGAATCAGCTATAGATCGTAGTACAATATAAGATACTCCCAAGCTATAGTATGTCTCAACTGTAGTACAATGCAAGATACTCCCAGTCGAGAATGGTCAAGGACATATATAAAAACTGACAACTCAATCACGAGAAAAGAGTAACACAAAGAGACCAATATTCTAGCAATGTCAAACATCCTATATGTGCACATAATCTAGAACAAGTAAAGCAATCCAGGACGAATCAATCACAACACGGAACCATGTGACAATATAAGAAGGACTACAATAAGGAAAGAGAAACCATGTAAATACTGTATATGTTCGGCAAGGTATACTTGCCTGGATCAGGAATCTGATGAGATGTAAATGGTCCAATGCCCAAGTCCGAAGAGTCCAGAAAACCTAAAAGAAATTATTTTACAACTAATTATTTATTTATTTAGGAATCAGTATCAGTAAAAATAAAATATTAAAAGGGTTGTTAACCAACCTGAATAATTTCACCTAACAACCTGATTCCTATTCTTATTCTCTTTTGTGTGCACATCTACTTCCCTTTATTCTCTATCTTATCATTACAAATAATGACACAGTTCACCCATACTCTTCAACCCAAGGGTCAATGCCCATCACCCATGTTGTTGTTTATTTATTTGCCTTTAATCCCAAGGAAAAACACACGCACACACACACAATATTTAATTTCCAAGTGAAAGTTTCCATACAGTACATACTGTTCTCCTCTACACCTTCTTATAAGACAAGGCCCTGGTTCAAATATTTACACAATCTACTAACCTAGTCTTACAATCACCTCCTTTTTAAAAACCATGCCAAAGAAATCTCCTCCTCTCAAAACAAACATCCTAGAAATACTTCCGTATTCTATATGCTATGTTCTTTTTCTTTGTTCTCTCCTTCGAATACTCAACATTAAATCCTTCATGTCCTGTTTCTTGCATGCATGGAACACATCCATGCGCGTGTGTGTGAACCCAAGCTAGTTATATAATACATTTGTTTTCTCTTTCTATTTCTCTCTGTGATAGCCCATGTCTAATAATGAGTCACCAACATATAGAAATTTTCTTCATAGTTATATACAGGTTAGGGCTTCCTCTAGTCACATGAGCCATCTATATTTGAAGCATAGTTCGCACATGCATCAGCAAAGTAACCGTTGAAAAAGAAGTTATAAGCTAGTGTTCTTAGTTCTCATGGCCTTTAAGGCTTACTCATAAACCTCCTGTAACATTCCCTCTCCTATGGTCATCATTCATGCCTTACAAAAGTACTCCCATGATATATATATATATATACATGTAGCACATTGAGGGATTTGTGTCCATCAAGCCAGTGCTCCCTAGACTAATATTCTAACTGCATATATGTGAAGAGGATGAAAGCTACACTATAAGCAAACCATATGAACAACGACTGAAGAGTTTTAGGAGGGATCAGAAAGATTCAAATCTGTAGGAACTTACAGAAGTCCAAGACTGACGCGGTGGAAGGGTTTCGAATGGTGACCGGTGTTGCGCTTCTGCTACTGGGTCGGCAAATGGCTACACGCACCGCTTGCCTGTGTTGATGACGATGACAGGGCCCCGGGTAGCTACACCCCAACTGACGAGGGACATGGTCGCTAGCTCGTCGGTTCGTCTAGGTGGGTGTGGGATTCCTCTCCTGCGCCTAGGCCGGATGGTGGAGGGGGTCGCCTGGCTCCGGAAGCTCAGCGGGGAAAATGGCGAGCTCGTCGTCCGACGTTACGGTAGGCGGAGACGACGCGAGGTGGTGACGATGAAGATGATGAAGATGGGGTAAGGTGATATGGAAGAGCTTGGGGCGGCTGGTGCTTGGTATTAGGGTTTGCGGCTTGCCACTGTTACTCCTTATTCTCTGTTATATAGAAACGAGGGGGTCGGGTTACTGTTATCAACTGTGGGGCTCGGGATTAGCTTGTGGCCTGAGCTTAGTTGTTGGGCTGGCCTGATTGGCTTTTATGTACCAAAAGCTGTACAAAATTTGATGTGATTTACTATATACTAACTGACACAGGAACAAAACAACCACATTAATACTTCTCGAGACAAGGACTATTCCTGCTGCTTTCATTTCAAAAGTGCAATTGGTCAACCTCCAATAAGAGTCTCAACCTCAAGTACATTATAAGTGAAAGCTTGCTTCTACTCCAGCCAGGCAGCCAGATTCTAGATATAAATACGCATGATACATTAGGCATGGTTCCTAAATTGTCAAAAGGGCATCCCTTGGACAAAGGCACGTCAGATTACAAAACTAACAGAAGCAAAGGTATAACCCTATAATGTTAAAAAAACTACCAGGCCTATAACATTTTCAAAATACGTGTCAGGATTCGAACTTGGGTTGTTCTGATACCATGTTATAGTCCCTCTCACTGTACCAAAACTCTAGAGCTGTGGTGAGGATTGAGGCTTAAATATCTATATATACATGAACATACACACATATGTAATATACAGTTATATGTATTTATACACATACATAATATATATTTTCATATATATTCATATATATTTATATAAACATGCACACGCACATATATATATTTTATACACACATAATTATATATATATATATATATATATATATATATATATATATATATATATATATATATATAATCATATATATACCTACACATATACGCATACATATATTTACTCTATTTTATATATAGATACCAATACACTCATATATAATATTTATAAATACACACATTCCTATATATAATCTATACACACATATTTATACATATCATTTATAAAGTAAATGATTTAATAAATATAAATCATTATCATTAATAAAAACAAAGTAATTCTTAAATTCTAAAAATCACAATTTAAATCAATTGAATAATAAAAAAAAAATAATTTAAGATTTTCGGGAAGGGAAGCTACAGATACTTGGCCCAGAGTTGGTGGAGCAGACCGTACAAAAAGTTAAACTGATACGGGAGAGATTAAAGATAGCAGAGAGTCGACAGAAGAGCTACACCGACACCCACCGACGATCTCTTGAATTCCTGGAGGGTGATCACCTGCTTTAGAAAGTCACACCTATGCGTGGAGTCATGAGATTTGGAGCTACAGAAAAGTTGAGTCCAAGATTTGTCGATCCTTTCGAGAAATTGAAGCGAGTCGCACCAGTAGCTTACCAGATTGCTTTACCGCCAACACTGTCGGATGTGCACAATGTCTTCTACGTCTCTCAGTTGTGGAAGTACGTGCACAATTCGAGCCATGTGGTTGACTTTGGTCAGCTAAATCTGCAGGCAGACTTATCGTATGTTGAAGAGCCTGTACAAATCATGGAGCACAAGGATAAACTGCTTTGAAATAGTTTCATCCCTCTCGTTCGAGTGCTCTGGAAGAACCATGCGGTCGAGAAGTCAACCTGGGAACTGGAGTCGGAGATGAGAAAAAAGTTCTCTTCTCTATTTTTTTAGCGGTAGATTCTTTTCTTAAGTTTCGAGGACGAAACTTTTTCTTAGTTGGTTATGGTGTAGTACCCCATCCCTACATCGTGCCCCATCCCTACATCGTGTCCCGTTCTCCATCCACGGGGTGCACGAGAAAGGAACACTGTCGCTATCGATTCGGTCGGGACCAATAGGTCGGGATCAATCGAATCGGTCGAACGGGAATGGTTGAATCAAGATCCTTTTCTCGTTATGGAAAGGCTTCTTCAGAATCAAGTCCCATATTCAACGGGTTGTGCCTCGAGGATTGACTCTGCGGCTGAAACACCTCCCATTGCTTTACTTTTTATGCCGCACTTACTTCTTTGGCTTTGGTTTTCTGAATGTATTTTCGTGAATGTTTTCATTGGTTTTCATGGCTTGCATTTTTGAACTCGCATTTATACATCGAACTCCTTGAATAATACAGTATTCTAATCGGTTGCTAGTACAATTTCAGGTAATCGCTTAGGCGACGACTAGCGCGACTAACAAGTCTCTCGCCTCGAACAAAAATCAAGGTGAGTGGCTGACCTTCTCTTCTCGACCCCCCCTTCTTAGTTCAATAGATAACATTAATGCGAATGGAATGATAGATGCAAGGGCACGGACACGTCTAGTTATCTTATAAAAACTGTGTTGAACAAAGGATTGACTCATTGGACAAATTGATGACATGAGAAGGCGGAACATGATGAAATAATTAAGTTCTCAAAAGAAATATAGACTATGCCTTAATTGTCATGTCCCGACCCGGGAAATTGCTCGTCCTCGTTAGATTTCACCCGAATCATCGTCATCGCTGGGACGTGATACCCCATGTGCCTGGAGTTGTGCTCGTGCAAGGCAAGATAACAGGTTCACATAGTGTTTATCTCAAATTATTAACATAAGCAGCGGAAAGAAATAGAGTATACAATAAGAATCTCTTTTATTGATAATGAACTGAAGATTACAAAGGCTCTGGAAGCCCAACAAAAAATGCCAATTGGATACAACGCTCATGATCTCTCTAGCTCACAAAGGATTACAACGTTCCATACATTATGCCTCTTTATAGCCAACAAGTAATATTCGGACGAACATCTCCATGTTACAAGTCCGAACGTCGATGCGGTAGCTCCTCTTGAAACGTTAAAGACTCCATGCCTCTGCGCATCCAAGCCAAACCCCGCCCCGAGCCGATCATAACCTGAACCTGCAAGCAAACTGGTGGGGGATTAGTGCTTTTGTCCTCGCTGCACTGATCAAGATCTACTCGTACACAACCAACACTAAGTATATTTAGTGAAACATGCATCTTAATTTGGTGATCTTTCTATTTATCCTTAGGATCAGTTTTATGGCAATTTCAAGCATAACAACTTAATATAAATGTGTCCAACATCGTATTACTGCCGCAGATACAGTTAGACATAATCTGAACATAAACATAGTGATCGTGCTCATCTCCGTCCTATTTTGCCTAGCCTGCAATGGTTAGAACTTTACATAACCAATCATATAATTCATGAAACCAACCAACCATACTTAGACATATGCATAAGGGTGGCAGACCCTGCGCCTGCACCCAACTCTAATCTCAGCCCACCGGCCCTATCTATATAAAGGTCACGGTATTTTGCACCGTAATGGACTTGGCATCCTTATGTGTAAGCCTATGATCGCTCCAGTACGGGTTACTAGCCCAGTATCTGAAGGATCCCAAACTTACTGATATCATAGCTTATCACAACACTGGCCGGTCGTAATCCGTCCTAATAATGTGTACCATAAATACCATACATAATTCCCTCCTAAGACGAACGGTCCCGGTGCCCCGGTCGTAACCGTTCGAGGGAAGCCGCACCCGTGCACGGGCCATCCAAGTCCATTGACCATGAAATATGTGCCATAGCAAACAAGTCATATCATTCCAACCAATCTCACGTTCCATAAACATTATTCGTTCCGTAAATATATTCACGTTCCATAAACATATTTCGTTATATCTATCTCAAGTTCCATCGGCATTATGCCCCAACACATCCGTATTGATGCACGACGCCCAACGACTTAGACTTTTTGTACTTATACTCAACGCATTCCATTCATAAGTTATTCATATAACAGTAGTTCCGTAGTTACTAAGTTATTTCATAGCTTCCGTGCACGAGGGCATGCCTAACGCCATAATCAGTGTTTTAGGCCTAATGTTCAATGTTCTCGGAGTCGTACACGTGATGCACATCTCGATATTGCATTTCAATGTTCTACCATCATCGCCCTACCACGACCCGTACACTTGATGCACGTCGCTTCAATTGTTCAATATTCAATGTTCTATTTTAATGTTCGAAACCTACTAAGACCTTTAACCGTTCAAGCCACGCTCACTAACTTGATAACAACTTACGCATACAAGGATACATTTTTATTAGACGTGAAGGAGTAGGGAGAGAGAGTCAAGAACCCGCCCACCTTAAGCCGATACGCCTTGTCGTCTTGCCGAGCTGATGCGGCTCGATTCCATAACTTGGTTGCACGGCTAACTCCTCTGACTTAGCCATTTTGTTGAGCTATTCGACTGATTCAGCCTACCGTGCCCATGCCACAATCTGTTATAAGACGACAATTTAGTTTTGCGGATAATCATTTCGAACAAGGCAAAATGTCGACCCTTTACAATCCAGCGCAAAAGCATAGCCTGCACACTAGATCAACCGAAGTCAATACTTTGTTCCAACCGAACTTAGGCTTTGTATCGATTCGCATCGATACTTCATCGGGTCAACGCAACTCTTCGAGGCAATGACTCATCGTAATGCACCGTATGGAGCGGGGCATTACATTAATAACTAAATTGTTCTAAGTACGGTCATGGACAACTTGTCGACAAGGTAAAAGTTTTCTAGAGCGGCAACCCGGGGCCACGGGACCGTTTTGGCCTAGGAGGAAACATGGTATAGTTGTGCTGGATGATAGCACGGGTTAAGCGAGGACTTGCAATGGGGCTCGCTACTTGCGTTGAAAGGGCTCCGACTAACAAATCTATAAGTCCATGATGGATTGTGATGTCAGTGACCAATCACACATAAATTGCACACGCTATGCTAGCGATAACAATTGACAAGAAAGAACATGGTAAGTCTCACATTACACGACATGCTCTGCCGTGGGTAAGTTCTAGCGTAGTTTATATTATGCTTGTCATATGCTTGTCTGAAATTCATTAGGATGGTTAGAAAGATTCACCAACTAAGTCATATAAATTCTTCAACCAAATGAGAGTACGAAACTTAATTTGCCACGTACCAGTACAAAGTATAATGTACTAATCCTCGCTCTCCACATATGTACCCCGAACCAAGAAGGACGTGTCACTTAAGCTTAAGGCGACGCAAGTACATTGAAGCCTCATCCGTGTGTTGAAGGATTGTTTTGAATCCTTTTGAAGACTCCACATTCAGTCCAAGAAGAAATGGCGTCCTGACTCCCCACGATTCCAGGTCCTTGAGAATGTTTTGTTTGTAAAGGGGGATGTAACCTATGGAACAACTATCTCATCAGTGTTTATTTTGTAATCGAGTCATGTTGTAGCCCGTACGACAATGATTGAAATGGAGTCTTGTAAATGAAGTTTTATTATCAATGAAAACAAAAGTTTCTCTCATTTCAATGTGTTCAATTTTTCTACGTACTCTATTTGATGTTGTGTTTCAGATAACCTTATGACTATGCCTTATGTGATTGCAAATTAGGTTCACACGACATCACGCCCGGGGGACGACTATCGATTCTTCAGAATCGGGGCGTGACATCATAGGCGTCCACTACAACAAAAAGGCCTATTAATAGCGCTCGATAAGACGTATTGATGACGCATGATACCTAAGCGTTATCAAAGTTCGAAATACCTTTTTTTCATGACGGTTTGGGCTAATTCTGGGCTTTTTATAACGTTTATAAAACAAAACGTTATTAATATTTTAGAGCGGTGGCAAACTTGTAATATTTTGCAAACTTATTAATATTAAGCGTTCGAAATACCTTCTTCTCCTTTCATTTCCCCTGTCCTCCTCCCCTTCCTCTTCCTCCGCCTAGGGTTAGGTTTAGGGTTTCTCCACCGATCCATCCGTCCGATCCCCTCCGTCATGGACTCCGGCGGGGCCTCCGGCGCCCTCTTCTCTGTCGCTCCTAATACGGTTCACCACTGTAAGTAATCCTTCTCCATTGTAAGTATCTATCATTGATTTTGCTTTGAGTTTTTCCCCCTCTCCTTTTGACTCCAGATCTAGGTTTGAATTCTTTTCTTTTCTTTTCTTTTTTAAGAACCTTAATGTAATCTACTCTTTTGTTTCCTTTCATAGAATTCCTTATTTCTTTCTCATGGTCTTGGAATGAATGATAGGTTGTCAATGTTTTGGGTTTTTTCCTATAGATTTTGATGTTTGCTTTGTAGATAAAAAAAATCATGTGAATTTTTTTTAATATTTCAAGGTTGTGTAGAAGTAACTTCTCATTGCGGCATTTTAGCAAGCAGTTTAGCGTCATCCCATAATAGTGTGATCATGCTCAAGTTTTTGATGGAGAAATGAGCTTTTGTCAGCTCTTTTTTTTATCGAATATACATTTGTGCCTGTATTGCACAGACACAAATATTACACTTAGCAATTTCGGGGACAATATCGAATTTTGGTATCCTGTATTATTAGGACGCTAGCTCATGTCGTATCAGGTACCCGATGCAATATTTTAGGTGTCAAATAATATGATAATTTGATGTCCTTTTATTTTAATTTTTCTACATCCACACACTAAGGGAGGAGAAGACGAATATTGGTTCTTGCTGGATCAAGTAACATGATCAATGTAATTTGATCTGTCCATTTTATATATTTTGGTGACCCTAAAATATTTTTCTTTCGAAATAAAACCCTAACAAATGCTTATTTTTTCCTTCTACATTCATATAGTAATGGGTCAAAGAGCTTATTGTTTGAATGTAGTTCTATTGTATTCTAGGTTGGCTACCTGAGGGAGGTATCAAACAAGGCACACCATGCAGTGCTAAAACTATTTTTGGAAGTAGAGCTTGGACTTGTATTGATTTTGTCACCAGTTTATTGTACTTAACCCTTTTGCTTCACTATTTATTTGTGGATTTCTGCTTTTCCTTGTTTTAGTAGACACATCTACGCAATACTTGATTACTTTCATTATGTTCTGTATTTTATTTTATCATTGTTCAGGATTTACGGTCTATCACACCCCCGGATAAAACTAAAGGAAGATATGATAAATTTTTTTTCAAGATTTATAATACTGAAAAAGAATAGCTAAGGTATCTTCCCCTGCCTATAGCTTCAGAATATCAGTAACTTTGTATTACATTATATTATTAGTTTTGTTATGTTTATGAACTTAGATACATGGGAGGATGTTTGGGAAGGCACTGGGAAAGCCAGCAGAAATATTGACAAAGTTGAATAAATTGGTTGGCTTTCACCAAATGGAGAAATTGAATTATATGATGTTGCATTTTTATTTTATTTCGCTTGCCTCTCTTACTCATAGGGTAATTTAATTTACTTTATTTTGCTACAGGAAATAAAGTTTGATCCAACTGTTATGTGCGAACAAAGAGACAAGAAAGTTACTTTTCGATCTAACCAGGTTTTCTGATGCACATACGTCATCGTTATTGGATAGTTTTAGGAAAATTTCCATGTTCTATTACTGATGTTGCTTCTTGTATTTACACTTGGAATATGGTGACATTATCTGTTATATTGAAAAACATAACACATCATAGCATCTATTATCTTGAAAATTTCCACGAGTATTATAGTATCCGATCAAGTTCGTATTTTGTATTGAAAAACTTGAGTAACATAATGGGTTAATTTAAACATCATAGCATCTGCAGTATATGTCCATGGGTCTCTTGATCTAGTGCATATTTATTAAGTTTATGAAGGCAAACAAGTTTGTGCCCAATAGTACAAAGCTAAGTATATTGGACATGGTGAGTTTAGTTCTAGTATCGATATATAGTTCTTGGGGACAGTTTTAATTGCTTCTAAATTTATTCTTCATCGGAATACTTTGCGATGATGTTGTAGGCTTTCAGTCCCTCGGGTGAACATATTTGGGTTCTTGATTACTGTTGTTAGATTTATTTTGCTTTCCCTATATGCTAGTATATCTTTACAGAATTTAGCAACTGTTATATAGATCAAATTAAAATGGATGATCCTATTAGTGAGTAAAGCATCTTGATAATATTATATGTGGATGCAGGTGGTATCGATGGTTTATTTGTACATAAAACACTTGAAATTATAGATGATATTATTTCTACATATAAGAACCAAGGTTTCCATAATTTTCCTCGTTGATAGTGCGGTTCAGACTGTCTTAGTTTTTCCATTTTTGTTCATATGTTTTTACTTTTGAAGGGGGATATGATTTGCTTGGCCGAACAAAAGATCAAATCAGAACGACTGAGCAAGTTAATGCTGCCTTAGCTACATGCTAGACTTTGAAACTTGATGGTCTTGTCATAATTGGGGTGTCTCTCACAATCACTTGTAGATATTCGATTATTGTAAAAATATAGAGAAGGATTCGAAAACTTGGTGGTTGTTGCTTGTTGGTGGTTGTTGTGCATATCTATTCAGATAGATTGACTCTTAATTTTAACTCTTGCAGGAGATACATAGTCTCCATAGACAAGGCGTTTCAGTTGACAATATTACTTCTCAGTTTTCACCTTGGGCATATGCCTTGTTTGAATGTTTGCCACCATTTCTTATCAGGAAACAAGTTTTTCTGTTAAATCATTTCTCATCACTTTGAGACTATGTAATAAATGCAAACTAAAATTTTCCTACTTTAACATGTAACTGTATAAACAATTCTCGTCTTAACAAACCTTTTTAAAATGCAGCTGCTTCTCCATCCTGAATCCGATGAGTCTGCACAGTTATCCCAGGTATTTGTGCGTTGATAGGGGTTGTCTATAAGTAGGATTTCTTTCTTTTATTATTGCGCTCTCTTTCCTTTTCATAATTTTATATGTTATTTTGGTAGATTGAAACGGAAAAAATTCTGCGGCACTTGGTGGAAGTGGAAATGAATAAGAGGACAGTAAGTGCACAATGACTACTGAAAATGTGAAATTTTGACATCCATGTCAGAACTTCAAGAAATTCATTTTGTATAAAGTGGAAGTTTGGCATTACAGTGCATATGTTTTCCATATCCTCTTCTTATGGCAAATGAGTCCACTTTGACTATCCTTTTTGAACTATGTTACTATCCTTCCAGAGAGAGGGCACATACAAAGGAAAGAAATTCAATGCTATCTGTCACTTCTTTGGCTATCAATCTCGAGGGTCATTACCATCAAAATTTGATTGCGACTATGCTTATGTAAGTTCCGAAGAGAAGTAGCTCTCTTCTTTAGTTGCCAGTTGTGTTGTGACTGGTGACTGTGCTTGTCATGATCAGGTTCTTGGGCATATCCGCTATCATATATTAGCAGCTGGTTTGAATGGTTACATGGCTACTGTAACAAACTTGAAACATCCTGTCAATAAGTGGCGATGCGGTGCTACTCCAATCATGGTAGTGTCTTCATTTTTTGTACTTAATTGAGTCAATTTGTTACTTTTCAAGTGTTTTCTTTTCAGTTATGGGCATATAGAAGGTGGGCCGAATAATCTTAAATCAATATAATTGATATATAGCTTGGTTCTGTATTGTCTAATTGCAGGCAATAATGACGGTGAAGCGATACATGGTCCTGGAGCCACACCGACTGGGAAGCTTGCACTGTGCATCCTGCAACAGTTGACTTGAAAGGAAGAGCATATGAGTACGCAATCACAGTTCCTGCTTACAATATTATCTTTCCCTCTTGCCATGTTGACTATGTTTCTCTTAATGCATGAATTATATAATTTTCTAGTAATACTGTACAAGTGCCACACTACAAGAAAAAAGACCTTTTACGGCGTGCATAAGAATGAACGCCATAAATAGTAGTTTTATGATGCACTTTTTATAGCGTGTCGTGAATAAGCCATACATGTCATATTTTTGCCATAATTACGACATGCATATGCGGGTCGTAATATTCACGACGTACAATATGTGCCGTCTAAGTCTAACATCAAAGATGACACAACTTGCATGAATGTTTATTTCTTTATACCAGGTATTCATTATTTGGTGGTGCATATATAGAGGTCAATTTGCTCTAATTAAATTAATTTAGGCCTGACAATTATATGGACTGATTTGCATTGTCTTCTCTTTTTCTCAGAATTTCACTGATGTTCCGGCTGTCGTTGATCTTTCATGATTATTGGTTATGTAGCCAAGTTTTGATGTGGACAATTTTGGTAGTTTTAAATATATATATGTATTTGGATATTCTATTTTGAGAATGTAATGAAGATGTTGATATATACTCTATTTTGAGAAATGTAATAAAGATGGTGATATATAATGTTAAGTTTTTGGAATGTAATATATAGTGTGCAATATAGAGCGTTATAAATATGCTAATTTGAATAGTATAAAGTGTTATAAATGTGCTGCATTGAGCCTATACATATTATCTATTCATAACGTTTTACAAAAGTCCTGAATTATGCACTATATATTAAATATTCATAACGCTTTTATAGAAACTATTAATGACAGTTTTTTATAACGCTTTTAAAAAAATTTATAACACCCGTTTTCATAACGGTTGCTTAGAAAAAAAAGCGTCATGGTTTGTCATTAATGCGCTTTTTAGCCGTCATTAAAAGGGTTTTTTGTTGTAGTGGTCACCCGTGTAAATGCTTGATAAAGCATGCACGGTCCCATCGTCCAGGGCTTGGCATTGCCTTGCTCGTACCACGGGTTAAGTTACAGTGCAAGTTATAGTGCACGGCTTGTGGCGTAGGTCTAGGGACCCAAAAAACTTGGTTGTTCAAGTCGAACGTGTGCACGGCACGTTTCCACATTGCGAGACTTGGCGTAGCCCTTGCTCGTCAAGTTATTGCACGAATGAGTTAGATAAGTGTGTTGCTGGGCTATCGAAGTCATAGCAAGCACTGTCTCCTATTTTCTGCGGTTATCAAGTCACATAGTCCCACGATCTCAAGGCTCGTCGTATAAAGTATGTGACTTGAGCGATGGTGTCGCATAGAGAATAAGTCAGTCTGAGGCACGAGCCATGATTAGTTTAAGGAGCCACGGTCAATAGAACACATTCTGTTCAAGTTAAGCTGGAAGACTACTTAGTAGTCGTTCCCTGGAGTTCAAAGGATAGAAGTTCATGCGATTGGTTGTCGCCGAGATCGGTCCCGCTACTTGGGAGTCTCGATAGAAAGTTGGAAAGTATGGTTATGATTAAGGAAGGACTTGGTAGATCGAGTTGAGTCTTGCATGGTCATTGGACAACTTGCGCGCAAGGGGAATTCCTCGAACGATCACCGGGGCACCGGGTCGTGTCGACCTAGGAGAAAAAGCAGATATTGTACGGTGTAATGCCCCAGTCCCAAAATACTTAGGACTAGGTACGTAGTTATGCCAGCTGCATATATACGAAGTATACTCCAATATATAGAAACCTCGTATGTATACATAAACTGTAAAATACAGTAAACCAAGAGTAATCTAATCTCATCCACAAAATAAAGGAAATAAAAGATATGTCATAAATCAACTTTGAATTATCATTGTACAAGATGTTGGGCGGAGACAAATCCACTACCAACTATTTAAAAAAAAAGAAGTACGTGATATATGAAATAATTTAGCGAAGGTAGCAAAAAGATCCAAGAAACGTTATCTTCGAAGGAATGGAGAAGATCACGATCTTGCCTAGAATACCTGTGGAAGACAAGAACACACACCTGGAGAGATCACCAGGTTCTCAGAGGGACGTAACAAGATACACAATATCATGCCATATAAACTGAATAAATACTGCTCAATGATAAGTTAATCAGATCATAACATGGTCTAATACTCCACCTTTGAATTAGCGTACCATCCCCCTGTAACGCCCTAGTCCCAATATACGTAGGACTAGGAATACATACATGCTAGCTGTATGTAAATGCAGACTACTCCAATATATGGAATCTACGTATACACACATAAGCTGTAAAAAGAGCTCCAGCTCATAATAATTCAATAGGGTCACAAGCAACAACTATATCTCATCCACAACGACAAATAAAAGGAATGACTAATCAAATGTCTCAACTGAATATAATGTAAAACAGAATATCCATCGGGTGGAGATAAAATCCGCTACCGATTTACTGAAAGAACTCAACTGAAATAAACAGAAGAAAGAGTAGCAACTACATAGTCCACCAACTAGAAAGAAAATCAAATAAGCTCCGGCGGTTAGCCCTACTCGGCTGCGAAGGAATAGTCAAGTCCGAAACCGTACTCCTCAGGATACTGCTCGTTATCCATACCTGGAGAGATCACCAGGTCCTCAGAGGGACGTAACAAGATACAGAAAAGCATGCTACAATAATTAAAATATAAATAACAACTGGGCTTCCTAACCATCTATGTGAAAATGCACCTTGAAGACAACGTTCCACATAGAAGATTTTCGAAGGTAGAGGCACGACGCGTTAGCATTTCAACTGAGACACTAGTGGCATCTAGAGAAAAGTAAATAAGTGCATGGCACACTAGCTCTCGGGTGAGTCACTAACGGCAGCTAGAGAAAAATAAATGCACGGCCCATTAGCACTCGACTGAGTCACTAAGGGCATCTAGAGGAAAGTAAACGAGTGAAAGACCCTATGCCTAATAGCTATCTCCTTCCAGCCCTTGCACTACACGTGATGTATCCACATCACGATATTCCTAATAACTGCTAAGTCTTCTAGACATCCATAAATATTAACATTTATTGCCTACCGCACGACATGTGCGCACCGATGGCCAGTCGATACATACGTCCGAGATCTATATGAGACTCGTGACTCGTGGTACATAAGTGTCAGGGCCAATGAAGCATAGAGATGCTTCATACATGTGAGGTCGTCTCTTAACTCTAAGTCGATATGCATGAAATAAAGAAAAGAAACGAAAAGAACGACTTATACAGTCGCTTGCATCCAAGTGTGACTTAGACGCACAGTTTAAACAAATGAATAGAAAATAAATAAGTAAACATACTGAAATAAATATGCATAATCAGAAATCATAGCAAGATATACTTGTCTGCGGTGCGAGGAGGACAATCCAACAGTCACAAGCGTCAACATAAAAACTCACAAACCACAGACAGCTCCGGATGCTGAAATAAACATCAAAAACATTCCCGGTGTAAAAGATATATCTAGGAAACGCCTATCCGAAAGTCTAATTCCGAAACAGGGGCAAAATCGTAATTTTGGGTCAAAACGATGTCCGCCGTTGGACCCGCTTTGCACCAAAATGCGTGTCAGTATCTAAGGTCCCTAAAGTCTTCAAACTACATGTCTACGGATTCGGTTTGAGGAGACGAATCCAACGATATGTCCAATTTTGGATTCCGATGAGCCGTGCACAAAATCGTCCATTGGATCGGACTGCAGGCCCGCCAAATTGGCGTTCCGATCAACCTTCTCAGAATCGGACCAAACTTGGCATACATGACCAGAAAAATGATACGGTCCTGCCGGCGCAAGTTTTGTGTCGATCCGATGAACGTGCACGAAGTTATGGTCAAGTTTGTAAAAGGTCGATACGGGGGTATCTCAACGGATATGCACTGATTTCGTCGCGCACGTACAACGAAATCGAGTTCCGTCAGTTTCTACACATCAGCAACATCCATACGTGCCTTTCGATGCATATAGTGTGCGACCACGTCGCTCGGTTTGTCGGGGCACACGCTGTATCGTGAAGTTTTCTAAAGTTTTCAGTTATTTAAAACCAGTTTTTCCTCTAACTTCGACATCTAATAACTTCATGCATAATAATCGAAATCTAGATCTAATAGGTGCCTTTCAATCTTGTTTATAATGGATTTGACTATTTTTAACTAGTTTATCAAAAACTTTAATATTCAGATTACGAATCAACTTTAAAGTTAAGACTTTACGCAGCTTCATGCTCTGTTTTTCGAGCAGTGAGTGCTTGAATATACGTCGATCTCGAGGCAAATCTTGGGTGCGATATCGAAATCCTTCTAATGGGATTCGAAGAGGGTTATATGGGGTATCTATACCGGTTCGATGATCTAAAATTTATGGAGTACACAGAGAAAGAAATCTTGAAGAACTCAGGTACCTGGATGGGTTTAGAAACAGGGGACCTTGTTTCACGCTGTCGGCTGAGGGCTTCAGAACGGTGGCGGCGCAGTCGTGCAGACGGCCGCGGGTTCGCCTGGGGGTGGGGATGCTCGGGAATCACTCACCTGGGGTCGAGGGTGAGGGTTGAGGGAGAATTGTTAAGGTTTTCTCGAGATGGTATTTCCTCTGCTCGACAATGCATATATGCGGGTTGCAATCCAGTTTTAAATTAAAAATTTTCAACCTAATTTGATTTGGATTTGAATATGGTTTAGTCCAATCCATGGAGATTCAATGAAGGGTTTCGCAGCAAGAAATTTTTAAAGATTTTGATAAGGATTCGAAATTGAATCCTTATCGGCTTTTAAACTCTCCTCACTCGCGGGATGGGGTCGGAAAACAATGGGCACTGTAGCAGCAGCTACAGTGCCGCCTATAGGTTTCTTTTTTAAACACTACCTATATAAATATATATATATATATATATATATATATATATATATAAATATATATAAATATATATATATATATATATATATATATATATTTAATGTATATATATATATATATATATATATATATATATATATATATATACATTAAAAAAACTAATGAATTAATATGAAAATATATATAGCAAAAAAAGTAAAAATATTAAAATAATTAGGAATAAAATATGGGGGTTTACACCCTCCAACCAAACAAGGACATGAGATGGAACACTAACCCACGGTGAAGCATCTTTCCAAGACACGAATCCAATATGGTATCCGGACCATGACAAGGTTCAGTACATTCTCATCGGAGTAGTAAAAAACACCTACAACCAAACAAGGATAAGATGTGGCAAACTAGTCCACGACAAGTTACTGTTACAAGCCCCGGTCAGATATAAGTACCCAAACCAAAGTACTCATACCTAACGGATAAGGTAGCCTAACTATTCTAAGTGAATGCAGTTTAAGAACATCCCTCCAACGCATGGGCTCTCTGGCTAAACATGGGATCGACATAGTCCCCACTTGGGACACCAGGGGCCTCAAGCGTAACCGTTCCTCGAACGTACAAGCAATAAAATAAGGGTCATCAACCCGCATCTCCGGCGGAGCGTACGGTCACAAGGAAAATGTGTATAGTAGCCCATACGCAACGGATACGTCCTCCCCATCTAATGCCTATATGTTGCCTTGGCAACACATAACCTCTATAACCGCTAAGGCAAACTAGCATGCAATTCTATTAGCGGTTAATCCTATCGCACGGCTTATACGTACGTATTGGTGGCCAGCCAATCACGCATGTCCGAGTTCTATATACGACTCGTGACTTCGTGGTACAAAGGTGTCAAGGCCTATGAATGCAACAAAACAAAAGGGCGGTCCCTTAACTCTAGGTTTAAATGTGACTAAGTAAATAAAAACCAGGAATATAACTCTATTTAAACAAAGTATCACAGTTTATTTTGTAGAAGGAAATAATGGATAATGCATGAATATGAGCTAAGTAAATAAATAGCAAATGGCAATGTATCTTGCCTAAGGTTGGTGCGAGATGGAGCAAAATCCAACAGTCAGAATCGTCAGCACGAAAGTTAAAATTCACAAACAGCTCTAGATGCTGAAACAAATATCACGAACGTGTTTGGCATAAAAGTTATGTTGGAGAAATGCCTGTCCAAATGTTCAATTCTGGAACAGGGGCAAAATCGTAATTTTGGATCAAAACGACATCCGCCGTTGGATCCATTTTGTACCGAAATGCGTACCAATATCTATGGTCTCCAAAGTCATCAAACTCCATGTCTACAGGACCGATTTGAGGAGATGAACCCAACCGTATGTCCAAAGTTCGATTTCGGCGGGCTGTGCACAATTTCATCCGTTGGAGCGGGTCGCGAGCCCGCCAAATAGGTGTTCCAGTCGACCTTTTCAGAATCGAACCAAACTTGGCATATAGGACCAAAAAAAGATACGGTCCTGCTGGCGCAAGTTTCGTCTCGATTTGACGAACGTGAACAAAGTAATTGGAGAATTTGCAAAAAGACCAATACGATAAATTTTGACGGATACGCATCAAATTCATCGTACACACGCAACAATTTTGAATTCTGTCAAAGCCCACACGTCCACAAAGTCGATACGCACCTTTCGATGCTTTCGATTCGCGACCATGTCGCCCGGTTTGGGGGGACGCACGTCGTATCGGAGAATTTTTTCGAAAAATCTAGTTTTCGAAAACAAGATTTTCTTTATTTTTGAAATCAAATAACTTTGCACTTTCTTAATAAAATCAAGGTCTACAAGATAGGTTCTAATCTGGTATATGTTGTCTATAATTGCCTTCAGACAAATTTCTGAAATTTCTATCGTTTGATTCAAAATACGTCTTCCAAAACTGGGTATTGGTTTGACCCATCTACTGCCTGCGAAACAATTTTTTTTCGCCATTTTTACATCGATTTTCGGAATCAATGGCTCGACTATATTTGGAACTAATTTCTAGGATTGCGAGAGGGTCGACTAGGCTTTCCAAAATGTCTTACGAATCGAAGAAGCGTCAAGCGAGGAGGAAGAAAAGAGAGGTGGAATTTGATACCTTGGTTGGGCTGTTGCAGCTCCATCCGCGCGCTACTGTCGCGCGCGGTCCTGCTGTGCGGTGGTACGACGATGCTACGGCATGCGCACGGTGGCAGGAGGCTCGCGCGGGGTCCTCTAGTGGTTGCGACGTTGTCACGACCCGCACCCACTGTGAGGGTACGAGTACGTAACAGCGACCAGCCTACGCCGCAGTGTCCACGGTAGAACGATGTTCTAGGTCATGAACTATGACTAATACAATATGAAATACTTTCCAAAAGGAGGCCAAGTCACAGAAGGTACAACTCAATCACAATCTAGAGGTAGAATATAGCACGATGGAATAGATAAGGAAATTCTCAAAACTGAGATACAAACAGAAGTGAAATAAATCAAAGTTAACAAATACCAGTCTCAACATCTCCATAATTATACAACTCTGAAATCAAGACAACAACTGACATGAAAAGAAAGAACAGTCTAAAATATCAATACTATGCATGGGTATCATCCTCAGCAGCTGCCTGAACCTCCCCAGGGGTCCAGGTCGCGAGTGTCATCTGTAGAACCCTAGAGGAGGGGTGAATAGGAAAATAAAATAATTTAAACACAAGAAGCTATATTCTTCAATTAAAAAGAGAGAGAGTAAGAAAATAAAACAAGTGATGTATCCTGGTATCACAGAACAATTATATAGGAGGACTGAACTGAAACTCACAATATAAACTCGTTCGTACAAAGAAAGTCTAGGGACGAAAACCTAGGTACAGCAGTCTAAGTACGATTGTTTATTTTTGATTCTGGAGGTGACGATAGAGGCTCGGAAAAGCGACGGCCGCTCTGCCTTACTCCTTGGACGATCAGACGTAGCCTTGGCTCCGGTGAAGAACTGCTCTCGAGATGGGAAGACTCTTCTGTGCGCGCCTTTATCTTTTTGTGTGTCCAGCCGGGTGGAGAGGATCTCTTTCGCAAGGGAATGGCACCTTGCTATATTTTTTTTTCTGGTTTTGGATCGGGGATCGGAGATCTTTTGCAAGAGAATGGCACCTTGCTATTTATAGGATTGGGATGCGATCATTAGGGTTTGCAATGATTGTCCCTTGAAAAGTCGACGACCAATCATCTGGGCCATTAATTGTGATTGTATTACATCTGGGCCATTGACTCTTGATTGCGCCAAATCTGTCTGGTCAATTAATGCTGATTGTCATGAATCTTTGGAAGCTCGGATCTTCTGCCATGTGTTCAATTTGCTTTAATTACAACAAATCTGATTTGATTTAAGTAATAATGGTGATTGCACTAAATCTGGTTGTCAGGATTTGCGAGCAGCCATAGCCACGAGGGGATAAGACAGCCACGTGTCTCAGTTTGTCATGAGTGGGGTGTCTTGACGGAGCCGCATGAACGCGTTCTCTATGTGATCTGCATACGGGTGGCCCCCTTACGATCCTAGCCGCATGAAGTTAGCGGTCACGTGAAGGTGGTAGCCGCATGAAGCGAACGGCCGCATGAAGCGGACAGCCGCATGAAGTGCGCAGCCGCATGAAGCGGACGGCCGCATGAAGCGGCCTGCCGCATGAAGCGGGCAGCCGTATTAAACGGGTAGCCGTATGGGGATGACAGCTGCATAAGGGTGGCAGCCGCATAGGTGTTGCAGCCGCATAGGTGTTACAGCCGCATAGGGAACTTTGGAGTTGGTGGATTATGTCAACTACAAAAAATTTTCTCCTTTTCCCTAGGAACACGCCATCATGCCAGAGCCATTAATGCGACTTTATGTCAGAGCTGTTAGTTGTCAGAACTGCCATCCAGGAATTGAATGCGGCAATTGCTATGGCCAGCTGTAAGAGAGAACGGTTTCGGGCCACGTGGCTATTTTCTGAGCCACATAGAACTATTCGAGCCGCATGAGGCTATATAGGACTTTGAACCGCATGAGTTTCTATCGGATTTTCGAGCCACATGAGGATCCTTCTGTTGGAGCCGCATGGGCTTTTCTTTGTTCTTTTCCATGCTTCTACAAGAACCCCTTCAAAGTTTTCAATTTGCAAAATTAAAATACTTTGAATAAGAAGCATGGCTATACATAAGCTCTCCTGGCTGCATAGGGTGTTTCTAGCCGCGAGGACTTCTTAGCCGCATGGGTCGTTTCTGGCCGTATAGATTGTCTAGCCGCATGGGCTGCCTGGCCGCATAGATTGTCTAGCCACATGGGCTGCCTGGCCGCATAGACTCCCTGCCACGTGTGCAAATCTTTTATTTGTATTGATTGCCTTTGATTTGTCTTCAAATTTGAAGCCGCCTTTTGGGGCAGGATCCCAAGAGTGGGCTTTTAAATGACCAGATTGCCTCGATGCCCGAAGAGTCGGTTCGTTCTTTTATGCTGCACGCGGGTCGAAGCGTCCGCTGGTTTGTGAGCCCTCTTCCTTCTGTCTATAAATAAGAGCGTGTTAGGACGGAGAGAATTCTTTACTTTCTCTACTCTTCTTGTCCTAGATTTCTGTCCTCATCTTCCTTCTTCGCTCGTCGACAGACAATGGCCCCCAAAGCCTCCAAGACTGCGGCTGCGACGAAGGGTAAGGGAGTGGCTTCTTCGTCAGCAATGGCGCCTGAAGTTTACCCCGACGTTCACCCCGCCATTGCTGGTAAGGATCTAAGAAGATCGTACACTTCGAAACCCTACTAAAGACGGCTCCGTTGCATGCATTATACACAAGCCTTTAATGATCTATTCGAGTTGTATGGGCCGCATGTACATCCCACGTCCGAGCCGCATGGAGGTATACCCCATGTTCGAGCCGCATGGGAGTTGTCTAGTGGCCGCATAAACACTGGACCGCATAATGACTCTTCGAACAGGACCGTATAAATCCTTCGGGGCCGAGCCACATGAAGCCCCCTTTAAACAGGACCGTATAAGCTCGTCTGGATTGGGCCGCATGAGGCTCTGACCATCTCCTAACTTTGTTTCCTTTTATCTTTGATTCTTACAGCAACCCTGCCGAAGGCTGAGGTTATTGTGAAGGAAGAGCTGCTCCCCCCTTTCAACCAGGAGTCATCGCTTGTTAAGGAGGAGGTAATACCAAAAACGGAGGAACAGAAAGGAAAGCTGGCGCCCATTGCTGTAAAGGAGGAGCCCCAGTCTGACGGCAGTAGTACTGGGACTTCCGACCTTCCTACCTCGGACGAGGATTTTGCTCAAGTACATCCTTCATATGCAAAATAGTTAAGGGATTGTTATATGCGCCCCCGCAACTAGGATTCGCAGGCTCTCATAAATGTCCGTCTTTTGTCTTGATATTTCTGTCTGTCTTTTGCTTCTTTTGTACATCAATATAATCTCCTTCCTTTTTGTCTGAATGAAATGATAAAGAACTTTTCTGGTTTGCTCATGAGATGTAGTCATGTGAATGTAACCGATTTCGAATGACCGGAATACATTCGTAGTTGCCCCAATGAGAGACCTTTTTGTGGACCTATTATCCTTGGCGTACCGTGGTTCTGGATACGAATAATAAGTTGGGAGAGAACCAACATATTTACTCAGAGGTAATGAGGACATGGCAGGAGTGGGCTCCATGAAGGAAATATAGAACAACTCAGAGGTAATGAGGACATGGAGGCTCTATGCGAGGGGCGGTTTGTTTTTGATGGAAAGGAAACAACTCAGAGGTAACATCGACGTGGTTGTTTCGGAAAATCTGTGGATCTGTTACCCTTTTTTCGGACTGAAAGTGAGGGTATTAGATCATAAGGAGGAAGCTCTTTTAGGAAGAAAGTTCAGAGGTATGATCATACGTGACTTACTACCTAGGAGAGGCAATATAGATTTATCTGTAGTGACCAGAGTGTAGGTTCAGCGGTACCTGTGGGTACATGACTCGTCATTCTGGAAGATTTGTAGTAGGGATGTGAGTTTAGCGGTACGAAAGAAGTACATGACACGTTATCTTGGCAATTTGTAGTCGGGATGTGAGTTCAGCGGTACCAGCGGGTACATGACTCGTCATCTTGGCAATATGTAGTCGGGGTGTGAGTTCAGTGGTACCAGCGGGTACATGACTCGTCATTTTGAAGATTTGTAGAAGGGATATGAGTTCAGTGGTACGAGAGAGTACATGACTCGTCACCCTGGAGGATGTCATTTCAGACGAAATACTTCTTTAGGAACTTGCCGTTGATGGGCAACATGAGCAAGTCTCTGTTTTGTTTTACGAGGAGGTAAGCTCCATTGGAGAATACTGCATCAATGATGAATGGGCCTTCCCACTTTCGCTGGAACTTGCCGGCGGTTTTGTGAGTCATAACCATCGGCCTTCGAACTGCCAGAACGAGGTCGTCCACTTAGATTGTTCTGATTTTTACCTTCTTGTTGAAGGTTCCGGAGATACGTGCCTGGTACAGCTCGATTCGTTGTTGAGCTAACAGGCGCTTCTCATCTAGGGCCTCCAATTCTTGTAGTCTGTGATGGTGATTATCATCCGTCGTCAATCTGTATGTGAAAGCTACGCGGAGTGAAGGGATTTGAGTCTCCAGTGGGAGAACTGCCTCACTCCCGTATACCAAGGAGAATGACGTGTTCCCGGTGGCAGTCCGTACGGTGGTACGGTACGCCCATAGGTATTCACCGAGCTTTTCATTCCAGTCGCGTTTGTTTGATGACACGAACTTCTTGAGAAGCTTGATGATTGTTTTGTTGAATTGTTCAGCCAGGCCATTAGCCGCTGGGTTGTATGGTGTTGAAGCAATATTCTGGATGCGGTGTTTGTCACAAAATCGATAGAAGGCGTGGCTTGCAAACTGCGGACCATTATCATGGATGATCCTTCGGGGCAGTCTAAAGCGATAGATGACGTGATGCTTGAGGAAGCTGATCACGTTTGAAGTCTTTACTTCTGCAAGCGGAATAGCCTCCGCCCATTTGGAGAAGTAATCTATGATTGCGAGTATGGAGCGATGTCCACGGGACGAGGGCGGAGTGATTGGACCGATGATGTCCATTCCCTATGCTTCGAAGGGCCAGGATGCCACCGTCGGGTGTAGAAACTCGGATAGCTGGTGGATGAAATCTACATGGACTTGACAGGCTTTGCATTTTCGTGCATAGTCTATTGCGTCTGCAACCATTGTGGGCCAGTAGTAACCCATTCGGCGAAGGCGATCTTGTAGTTTCGGGCCAGGCTGATGGGCCCCACAGATGCCATTGTGAGCTTTACGTACAGCTTTTTTGGCTTCTGTATTTGACAGGCATCGAAGTAGTAGTCCATCGTATGATTGCCGATATAGCATTTTCATCTCTGTGTCGTAGAAGAATCTGAGGGAACGTCTTCTAATAGAAGTGGCTTCCTTCGGATTCTCCGGCAGGATGTCGTAGACTACGAAGTCGATGAACGGTTGTCTCCAGTCTGGTATTTCGTCGTCTGTCAGAGCAGAGTAGCTCTCGGCACACTGCACATTATTCCTGGGACAGACCAACTCACGGCCTATGATGTCAACCAGATGATGAGCTTGATTCGGAACTGTTAAGGAAGCGGCAAGACCTGCTAGGGCATCGGCTTCAATATTTTGGAGCCTAGGAACATGCTCTATGAAGAACCCCTCCAGGGACGAAATGATGTCGATCGCTATTTGGTGGTAGGGGATCATGTCCTCATGGCGAACCTCGTATGAACCCCGAATCTGATTGACGATTAACTGGGAATTGTCGTATACTTCAAGGTGTTCTACCCCCAACTCTTTTGCAAGTCGGAGGCCCATGACCAAAGCATTGTATTCGGCCACATTGTTTGAACAGGGCTCCGTAAGGAAATAAGCTCGATTGATTACCAACCCGGTGGAAGAAATCAGCACTATTCTGACTCCAGCGACGATGTTGCCCTTAGGCCCGGTCCTAGAAGCGCCGTCGAAGAACATTCGCCATATGGTATCGTGGGAGGCCACATTTGAATTAGCGACCTCATCTGGGATCTCTTTGTCTATTTTGGTTGACTCCGAACCTGGATGAGCTGCTAAAAAGTCTGCCAGGGCTTGACCTTTAACAGCCTTTTGTGGAACGAAGATCATGTGGTAGAGAGACAGTAATATCGCCCAGGTAGTGAGGCGAGAGCTGAGTGCACCTGGCTTAGTCATGAGGACCCTGAGGGGGTTGACTCTTGATATGACGTAGATGGTTTGTCCTGTGACGTAGTGTCGCGTCTTCTGAATGGCAAAAACCAGAGCTAGGCACTCTTTTTCTACGGCAGTGTATCGATTATTCGGCCCCATCATCATTCGGCTGAGGTAATATATAGCTTATTCATGGCCTGCATCATTATTTTGCGCTAGCAGAGCACCGAGAGAATGTTCCATCGCTCGTACATAGAGCAAGAAGGGTCTTCCAGTAATCGGGGCTACCAGAACTGGAGGGTTCGTCAGATATTCTTTGATGCTGTCGAAGGCACGCTGGCATTCTTCATCCCATATGAATGAGATGCCCTTCTTCATGAGGTGGGTGAATGGTTGACATCGTCCGAAGAGGTTAGAGATAAACCTCCTGATGTAGGCTAGCCTCCCTTGAAGGCCTCGGAGTTCATAAAGATTTCTCGGGGGACCCATCTCCATGATTGCCTTCGTCTTCTCAGGGTCTACGTGGATACCCTGGGAGGTGATGATGAAACCCAAGAACTTCCCGCTGGATACGCCCAAGAAGGATTTTGTGGGATTCATTTTCAAATTGTGCGTTCGCATCAGGTCGAACAATGTCCTTAGATCATGCAGATGATCTTCCTTAGAGCGGCTTTTGACGGCAATGTCGTCAATGTAACATTCCACTGTTTTGCACAAATGGTCTCTAAAGATGATGCTCATAGCTCTTTGATAGGTGGCATCAGCGTTCTTTAAATCGAAAGGCATGACTGTGTAGCAGAACGTGCCTATTGGTGTTCGGAATGATGTATGCTTTTCGTCGTCAGGGAACATCTTAATCTGGTTGTACCCCGAGAAGCCATCCATGAATGACATACGCTCAAAGCCGCAGGTGTTATCGATCATGATGTCTGTGATAGGGAGAGGGAACTCATCTTTAGGATATGCCTCATTCAGATTGCGAAAGTCGATACAGATTCGAATCTTTCTACTCTTCTTGAGGACTGGAACTATGTTGGCGACCCAGTCAGGATGCTGTTCATTACGAATGAAGCCGCTGGCTATCAGTTTGTTTACCTTGGTTTCAATAGCATTCATGACATCAGGACAGAACCGACGTTGCTGTTGCTTGACTGGTTTTGCGTCTGGACGGATGTTGAGTTTGTGAAGTACAATCTCGGGGTTTAGTCCCGACATATCTTTGTAGCTCCAGGCGAACACGTCGATATATTCTCTGACGAGTTGTAGTAGTGATTCTCGCTCTTCGTCTGTCAGATTCTTGCTGACGAAGATGGGCTTTGGAGAGGACTCATCATCGAGATCGACTTGTACAACCTCATCCTCGGTGGAAGGCTCTCTTTGTTCGAACCACTTCTTCCACAGCGCATCTAGTTGTTGTGCCCACGGCTCTAACTCAAAAAGTTTAGGAATGTCTTCATCTTTTTCGTAGGCGTCGGCAAATCCATATTGACGGACCAGACTTGCCTGAGCATGTCCCCGATGCTGACATCCGAATCGGAAGTGGGTGATCCGGTTGAGTGTGAGTGCCAGTCGCATTCTTCGTCTGAGCTTTCAGGTGTCGTTGCGGGCGTGACATAACCTAGCCCACATCTGGTTTTGTTGTAGAAGTCTCGTGGTTTCCCAACCGGGACCGGCGATTGTAAGGGTAATCACCATCCAGTACCGTAGTTCAAGCCTGGTGTAGTTTCCAGATCATACCCTTATTTTTGCATAAGGTACTTGGATTGGGGACTATACAGATAAAGGGGCAATCTTCCGGTGTCGGGTTCGAGCTCATCTTCTTCTATCTTGAAGGACCGTGGATCATTCTTTCGGCCGAAGATGATTGGGTGATCCCCTCCCTTGATTATGCGGTAAGCGTCTTCCACTGGAGTAAGTTGGTTTGCGGTGTAGACATTTGTCACTTGTGTGTGCAGGTGAGCGCCTATACCGTGTTTCATAGCATATATTGTACAAAACTTATTAAGCTCGAGGTAATTCAAAGATAGCCCTTTATTGATGAAATAAGGTATCTTTTCCAGTAGGATTACATCGTCTGCGGATGGAACATCAGTGTAAGCAGCCACATACTTGGCCAGCTCTGCCTCTTCTTCAGCCACCCCCTGTGTAAATGCAGACTGAGAGGATGACTTGGGAAACTTGATTATCAGGGGCTCCATGGGTGGAGCAGAACGTGGAGTTGTTGGCATACTAGCTACCCCCAGTTTGGTGCTCGGTGCTGGGCAGGGAGTTGTTGGCTGGCTAGTAGTCCCTGGCTTAGTACTCGGTTGCCGATTCATTCTGGGAAGACGAATTGTCATCAATTTGATAGAGGGATTGAGCTCCTCTGTTTGTGGCCGGCTAGTTTTAGATAGCCTGATTGTCAGTGGCTCTGTCGTGGGTCTTGGAGCTTGGCCAGACCTTGGCAGTCGGATTGTCATCTGTTCCTCATGTGCAGAGAGGCTAATTATGTCCTTACGCAGAGTGGCTGTAAGGGGCGCAGTTATGCCGGGCTTGCAGGCTTGGAGGTGGATCGTCAGAGGTTCTTCTGATCTAGATGCTGCTTTAGTTTGAGCTTGAATATCTCCTCCGGTAAGATGCTTTTTTGACTTCTCGTACAGGCATGAGTCTGAGTAGTAGGATTCGACCCCTTTGAAGGGATCGATGTCGACAAACTCTGTTCTTACGAAGCCGTGCTTGTCGACGTACTTGAAGTACTGGTACAGTGTGGAGGGCACGATCATATAATCGTGTATCCAAGGGCGCCCCAGGAGATTATTGTAGGAGGTGTCCGTATCTATGACATAACAGGTTACCTCTGACTGAAGGTCGCCGATTTGGCACTTTAGGCGGATCTTCCCGATCGGGTAGCTCCTGCCCGAATTGAAGCTACTGATGGCGGTGCTTGTCGGCGTCAGGCGATGCATCGGGATGCACAAATGGTGTAGTAGACTCTTTGGGATGATGCTTATGGAGGATCCGGGGTCAATATGCATCCGATCGACCTTGATATCGCCAATGTACCCAGTATAATACAGAGGGCGATCGTGCAGGTTAGTTTTGATAAGCATATCTTGCAGAGTGAAGACAATGTTTGGTATTGACCCTGTGCAAGCGTTGTCCTGGAGGTCTGCCGGCGAGTCCTCCCCAGTGAGATTGGACTGAGCCAGGTATGCATCGGCATTCTGGAGTGCTTCGCTTAGTGCAATGCGGACATCCTTGGAGAGTCTCAGGAGCTCATATAGTGACAATTTGGCCGGTGTGTTGGCCAATTGCGCCAGGATGTCAAAGTTGTATGGCCTCTGTAACCCATGAGACGTCTCTTTTCAGAGTGGTATATCGAAGCGAGTCTCCTTCTGCCTTGGCTTGTCGGTCGTCGAAGGCTGTAGAGGTCCTGGAGCATCAGCAGCTGTCGGCTGCTGGTCTTCAGCCGAGTTACCCGGTGGAGGTTGGGTTTGTGCGTCGGAGCGGATAACAACAGCAGTAGCTTCTTCGACCTCTGTCGAGATTGTCCGGCATGATTTGACTTTCCTATTCTTCTTCTTGCTGGTGGAGGGAGACACGGACTGAGTCACCTCGGGTACCAAATCCGGATGGACCCATATGATCTTCCCTCGTGCTGTGGTAAGGGGTACCAGCCCAGCGGCTTGGTCTCGGGGAGGTGGAAGGTTACCGACCTCCTTCCTTGCTCGGGGGATAGGTACTACTCTGTCTTGGGTCCTTGTCGGAGGGAAGTTGCCAAATTGTATTGACACCATGTTGGCTGCTACGGTTACCTCTTCGAAATCAATGGCCAGGGCCTTAGAATCGATGAGATGTTGGATGTATCGCTTCAGCTGATAGCAGTCTTGTGTAGCATGGTGAACATAGCGATGGTAATGGCAGTACTTGGGGCTCTCCATATCTGCAGGATGAGGTTCACGCCTGGAAGGAGGGAGCTAAATTCGTCCTCCTTGGATGAGCATGTCTAAGATAGGTTTAACATGGCCATCCTCGAAGGAGTAGGCCACCTGAGGCCACTGCTTTTCCGTCGGCGTTGATTCGGGCTTTGGGGCTGTGTCGGTCACCATAACCTGCTTGCCCTTGTTATCTCGGCTGCTGGAGGAATTACCACCGTTGTTGTTGTTGACGTTAGGGCGTTTGCCTCTGTCTTCCCCTTCCGAGATGTGCAACCCCAGTTGGCGAGCTTTCTTTACCTTGTCTTCTGTGCTAGTGGCACTGACGATGAACGTCTTCCAATCCTTGAATTAACTTTCGCCCATCCAGAGGCTGGTTGTGGGAAGCAGTCTCTTTTGGCAAATTTCAATCAAGGAGGAATTATGGTTGCAGAGGGTAGCTTCATCGCGGTTTGGCGAAACCGCTCGATATAATTCCTTGTCACCTCCTTTTCTCCCTGAACAACGTCCATGAGAGTGGACATTGTCACGTCTTGTCCTACTTCATAAAACCTCTCTAGGAACATGCGTTTGAAGCCGGTGAAGGAGTGGATGCAATTGTCCGGCAAGTTGTGGTACTAGTCGAAGGCAACCCCTTCCAAGGCTCCAATGAACAACCGTGTAAGGATGTCGTCGTCATTAGGCAGATGGTCGGTTGTGACTTCGAAGTAGGTGATGTACCTGCTTGCAGATGTCTTCCCATCATATGGATTGATATGGAAAGGTTTATACTTTGGTGGAAAGGGAACATCTCTCCACGCAGTGGGATACGGTTGTCGTATCCTGAGATCTTGGCAGTTTTCTCGGGCATGGAACATGGCCCGGAGCTCCTGGACCTCTCTTCTTGCCTCCCTGGCCTCGTCTGCAGCGGTAGGAGCCGATACTTCACGAGGACTATCGCCCGGGTTTGGTGCAGCTGAGTTCGAGTCTGCATTGACTGCGGGACCCAAGCTTGTTTGGCCAGGCGTTCTTTCTTGCAGAGTTGGAAGGGCCGCTTTGATCTCGTCCACAGACTTGACCAAAGCATGTAGTATGGCCTCCATAGTGTCGATGCATTGGCGATCACTGGAACCTTCTTGGTTGCTGTCTGTCATGAACACCGTCCTCACATGAGGAGAGATGGAAGGAACGGTAGAGGACGTGCCCTCTGAGTCATACCCTTGTGCAGAGAAGTCGTTCGGGTATGTGGGAATGTTCTTCTCTGGTTCGAACTCAGAAAGAGTGGTATCCCTATATTCAGAGCTTGCCTCGTCTTGGGAATTGTGGACGTCCTCGGGGACGTCGGGATCTGCTATATCTGTTGGGTGAACCATTTCCCCCGGACTATCTTCTTGGAACACCGAATTGTTGTGGATATTTGAAGGAATGCTACCCCCGGCTCTAGCGTCTCCCATAGATGTGGACGAATCTCCCAGTGTGGCAGATTTCGTCTTTGAGCGGGTACCTTAGTAAACTCCTCCTACAACTGTGATAGACAACCGTTTAGAAGAAATTTTCTTGGTTATACTGGTTGAAATTTTTGGGCTGGAGATATTTGTTTTCTTCCCTCCTCCGCTGCCAGGAATCTTCAGAGCAGAATTGCAAGAGGCGACGAGAAGCACCTCATCTTCTGAGTTTGGGTGTTGCAGCCTTTGGAAGACGGACCACCGGTCTTTTTGTGCTGCTGCCTTGTTGCAGCAGCAGTTGACTATGACTTGGGTGCATTGATGCCCTTGACAGGACTCTTTGTACGTCAAATCTTCGTCTCTTTCTTTGCGCTTGTGAAGAATCACGTTGCGCGGGTCACCTGCTTTTTGGGCTGATGAGTGCGTTGGCCTCCTGCCTGCTCCCTGATGTGGGGGTAGCGTGAGTACTCGCCCCTGATCCTTGTTTGGAGATTCTTGATAACTATCCCGTTCGTTGGCCGCCGGGGGCTGGACACGAGTAGTTCTGTACAACTTCCTATCAGGGGCCCGAGTAATAGTCATCGGGACGCCCTGGTAGTCAGAAGTCGGGACAGCCGACTGAGCTCGTCGAGCCCGCGCTGCCCGAGACTTCTTCCTCCTAGCACCTGAGAGTGTGTAGTACGAAGAGTCCAAGCTGGTCACAACAGAGTCTGACATATGCTCCAGAGAGCCTTCGTGGTCAGGACCGCATGAGAGGCGGTCAAAGACTGACCGCGAGCCACATGGGATAGATGGTATGCGGCTGGGATCGGTTGCCGTGCAGGCTGTCTGTATGCGGCGGATATGCGTGGCCGCATGACCTTTCTGTATACGGCTAGGAGTCGTGGCCGTACAGGCTGTCGGCATGCGGCTATTCTTTGTGGCCGCATGAACTTTCTGTATGCGGCTAGATGTTATGGCCGTACAGGCTGTCTACATGCGGCTGACTCTTGTGGCCGCATAAGTTTTTTCCATGCGGTTGACAGTTGCGGCTGCATGAGCTTTCCCCATACGGCTGGCGCCCTTATGCGGCTCGGGTTGCACAGAGTTCCTCTTTGCCCTTGCAAGTCCAGCATCATAGTATTTTCTTCTGCCGGACATGGGGACAGCAGAGTCCTCTGTGATCTGGAGTGGGGCCACAAGCGAGACTTCTCCGCTGTCTCGGGCAACAGAGAGTACTTCTTCGAGAGCTTGGAGAGGAGCAAAATTTTTGGGTCTCTACTTCCTGCGGGCCTTCTTCGTGCGGGCTTGCCGCTGGACCGGGCCAGCGCTCCCGTCGGAGAGTATTTCTTCAAACGCCTGTTGGTCGAACCGGGCGACCAGCATTTGTTGAGTGGAGCCAAGTTTGGCCGCATCTGATTGCGTCACCAACTCCTCAGCCGTAGAGAAGTTAGTCCCCAGCAGAGTCGCCATCGTGTTTGCCATTGATTGTAAAAGTACAGAACAATTATATAGGAGGACTGAACTGAAACTCACAATACAAACTCGCTCGTACAAAGAAAGCCTAGGGACGAAAACCTAGGTACAGCAGTCTAAGTACGATTGTTTATTTTTGATTCTAGAGGGTGACGATAGAGGCTCGGGAAAGCAACGGCCGCTCTGCCTTACTCCTTAGACGATCAGACGTAGCCTTGGCTCCGGTGAAGAACTGCTCTCGAGATGGGAAGACTCTTCTGTGTACGCCTTTGTCTCTTTGTGTGTCCAGCCGGGTGGAGAGGATCTCTTTCGCAAGGGAATGGCACCTTGCTATATTTTTTTTCTGGTTTTGGATCGGGGATCGGAGATCTTTTGCAAGGGAATGGCACCTTGCTATTTATAGGATTGGGATACGATCATTAGGATTTGCAATGATTGTCCCTTGAAAAGTCGGCGGCCAATCATCTGGGCCATTAATTGTGATTGCATTACATCTGGGCCATTGACTCTTGATTGCGCCAAATCTGTCTGGTCAATTAATGCTGATTGTCATGAATCTTTGGAAGCTCGGATCTTCTGCCACGTGTTCAATTTGCTTTAATTACAATAAATCTGATTTGATTTGAGTAATAATGGTGATTGCACTAAATCTGGTTGTCAGGATTTGCGAGCAGCCATAGCCACGAGGGAATAAGACAGCCACGTGTCACAGCTTGTCATGAGTGGGGTGTCTTGACGGAGCCGCATGAACGCGTTCTTTAAGTCATCCGCATATGGGTGCCCCCCCCCCCCACGATCCTAGCCGCATGAAGCTAGCGGTCACGTGAAGGTGGTAGCCGCATGAAGCGGGCGGCCGCATGAAGCGGACATCCGCATGAAGCGGACAGCCGCATGAAGCGGACGGCCGCATGAAGCGGGCAACCACATGAAGCAGGCAACCGTATGAAACGGGTAGCCGCATGGGGATGACAACTGCATAAGGGTGGCAGCCGCATAGGTGTTGCAGCCGCATAGGTGTTACAGCCGCATAGGAAACTTTGGAGTTGGTGGATTATGTCAGCTATAAAAGATTTTCTCCTTTTCCCTAGGAACACGCCATCATGCCAGAGCCATTAATGCGACTTTATGTCAGAGCTGTCAGTTGTCAGAACTGCCGTCCAGGAATTGAATGTGACAATTGCTATGGCCAGCTGTAAGAGAGAACTATTTCGGGCTACGTGGCTATTTTCTGAGCCGCATAGAACTATTCGAGCCGCATGAGGCTCTAGAGGACTTTGAACCGCATGAGTTTCTATCGGATTTTTGAGCCGCATGAGGATCCTTCTGTTGGAGCCGCATGGGCTTTTCTTTGTTGTTTTCCATGCTTCTACGCCTAGAGGCAATCCAGTCCCAGAACTCTCTCCGGCTTAAATCCACTATTTAGTAAAATAGTACACACAAGTTTGGATACGAAGAACTCGCCAACTTCAACACGAGTTTGGATCCGAAGAACTCGCCAACTTCTTACACACGAGTTTTCTTACGAAGGCTCGCCAACTTCAAAAGGAAAGGAAGAAAACTGTTGATCTTCTAACACTTGAAGATCGAAAAGTACAACTCTTGAATACTCTAGCACTTTTGGAATGGATGACAATTAAAAGCTTGGGTAGAGTAGTAATGGTGGAGCTCTTGGTTGTTGAAAAATTTATGGCTTGAGTGGATAAACCTTCAAGAGAGAGAAGGCTTCCCTTTATAAAGAAACCAAGAGTAGGTAGCATTTAATGCTCCTGGATATAGCCCAGATGGCATACCATCGATATGGACCGGCATGCCGTCGGTATGGACCGGCATGCCGTCGGTATGCCGTTCTGAACAGTAACGGTCATAATTATATCCATTGGGGAGCATTTAATGCTAACAATTAATGCTACTATTGTCCATTCAAAAATCAAATTAGATGAACCGGTATACCGTCGGTATACCGATGTTCGCCACAGAATATTTTATGGCTAACAAAATGGTATACCGTCGGTATGCCGTAGTATACCGTCGGTATGCCGATGTTTTGTCACAGAACATTTTATGGCTAACAAAATGGTATACCGTCGGTATGCCGTAGTATACCGTCAGTATTCCGATATTTTTCACAGAACGTTTTGTTGCTAACAAAACGGTATACCGTCGGTATGCCGTAGTATACCGTCGGTATGCCGATATTTGTCACAGAACGTTTTCTGGTCAACAAAACGGTATACCGTCGGTATGCCGTTCTTTTAGACATTAATTTTTGACTGAAAAATAGAATAGCTTTTCGTTTTGTCATCCAACCTTAAGTGTTTACAGAAAGACCTAGACCTTGAACAGACTCGATATCTTGAAGTGCTGAGATCCGTCTTTAAGGTTCGCTGGTCTTTTCTTCAGTCTTCAAGGCTTTGATGACTTGTCTTGAATGGACAGACTTTATGTAGTAGAGCTTTTGAAAGAATATCAATCTGAAATGCATAGCAAAACTAGACTACAAAGATGCTGTTAATGTTATCAAAATAAGCTGTGCCAACAATCTCCTCCATTTTGATAATTGACAAAATAGAGAGATAGCATCTTCATGGAGTGACTCCCCCATAGGTAGACAACTCCCTCTCAATACATTTTCTTTCCCTTTTTCACTTAGTCAAAGATGGGAAATAATAAAAAATATAGCAAATAGTAGGAAAAATAGTATGATAGACAAAAGCATGCATATATTAGAAGTAGAAAATTGGGTACATGCTTGACACTACATAAGACACTACATAAGACACGATAAAACTCTCCTCCATAAAAGTTAGCAAGACAAGATGAAAACATATAACTAGTCCCCGTAGGACTGCACACAACAAACCAACAAACCACTGGTCCCCGAAGGACCTCAAAGGACACACACACTAGAACGACTACCATTTTATTCCACTACCATCAACAACCGGAGGCCGCAAGCTATTCATCCGCCGGATCATCGTCGTCCCCACCCTGAGCACGGTGAAATACGCCGAAAGGATCCACGCCGTCCAGATACATGAAGTCGTAGGCGTTGGGGTCAGAAAAGCGGAAACCTTGGTACATAGGATCCTGAAGGTTGAGATCCAGATAGGCATTCCGATCCTGGAGAGTGCGCTGAATGAAATAGGCCTGGTCATGGAAGCGACTCTGGATAAGGGTCCCAAGGCCGCGAGTGTTGGCCCGCATCTGCTCCTCTGCCTGAGCCATGCGCATGTCAAAATGCTGCTGGATCAGTGGCATAAAATGCCCGGATGCAAGAGGAGTAGAAGAGGGCGCAGCAGGAGCAGTGGTCGGCGGTTCTTGGGAGGAGGAAGCACGAGACGTGGAGGCACCAAGGATGGAACGAGAGACAACAAGGTAGGATGGGACGCCGTCCGACTGGCAAAGAAAGAGATCCATGTTCTTCGCCTCCAGGATGAGAGTGATGAAAGCACCATAGTAGAGAGACTGCTTCCCCGCAGGCAGGACACCGAAAAAGGCATTAAGAAGAGTCTTGGGAAAGGACCAAGTCTTCTTAGAATAGAGATAGTACATGTATACGAGTGCATCATTGGTGATCACATCGTAGTTGCCGCCCTTGGGGTAGATGGTGTGGCAGACGATCCTATGGAGCTCGTAATAGAACGGCTCCAACTGCGAGGAAAGGGCCGAGATGGCTGGAGGATTGGGTCCCTTGTAGATGATGGCGTAGAACTCGTCAAAAGATACCTCGGCCGAAGGATAGAGAGGAGCCAAGGCTGGCAGAGCATCTCCTTTGTCAGGGACTTCAAGAATGCCGGCAATATCTCGAACCGTCAGACGGAAGTGGCGATCGTTCACCATGGTCTCAATGGCGTTGTTCTAGATGTCAGGAAGGAGATTGTAGTAGAATATGCGCACCGCCGAGGGGTAGACGGGCACCTGACGTTGAAGAAGAGAGGAGAGATCGGCCGACTCGAAGTGGGAGAGATAGCCGGGGAACACATTCCAGTTGATGGCGCGGCCCTTGTAGACGTTATGGTTCACAAAATGCTGGAACCAAGCGTCGGCAGCCAAGGTAAAGGTGAAGATTTTCTGATCATAGCCATGGAGAAGAGGCACGGGAGTGAATGGATTGGCGGTGGTGGAGGAGGAGCGAGGACGCTTGTGGGTTGCCACGGGAGAATGAAAAGAGTAGAAGGAGAAAAGATGAAGAGTAAAGAGGATGGGAAGAAGAAGATGGTGGAGTTTATAAAAGAGGATTGGAAAGATGAGAGGGTTTTGAGGAGGAGTGATGGAGGAATAAATGGAGGGAGTTTTGAAAAAGTAATTATGAAAGTAGTTAAGAGAGAAGTGGAAGTGGTGGGATGTGATGGGAGGTTATGGGAAAGAGGAGTAGAATAGATGGGTAGTTAATGAAGATATGGTTGATTGGATGGGTAATTAATGAGGGAAAAGGGAAAAAGGAGAAGTAGAAGAGTTGGTGGGGACCGATGCAGATGTGACAGCTGCAGTCCGCCTCGAAACGACATACTGTCGGTATGCCGACGGTATACCGATTTTTGGCACAGAACATAATTCTGAACCAAGATCGGCATGTCGTCGATATACCGCCGTATATCGTCGGTGTGCCGTTAGAGATGAGCTAAGTGTCCAAATTAATGATGCCCAATTCTTGGCAAAAAAAACGAAACGATCCTCCGGGAGTGGTTTGGTGAAAATATCGACTAACTGATAAGTAGTGTCAATAAAGTCAAGGCGGATATCCTTCTTTTGTTGATGGTCACGAAGAAAATGGTGTCTAATTTCAATGTGCTTCGTGTGTGAGTGATAAATCGGGTTTTTCATGAGATTTATCGAGCTAGTGTTATCACATTTAATAGGGGTGCATGTATTAGAAATGCCATAGTCTACAAGTGTTTGTGACATCCAAAGAATTTGTGCACAACAGCAACCGGCCGCTATATACTCGGCCTCAGTGATTGAAAGAGCAACAGAGTTTTGTTTCTTACTAAACCACGATACCAAGGATTTTCCAAGGAATTGACATGTGCCGCTAGTGCTTTTTCGGTCAATTTTGCATCCGGCAAAATCTGCATCCGAAAATCCATGAACCTCAAAGGATGAAAATTTTGGATACCAAAGGCCCATATTAACGGTGCCTTTGAGATATCAAAAAATATGCTTTACAGCACATAAGTGCGATTCCTTTGGATTTGCTTGGTATCGTGCACAGAGACATACACTAAACATGATATCAGGTCGACTAGCAGTTAGATAAAGTAAGCTACTGATCATACCTCGATACTTACGAATGTCGACCGAAGTGCCATCTTCATCATTGTCAAGCTTTGTCGTTGTTGCTATAGGAGTTCTCATTGATTTGGATGAGTCAAGCTCGAAACGCTTGAGGAGATTCTTTGTATATTTTGCTTGATTGATGAAGGTTCCGTTGGGTCCTTGTTTGATTTGCAAGCCCAAAAAGAATGATAGTTCACCCATCATGCTCATTTCAAATTCATTCTGCATTACTTTAGCAAATTCTACACAAAGTGCATTGTTAGTAGAACAAAAAATAATGTCATCGACGTAAATTTGAACTAATAAAAGAGTGTCATTAAGGGATTTGATAAAAAGTGTCGTGTCAACTTTGCCCTTAGAAAAATTATGTGAAATAAGAAAGGAACTAAGGCGCTCATACCAAGCACGAGGAGCTTGTTTGAGGCCATAAAGGGTTTTGTGTAGTTTGAAAACGTGATGAGGAAATTAAAAATCTTCAAAGCCAGGAGGTTGTTTAACATAAACTTCCTCTTTAATAATACCATTTAGAAAGCACTTTTAACATCCATTTGAAAGAGTTTGAAATCATTAAAGCAAGCAAAAGCACATAGCATACGAATGGATTCAAGACGAGCAACCGGAGCATAGGTTTCATCGTAGTCAATGCCTTCCTCTTGGTTATAGCCTTGAGCAACCAATTGGACTTTGTTACGAGTCACTAACCCATCTTCATTAAGTTTATTTCAAAATACCCATTTAGTTCCAATAATGGGGTGATTGTTAGGTTTAGGGACAAGTTCCCAAACCTTGTTTCGCTCAAATTGATTTAGCTCTTCTTGTATCGCTATCATCCTAAATTTATCATGAAAAGCATCATTAATACTTTTAGGCTCTATTTGAGAAATAAAAATCATATTTGCACAAAGATCGCGAGTGGAGGATCTAATACTAACACGGAAAGAAGGATCCCCAATGATAAGCTCCTTAGGATGATTAGGGACAAATCTCCACTCCTTTGGGATATCCTCTTGAGGAGGCTCGAGTGGCGGAGAATCTTTTGTTGGAGGAGTCACAATTTCATTGTTAGATGAAGAAGGATGAGGATCTCCAATAGAAGAGTTCTCCAAACCAAACGAGATGTCATCAACATCATCGGATGAGGAGGATGTAGAAGAGTTAAGTTCATCAAAAGAGACATTAATTGACTCTTCGACAACAAGACTTCTTTTATTAAAGACACGAAAACCTTTGCTATGTATTGAGTAGCCAAGGAAAATTCCTTCATAGGCTTTTTCTTCAAACTTGCCTAGGTTGTACTTGGTATTCAAAATAAAATATTTGCATCCAAAAACTTTAAAATACTCAATAGAGGAAATTTTGTTAAACCAAAGCTCATAAGGAGTCTTTTTAGAATAGGTCTAATCAAGATCCTATTTATAACATGACATGCCATGTTAACGTCTTCCGTCCAAAAGTATTGGGGGAGCTTATATTGGTTTAACATAACCCGGGCACATCGCCAAGGGTTCTATTCTTTTTCTCCACAACACCATTTTGTTGAGGAGTTCAAGGGCAAGCAAAATCATGACCAAAACCATTCTTTTCACAAAATCTTTTAAAATTGGCATTGTCAAACTCTCCTCCATGATCACTTCTAATCTTGTTAATAGGAAAGCCTTTCTCATTTTGAACACGTTTACAAAATGCAACAAATTCACGAAAAGTATCACTTTTACAAGCAAGAAAAATAACCCAAGTAAATCTCGAAAAATGATCAACCAAAACAAAAGCATAAAGCTTGCCTCCAAGACTAGCTACTCTACTAGGACCAAATAGATCCATATGAATAAGTTGAAGTGGTCTAGTGGTACTCACAGAGTTGATGGATTTGAAGGATGACTTGGTCAACTTACTTTTCTCGCATTCTTCACACACCATATCCTTTTTGAAAGGGATACTTGGAAGTCCTCGTACAAGCTTCTTGGTAGCAAGACGAGAAATGGCATCCATGTTGGCGTGTCCAAGCCTCATGTGCCAAAGCCAACTTTTATCGTTCTTTGCAACTAGGCACCTGTCATTGTTAGTACCTTCAACAAGATATAGAACATAGATATTGTTTTCTCTAATGCCTTCATAAACTGTAGATCCACTAGAGCTATCGGTAATGAAGCATTTGAGTTTAACAAACTTAATGTCATAACCATTATCGGTAAGATGACTAATACTAAGAAGATTGTGTTTGAGATTTGTAACAAGACAAACATTCTTAATACAAGGATAAGGAGGGGAACCGATATTACTATTTTCTATAATGTGACCTCTTAGATTGTTACCAAAAGAAACGTGTCCTTCCTTCTTCATCGATAGCGTTGTAAAAAGTGAAGCATCACCGGTCATGTGCCGTGAACAACCGCTATCGAGGATCCACTTGCTTCTAGCATGAGAAGGATTCTTCACCTACAACATAAGTTGAAGATGAACATTTTGGTACCCATGATTGTTTGGGTCCTTGATTATTAGTCTTAGGAACCCATTTATAAACTTTCATATCAACTTATTTCCTTGTCAGACAATAATTAGAAGTATGTCCAAGCAAGCCACAATAGTTGCACATCATAGAAGATTTTGAAGAAAACGTGTGAGTGTTATGCACATGTGAAGCTTTAGTGCGAGGAGTTCTATTATGAGTGTTATGATGATGATAATAGAAAGCATGATGCGAGGTGTTCTTCTTAACAACCGGTCCTTTCCTTGTGTTAGGATAGGACTTGTGTGTAGTGTTCTTGTTCATATAAGAAATATGACTAGTATTATGATGAGTGTAGGGGTGTCTTGGAGCATGTGTGTGAGTAGTGTTCTTATTACCTATTCTTACTCTGCATAAGAAGATCATTATATTTAGTAGAAGTGTCATATTCTCTTCTATTTGCATCTTGAACTTTATACATGGCAAAATCATAAGCCCTTCTGAGGGATTGAATCTCATCATCCTTTTTCTTAATGATAGATTGAGATTTTTGTAGCTTGAGTCGCAAAGACTCTATCTCATCCATGTCGGAAGCAGGAGATTTTCCTTTTACATCAATAATGATGTTAGAGAGTCTTTCTACTTCAAGTTGAAGTGCATCAACCTCTTTTAGAGATTTCTTGTACTTATTTCTAACACCTTTGTGTTCTTCGTGTAGTTCAAGAATAGTATTTTCTAAGTCATCATAAGTAAGAGTATTTAAAGAGAGATCATCGAGTACCTCATGGTTCGGTTGCCATGAGATAAACGTTTGTATTGTGTTTTCACTCTTTATCGTTGTCTGAATCGCTAGCATCGCTCTCACACCAAATGCTCGTGTTGGCAATTTTTTTGGAGGACGAGCTTCCTTTGCTAGGCTTCTCGTACTTACTTGAGTCTTTTTTTGTCATAGGACAATCTTTTTTGATGTGACCGATTCTTCTGTATTGGTAGCATGCCGGATCTTCATCGTTGTCCCGTCTAAAATGGTTGGCTTTGTTGAATTTGAGGAACTTTCGGAAGTGCTTAGCTGTGAGAGCTATTTCTTCATCATCATCCGACTCGTTGTCGTCGGAGCTATCCTTTGAGTAGGATTTTGTAACTTTGAGAGCCATAGACTTTTCCTTCTCTTTGGCCTTCTCCTTCTCTTTCTCTTGCATGGAAGATTCCTCTTGATCTTTTATGTCAAGTTTATTAGTCATAAGCTTCTCCATGAGGGTCTCAAGGTTCATGACTGTCAGGTCGTTCCCTTCAATGATGGCGGTAGCTTTAGGACTCCATCCTTTGGTCAATCCTCTGAGAATTTTCCTGATCTTTTCATGAGCAGGATATTCTTACCAAGAGAAGAAAGAGGATTAATGATATCACCAAAACGAGTAAACATGAAAGTAATAGACTCATCTTGTTTCATCTTAAAAGACTTATATTCTTGTGTGAGTCTACTAATCTTTGATTCTTTTACTTGTGATGTACCCTCATGTGTGACTTCAAGCAACTTCTAAATCTCATTAGAAGTCTTGCAAGTAGAGATTCTATTGAATTCACTGCTATCGAGAGCACAGTAAAGAGCATTCATAGCCTTAGGCATCTCGACTAGCAAGCTTCTTGACATTCTTAGTGAGTTTGTTCCTAAGGGTGTCAGATACAACATCCTCAATAACTCCGGAAGGAGTAGGGAGACCATTTATCACACAATCCCATAAATCAAAATCTATGGACTTCATATAAATGCTCATCCTAATCTTCCAATAGTTATAGTTGGTTCCATCAAATAGAGGAGGCCTATTTGTGGAGTGTCCCTCTTTGTGGAATGTGTTGATACTAGGGTTAGTGGCCATGGATCACTCTAAGGGTGTAAATCCAAATCAAGAGAACAAAGCTCTGATACCAATTGTAGAACCCTAGAGGGGGGGTGAATAGGGAAATAAAATAATTTAAACACAAGAAGCTATATTCTTCAATTAAAAAGAGAGAGAGAGAGTAAGAAAATCAAACACGCGATGTATCCTGGTATCCTCCCTAGAGGCAATCCAGTCCCGAACTCTCTCCGGCTTAAATCCACTATTTAGTAAAATAGTACACACAAGTTTGGATCCGAAGAACTCGCCAACTTCAACACGAGTTTGGATCCAAAGAACTCGCCAACTTCTTACACACGAGTTTTCTTACGAAGGCTCACCAACTTCAAAAGGAAAGGAAGAGAACTGTTGATCTTCTAACACTTGAAGATCGAAAAGTACAACCCTTGAATACTCTAGCACTACAATGAAAAAACCCCTTTTACAACGTTTTATCTACAACACATCCTGGAAACGTTGTAAAAAAAATGGGTTCTTCTACAACCTTTATTACAAAAACGTTGTAACATATATGTGCAAACAACATTTTATATTCAAACGTTAAGGTTTCTACAATGGTCATTCAAAAAAGTTGTGTATTACTGTTTTCAACAACGTTTTATTAACATTGTAAAACTTATTAGTTTTGACAATGTTTATTTAATGTTGTCAAAGTTATTACTTTTGACAATGTTTTTAAAATGTTGTAAACAATGTCATGCTCAACAACGTTTGCCAAATGTTGTAAACTTTCTATATTTCACAATATTTGTTCGATGTTGTAAAATTAATTTTATTTTACCACTTTATATAAACGTTGTCTATGTATTATCTTTTTACAATGTTTAGAAAATATCGTAAAAAGATATATTTAACAACTTTTATATAATATTGTAAAAGATGTGTACTTCACAATATTTATAAATTGTTGCAAATTTATTATTATTTTGCCAATATAAATAAACATTGTGAATGTATTTGTCTTTACTATTTTAAATTGCATATCCGTATCCATATATTTGACAAAAAAAGAGAGATATCGCATCATGTTACACGTTTCTTAAGTGTATGTGTGTGGTGGTTGGGGGGGGGGGATTTCCCCTATAATTTTTTCATTCCCCACAAAACAGAAGTCGTCTTCAATTCTTTAAATTAGTTATTAAGAGCTGTGACTATTCGACAAATTATTAATTTTGATTATTGTATATGGTGTCTTTTTCGATTTTTTAAATTACCTTGAGTTGATAAAGAACTTAAAGGAACAAAATAACTCAGTTTGTTGTTAACAACAACATGTACATATCGTGTGACACCAATCAAACAGTTGCACATTGGGAAAAGCATGCAAGCACTAAATATTAGTTGCATTCATTTACTACAACAACCAAACAATAGTAAGGCAGAACACAACAATAACATCAATTGCATATAACCCAATTACGGCCCAATAAGTCATTGACAACACCATAATTTACTTCTGTACATCTTGACCTATTGCTAATTAATCAAGTATGTACCCTTGTAAAATTGTCGCATATTTACTATTTATAGTTCAATATCATCGGAAGAACAGACCCTCGGTGATGGTGGCCACGTAAGAGAACAATGTTCGTCGTTGCAACCACGTATTGATAGTGCGGCATTAGAGACTTTGATAGCTTAAATTTTGAATATATTGTGGCAATACACAAATACTTGTCACAAGATGTATCATACAAAAGTTAATTTATACACAAAAGATAAAAATTAGATACAATAGCAAATATAACTTCAAGATCATATATAAACATTTTTTGGCTCCAATAATAACATTCAAAATCTATTGATAACCAATATTCGACGTATCTCAAGATAACGAGAGTTATTTTATATGCACAGCTACATGCAACATGTAGAAAGTAGTATAACCAAATCCTAGACTTCTGAATGAATTTGTTGAACATTTTCCAAAAAATTCATGACCCTACCCTACAGAAAGGGGTCAAGTGGCAGTGGACATGGTGACAACTGTAACTTGTAACAGAAAAGTATAAATGACTGAGAGAGCTTAAAAAAAATAAGTTTAGTGCTCCACCCTTCTCTCTTTTGTACTATGATCAGTCTTCTTCTACTTTTTCAGTCTTCTACTTTTTCATGTATAAAGTATGAAAATGTACTCAGTCAAAAAAGTACGAAACATGTATTGGAAACGATTTAATTTGACTCACCGGCATATGCATAATTAAAATTAAAGAGAATTGTAATTGCTAAGGGAGCTTTTACAATGTTCAAAGATTTTTAAAGTGGGTTACCAAAATTACCCTTATTTTATAAAGGAAGTTATAAATTTAATTTTTAAAAACTGTAATAAATTGATGATAGTTTTGGTTATCCAACATGATTTTTTTTGGGCATTGTAAAAGCTTCCTTGTTAATTGCAATTCCCAAACTAAAACATAATAAATAACATAAGTGTGTTTGGTTGCAAGAAATTGACAATTATTTACCAAGAGCATGATAGGTTCCTCATAAAATGAATAATATATATGAGGACATTGAGAATTGGATCACAAGGGAGCCATGATTATTAATCATCGGGAACCCTCCAAGACCTTCAGAACAACATCAAGAGCTCACTACAACAAAACTTGCAATTTGCAATATTTTTTTAGAAATTTTCTTATATGAGGAATTTTTTTATAAAATTGTGTGTGAAGGGATAAGTTTTAAAAAAATTACATATCAATGGATAACTCGCCAAAAGATTTAGCGAGTTGGTGTGGCCGCTAACTTAAATGGCAAGTTGGGCATGGGTTTCCGGAATGGACTGAAGGATCGCCAATTGAGTTGGCGGGATTGAGAAATTGATGTTTATTTTGCATATAGACCCTCTCATTCGTCTTGAATCCTAATATATATATATATATATATATATATATATATATATATATATATATATATGTATATATTAAATCAAATAAAAATATATGTATATATTAAAAAAATATATGTATATATTAAATCAAATAAAAAATAGTTATTTTTTTTATCATCCAAATTATCTATTTATTATCTTTATACATAACAAATTAACCATATAATTTTTTTGAATAATATGCCAAACTTATTCCAATCGGATTGTTTTAGTTTAAATAATATACCAAAATTATAACAATCATTTTTTTATTTTTAAAAAAATATGTCAAAACTATACCATCAAGATAAAAATGTTAAAATAATAATAAAATTATCCCAATTGAATTTTAAAATAAATTAAATGAATTGTTGAAATTATCCTTTTTTTAAAAAAATGAAATAACAAGCAAAATTATCCAGTGATTTCTAAAAAAATAATTGGATAAATTTTCATGTGATATAATTTTTTTTAAAGGATAATTTCAACAGAGTACATTTAATTTATTTTAAAATCCAATTGTAATAAGTTTTGCATATTATTTAAAAAAATTCCTCTGGTATAATTTTGAAATATTATTTTAAAATAAAAAAAATGATTGTGATAATTCTCGTATATTATTTAAAACGAAAAAAATATGATTGGAATAATTTTGGCATATTATTCAAATAAATTATATGGTTAATTTATCATATATATATATATATATATATATATATATATATATATATATATATATATATATATATATATATATATATATATTATTATTATTATTATTATTATTTTTTTGTCTTCAAACATCTCTTCATAAAATAATCCAATAATGTAATATTTTAACAACGTCAAGTATCCATTCAAAAAAATACATATTGCATTCCACAAAATTATTGTATTCCGGCTTAGACAACTATAGTGTAAAGTAAAATACATGAATTGAATGTCTTCCCAAAAAATAGCCTACAATAGATCTCGTCGTACGAATATCTTTCCCCAAAATTGGCATGTTGTCAATATGATCATTCCAATCATATTTGGTCTTTCAGTTGAAACATGCCAAGCCAAAAGGGTACCCCTTCTATCTCCGACGAATATCCACTCCAAAGTCGGATAAAAAGCAAAAGAACAGGCGCCAAGGAGCTTAATTGTATTATATATATATATATATATATATATATATATATATATATATATATATATTTCAAATAAATTATATGGTTAATTTATCATATATATATATATATATATATATATATATATATATATATATATATATATATATATATATATATATATAAATTAACAACATAATTTTTTTGAATATTATGCCAAAATTAAAAAAAAAAATTTGAAATATATATATATATAAATTAACCATATAATTTTTTTGAATAATATGCCAAAATTAAATTTTTTTTTTGAAATATATATATATATATATATATATATATATATATATATATAAGGATTCAAAAAGAATGAGAGGTATATATGCAAAATAAACATCAATTTCTCAATTCCGCCAACTCTATTGTCGATCCTTCAGTCCATTCCGAAAACCCATATCCAACTCGCCATTTAAGTCAGCGGTCTCTCCAACTCGCCAAATCTTTTGGCGAGTTATCCCTTGATATGTAATTTTTTAAAACTTAACCCTTCAAACACATTTTTTACAAATATTTTTCTCCTATATAAAAATTTATGTACTTTTTATCCAATTCGTAACGGTTAATATCATTACAAATTAGTAACGGTAGTAATAGTGAAAATAATTAATTAACCATTATTAAAATAATTTTTTGTAAGTTTTATTCAATTTAATTTTGGAACAATAATTAACGTGACATAAAAAACGTGTTACCCAAATTTGGCTTTCCCTCCTCCTAATTTGACACCCTTTACCAAAATTTGGCTTTCCCTCCCCCTAATTTGACATCCCTCCAATAACGCCCCCTACTATAATAAAATTTTGCCTTCTCACTCACTTTTCCGCCGAGACCCCTAAACGCCTTCCTTTCTTCCTCCCCCATCTGGCGGAGACCAACCCCTTCCCTCTCTAGGAAGAAATCAAGGGCGAACACGAAGGCACCTCCGACTTCAACTTTGTCCGCATTGGCGAATCCCTCCCGCTGAAGCACGATGCCTCTGCCTTTGATCCCGACGACCTCCTATTCCAGCCCCTTGCCGTCTCCGGGAGGCACCACTCTTCGTCGCCCACTCCGATGGTCACCACCCCTAGCCCCCTCTTCGTTTTCACTACACCGGTCCTAAATTAGGGTTTTGCTGTTCTCTAGGGTTTTTGGTGACCAGGACGAAGGACGTGATCGGGGCGGTGAAGGAGGTCAAGGAGAGCAGGAAGGGAGCCTGCGTCGAGGGGGCGAGCGTCACGGATGTAAGGATCGGCAGGGTTTCGATTATGGCGGTCCCTGAGGACGAGTCGACTCTCGCCGTCGTGGTCGGAGAGAGGTTCACTTCTTCTCCGTGCCTAATCTGCTCGAAAAGGTAGAGTCTCAACTAATTCCCATGTTCAGCAGCATCATATGATTGTGGCCACCCATAAACAATATCAAACTCTTTTACCATGTACTTCATTTTGTTGATAAGCTGAGATACATGTTTATGATCTCTTCCCACTGATACTTGATATATCAGCTAAGAATTTTTACAGGTTTTGAGAGTTCCCACACAATTAGTTTCTCCAAAACTACATAACAAATCTAGCCCCAAAAGATGGGTTCTTGCCATGCCCCATCTTACGCGCTGCTGTTAAGCATCTTATGTGGGTTATACTGGCATGTCCTTATATAGGTTTGTTGTCTGTAAATATGACAAAATGCACACAAGGCAAAGGCCATCAGTATAACTGGTCAACTAAGAAAGTAATATCTAATTATAATCTTTGCATCTTACATCTTAAATGATAATCAACCTGAATGGTTGGTGTATTGCATCTAAAAGAATTGGTGGTCAAACTAAGAGGTGGCCAGGATTTCACTAAACCTAAAGGGGAAGAGTAAAAATAATGCAATATTCATAAGCTCCAATAAGCATTCCCATGTTTCCACCTTATGCCGAGAGAAAAGTGCTAAGACATTTGAAGGTCCCATGGATAGATTGATTTGTTATGTGACCATGATTTGCCAACTTTTTGGCAATTGACAGTAATTAGAAATCATCACTTTATGGAGAAAAGACAAGTCCCAAATTCAATTCTCTAATCTGAGATTCTGAACAAGGTAAAAATTTGCCAATGTATTGTTTATCTTTGCATTGCCGGTCCCAAGCCCGGATAAAGGAGGAGGGAAAAGGTTCTATTAATACTTACATTTTTTTTACTTTATAATTTTGTATTATATCTTCTAAATGTCATAATTTGGTTTTCCTTCTCGTCTTTCATCAGAGTACATGCTAGGCAGACATGGATGGAGGATGGTGGAAAAACTAGTGCATGCTCCACTTCCAGTCTAGTTGTTACAATAGTACCAGAGGTATTCTTAAAATATGTGTTGGGAAAGAAATGCGGAAACCTTTCCCCAAACCGGAGAGTACCTACGAGAGGACCGAGCAATACAACGCACGAACCCAAAAATAGCCACACAAAAACAATCACGCAGACATAGAGAATTTTTGACGTGGAAATCCTTGCGGGAAAAAAACCACGGGACGATCGGAGTCCAACCCTGAGAAGCCTCCACTAATGGAATAGAAGAATTACACCCTCTACAAACTCCTCCCGATCCAAATCGGATCCCCACAACACTCAGAGATAAGAACAATGATTACAAGGCTACGAAGAGCGAGAACGACGAGTAGAGATTACCCGAACACGATCTACTTCGAACAGCGACCTTCAATCCTCCGTCTTCTTCTCCGAAGTTGTAATGGCACTCTTGCCTCCTTCTCTCTCAAACTTGTGTTACTTGCGATATGTTGCGCTTCTGAATTAGGGTTGAGAAATCTCAATATAACTCCCAAATCCCGCAACCAACCTGGACCGTTGGATTAGATCCAATGATGAAAACTCATCCAGAAATCCGCTTCAGCCCCCGACGACACAGAGTTCGGCCATAACTCTGTGTGGGGCAACCAGCACCTACTGGCCAAACCCTGGAACGGCCAGACCGAGTTCGGCCCGAACTCGCCATGGGACCGAGTTCGGCCCGAACTCGGATCTCCTGCTTCCAGCAGCTCCAGCAGCAACTTCGTCGCCTACTTCCCGAGCTTCTCTGACATCGGACGGCGCTCGTCGCACTCCGGGGTCTTCTCCACATAGGTTGGGAACCCCACCCACTCCAACAAATCTCCCCCTTCACAACTATGGGGAGGATGTCGTCATCCCGACGACCTGCCTGCAGTACTCAAACTTCCCCCTTGGTAGAATCTTCGTGAACATATCAGCTCCGTTGTTATCTGTATGCACCTTCTCAAGCTCCGCGTCCTTCTTCTCAACCACATCGCGTATCCAATGATATCGAGTCTCGATGTGCTTGGACCGGCTATGAAACGTCTGATTCTTCACAAGGTGGATAGCACTCTGACTGTCGTAAAGCAAAGTATACTGCTCTTGCTTCAGTCCCATTTCCTGCAGCAGCTTCTTCATCCACAACAGCTCCTTGCAAGCCTCCGTCGCCGCAATGTATTTCGCCTCCGTCGTCGACAAGGCAATACACTTCTGCAACCACGACTGCCACGATACTGCTCCTCCCGCAAACATCATCACGTAGCCCGAAGTCGATCGCCTCGTATCTACATCTCCAGCCATATCAGCGTCGGTATACCCAACCAGCTTCGGCTCATCACTACCAAAGGAAAGTCTCCAACCGGCAGTGCCCTGAAGATATCGTAGAATCCACTTGACCGCACTCCAATATACCCTTCCTGAATTTGAAAGATACCTGCTAACCGTACCAACTGCATGAGCAATATCTGGCCTCGTACACACCATAGCATACATCAGGCTTCCCACAGCTGAGGCATATGTAACCCGCTCCATATCTTCCTTTTTGTCCTCGGTAGATGGACACTGTTCCTCAGTGAGCTTAAAGTGAGCCGCGAGGGGGGAACTCACTTTATTCGACCCGTCCATCCCGAAACGCTGAAGTACCCGGTGAATGTACTTCGTTTGGGACAAGTGTAGCAGCTTGGACTCTCTCTCTCGGCTGATTTCCATCCCAAGAATAGTCTTCGCTGCGCCCAAATCCTTCATAGAGAAGGCCGCGCCCAGCTGGCGCTTCAACTCCGCTATCCTAGTGGCATTCCGACCCACTAATAGCATATCATCTACATAGAGCAACAAAATGATGAAATCATCATCGGTAAAATATCTCACAAATGCACAATGATCCGACGTCGTCCGTGCATAACCATGCTCCCCCATAAATGACTCGAACTTCCTGTACCACTGCCTCGGAGCCTGCTTCAGACCATACAAGCTCTTCCTCAACCGGCAGACCAAATGTGACTTGCCCTTCTCGCAGAATCCCTCTGGCTGCTCCATGTACAACTCCTTCTCAAGATCACCATGGAGGAATGCCGTCTTCACGTCCATCTGCTCGACCTCCAAGTCGAAACTGGCTGCTAATGCTAGCACCACCCGGATAGACGAATGCTTGACGACAGGCGAAAAGATCTCATCATAATCCACGCCTTTCCGCTGACCGTAGCCCTTGACTACCAGCCTCGCTTTGTATCGAGGGCGAGTAGCATCTTCCGTCTGCTTCACTCTGAACACCCATCGATTCTTCAAAGCCTTCTTGCCCTTTGGCAACCACACCAGATCATAAGTGGAATTGGTGTGCAAGGAAATCATCTCCTCCTGCAAAGCCACCATCCACTCATGTCTGTGTTCGTCTTCCATAGCCTCTGCGAAACTTTCGGGCTCCCCCCCGTCGGTCAATAGCACATACTCATCCGGTGAGTATCTCGTAGATGGTCGACGATCCCTGTCACTCCTTCTCAGTGGAGCCACTGGTGCTGGCTGTATACCGACAGCCTCCGCCCCTTCAGGAACTACCTCTCCGGCATGCTCATCCTCCTGAGGGACACCCTGACCACCATCAGCAGGCTGATGATCAAGGTTGGGAGCAACTCCATGTACCGGCTCCCCCATAACTGGATCCTCTGCGATGTCCTCTGGAAACTGCTCGAAGCGAAATGACTCTAACTCAGGCAATTCCTCAGCCTCAGAAGGCGTCTCGGAATCCTGAGTGTTGGTCATGGTCTGATCCTCGACGAACACTACGTCCCTGCTTCTGTAGAGCTTTCCTTCCACTGGGTCGTAGAGTCTATAGCCAAACTCATCCCGACCATAGCCGACAAAAACGCATCACCTCGTCTTCGGCTCAAGTTTGGTCCTCTCGTCCTTCGGTACATGCACGAAGGCTTTACAACCAAACGCCCACAGGTGACTGTATGACGGCTCTTTGTCGTACCATACTTTGTCAGGCACATCACCCTGCAAAGGAGCACTAGGAGACAAATTAATAATATAAGCAGCTGTGAGAAGAGCCTCACCCCAATAACTGCCCGGCAAGTTTGCTTCTGACAGCAAACACCGCACCCTCTCCATCAGTGTCCTGTTCATGCGCTCCGCTACACCATTGAGCTGAGGTGTCTTTGGCGGAGTCTTCTGGTGTCGTATCCCTTGCTCTCTGCAATACGCATCAAAGGGACCAATGTATTCGCCGCCATTGTCGGACCGAACACACAACAACTTCTTGCCCGTCTCCCTTTCAACAGAGGCCTGAAACTCCTTGAAAGTAGGCAGCACCTGATCCTTGGTCTTTAAGGCATAGACCCAAACCTTCCTGGAACAGTCATCAATAAAAGTCACAAAGTAAGAAGCACCACCAAGAGATTTTACCTTCATAGGACCGCAGACATCCGAGTGAATCAACTCGAGCAACGCCGGCTTCCTCGAACTTGGGTGACTTTGGAAAGACACCCTATTCTGCTTTCCAGCTAAACAGTGCGTGCATTTCTCCAACTTTGTAGACTTGAGCCCCGGAATCACTTTCCTGTTCACCAAGTAGCTCATCCCCTTCTCGCTGATATGGCCGAGCCGCCTGTGCCACAACTCGGTAGACGCATCACTGACTGCGTTCACCTCCTGTGCCCCCTCTGCGCTCCCCTCCATATAGTAGAGACCGGACTTCTTGCTTCCTCTGGCAATCACCATCGAACCTCTGGAAAGCTTCCACTGACTGTTCCCGAAGAGACTGAAGAATCCCTCGTCATCCAACCTTCCAACCGATATCAGGTTGAAACGGATATCAGGGACATGACGAACATCCTTGAGAACAAAAATCGCACCCGTCTTCGTTCTCAAATGCACATCTCCAACGGCAACCGCCTTCGACACATCTCTATTGCCCATCTTCAACACGCCACAGTCGCTTGTCGTGTAAGTGGCAAACAGTGCCCTATTGTGAGATACATGTGCTGAAGCCCCTGAGTCCACCAGCCAAGAATTGTCATCGCAGGCGAGGTTAGTAATGACCTCATCACCTACGACGATCACATCGCCTCCATGCACCGAGGCCGCCGCTGTAGTGTTCTCCTCTTGCTTCCCCTTGTCGCCCTTCTTCTCTCTCTTCCAAGCGAAACAATTTCGCTTGATATGGCCCTTCTTACCGCAATGGTAACACTCTGAGTCCTCGTAACGACCTTTGGACTTCCTCCTGCTCTTGTCTCTGCCACCACCTGGACTCCTACTTTTGTCCCTTCCGCGGCTCTCTGAAACCAATGCCTCTGAGTGGTGGGATGTGGATGAAGTGCCCTGAGAACGTCTCCGCATCTCTTCATTCAACACCCCACTCTTGGCAAACTCCAGACTGACCACGCCCTCTGGAGCAGAAGCGATCATAGATACTCGTACGGTCTCCCACGAGTCTGGCAAAGTACACACCAGCCACAGTCCCTGAACTTCGTCGTCGAACTTGACTCCCATAGAAGATAGCTGGTCAACCACGCCCTGGAACTCACTCAAGTGATCCGAAATAGACGCTCCATCCTTGTACCGCAGACCCATCATCGTTCGAATCAGGAACAACTTGTTTACCCCGGTCTTCTTCGCATACAAGGATTCCAGCTTATCCCACAACGTCTTCGCGTGCTCAATATTGGCAACGTGATTGTACACGTTCTCGTCAACAAACTGCCTTATGTACCCACACATCTGTATGTGCTCGAATGTCCAGTCCTCCTCGGATTTATTATTGGGCCTCTCGAATGCAAATACGGGTAGATGCAGCTTCTTGACAAATAGCAAATCTTTCATCTTGCTCCTCCAATAATGATAGTTTGTGCCATTAAGGTTCACCATGCGCACCGGCTTCGCGTCCATCTCTCCTCTCTGGTTCCTCTGTCAACCCCTGACACCCTTTGAACCCAAAGCTCTGATACCACTCTGTTGGAAAAGAAACGCGGAAACCTTTCCCCAAACCGGAGAGTACCTGCGAGAGGACCGAGCAATATAACGCACGAACCCAAAAATAGCCACACAAAAACAATCACGCAGACACAGAGAATTTTTGACGTGGAAACCCTTGCGGGAAAAAAAACCACGGGACGATCGGAGTCCAACCCTGAGAAGCCTTCACTAATGGAATAGAAGAATTACACCCTCTACAAACTCCTCCCGATCCAAATCGGATCCCCACAACACTCAGAGATAAGAACAATGATTACAAGGCTACGAAGAGCGAGAACGACGAGTAGAGATTACCCGAACAATATGATAGTTATATTCGGCCTTGAATGTTCTGTTTAAATATGTAAGCTTTATCATAATGTTCCTATTAGATGTGAGAAGGCAAACACATGATATCAGTTCTTTTTCTTGTGCTCCCTAAAGCTTTTAGTTTGCAATGGTATTCTTTTTCCTAAGCCCCCTTACCATGAGTCTCTCACTAATGCAGAGCCATCTGGGAAGCGTAAGGATGCATGATTTATTACAATATTCTCTGCTTCTGTGTGTCCGTATTATTTTCCCTCTCTAACATTTGGTGGAAATTTTGAACTGGTACATGATTTATTACAATATTCTCTGCTATGTACACATCAAGCGAAGGGTAGATGTCCAACTAAAGGTGGATGCAATGGTACATGTCCCTATATGGTGTGATACGCTGCTTCGACCCCAGACGGTGCCCGTAGCACTCTGTAGTTGAACACGATTCATGTACAATATTCAGCACATACTTTCACTTAGTTATCATACAGTTTACTTATTCTTTGTTGTGATGTCTTTCCAGATAAGCAATGAACTTCAAAAAAGGGAAGCTAATCGTAGAAGTTCAGAGAAACATCTTGAGTATAAGGTGTCGAATCATGACAAACAATTTTGACCACTTTCAATGGCTATTATTCTATGTTTATAGTCTTAAGTATGACATATTGCAGAAACTTGAGATCAAGAAGCAAACTGATGAGAAGAAACAAGCCTTGGCTGCACAATTCGTTGCAGAAGCGACTCTAAGAAGAGTCCATGCAAATCAGAGGGATGAAGAGTCTACTCTAATTGAGGCTATAATAGCTCCATATGTGTCTGATATTAGAATAATTAAGAATGAGGTATAAAGTCCAAGTAGATTGAAGCCATTAATACTCAAATTCTGAGTACTTATGACTTCTAAAAATTTATGCCTCAGATTCGACTCTAAAGGAGGATACAAAGGCTTCAGAACGCCTTATAAAGTCTAAAGATGTTGCTTTGCTTGAATACGAAAGACTTTTGAAGAGTACTCATGAGGATACAAAGGCTTCAGAACTCATGAGAAGGTGTTGATGGTAGAAAATCTGCTAAACCAAAACCTTGAATTAAAGAAGCAAATTGAGATTTGTCAGGCACAATTTCTGGAGATATTCTTACATTTTCTTTCTTAATTAACAAACAATATGATTTATGATGATCAGTGGTACCATGTTGCAGGAAGAAAACAAACTACTAGAGAAAGCAAACCGCCAAAAGGTTGTTGAGGTAGAGAATCTTTCTTAGACAATTTGTCAACTTGAAGAGTCTATTCTTGATGGTAGGTCAATTGCTAATGCAATTCGTGACTATCAGAGACAGGTTTCTGAATTAAATGTATGTTTTCAGTCCATTATCTATTGTCTATTATATTCTAGTCGAGAAATGATATTGTGCATCTCCTAGTTTACAAATCTTTGTGCAACTAAATTATCACTGGTCCAAGAAGGACTAAATTTTAGGAGCTGATGGTTTTCCATCCATTCAAACATTGGTCCTAAAATTTATCTCTGTCATGTGGACTAGTGACAATGGAGATGCACATTCAGTTACCTGTTTTTACCTCCGAATTAACGGAGCATATAATATTTGACCAACCATTTTCTAGGATGATAAGAGGACTCTTGAGAGGGAGCTTGCAACGGTCAAAGTCTCAGCTATCCGTGTGGCAACTGTAGTAGCTAATGAATGGAAGGAGGACTCTGACAAAGTCATGTCTGTCAAGCAATGGCTTGAAGAGCGAAAGTTGATACAGGTATTCTACTTGAATCCTAAAATTATGCACTAATCAATTGCTCATACTCACCAGTTGACAGTTGTGTTTGTGAGGTTCATTATAGTTTTATCCTTAAATTATAGTTTACCCAGGAACTCGGTGTACAAATGTAGTAGCATGAAGTATTCATGCTATCATTTTAATTCACTATGACACATGCCGGAAATTACATTCTCCTAGAACTATCATTTTTCCCTGTAATCTCTCGCACTTCCAACATAGGCTTCTACAGACCATGGATTCTTCTAGGCTATAACTAGAGGTCATGTGCTTTATTATCAATAATATTTCTTGCAAACCATTAGCTGTTCATGACGAAAAATCTCAGATTCCTATCTTCCAATTAGATTAAATTTTACATGATATAAAATTTGGTACAATTGGAGATTAGTTTCCCTTTCCAGTACAATCAAGGATAAACATTAAAAAAACATTTATTTTATCAGTATGAAGAATAGTCCTCCAGGCCAGTTGGTTCCTGTTTAAAGTGGAAAACATTAAAAAAACATGACTTATATATCTATCATACAAAATGGAGAGAAGTATGCATAAAATATATAAGTGAATATTTAGCAAAGATTTATACGATTCTGGAGATTGCATGAGTGAGGGATGTTCAAGGGGCTGTTTGGAGTGGGGGATGTCAATAAGTGCAAAGTGTAAAATCCATAGAATTCCTGACATAACTTAAGATGGCATCAAAGGCAATTGCCTAGACATAGTAACTAATACCTCACAAAGTTAACAGCTGGCCTGTAAAGGCAAAGATGATCTCCTAAACAAAGGAAGAACTGCCTAGCTTGTTAATTAATTCCTACTTAACTCTACACCAATGACAAGATGAATAGATAATATAGTGCTCTAAAGAGGCATGACAATTGACCTTTAACTTTAACTCATGGGATTATCTAGTATGTCAATTTTGGTGCCTTGTCCATGTTGCAGGTCACATTCATGTCTGAGCTACCGGGCCACCAGGTTACGAATGGAAGTAGATTTGGCCATTCACTGTAAGAAATGGCGAGAAAGGATCACATAATCTGATGGTTGGGTTGAGAACTCAATGTAAAATATGGAGAATTTTCAACTAAAAGAAGTAGCAAATTGGGGATGATCTGATGAATATATGATTTCACCATTTTATCAATGTATCAAATAGTTACATATTTTGAGACATTTCATGTATTAATTTTAATCAATATTTTGCTGGCCACCCAGGATACGGTTATCTTCTGCTTTTGACGGGGTGCATCTGTTGTTGATTTGCTAATCTCAAGGATTCTATGGTTGAAGGTTCTGTCATGTCTACATTTCTTGTCCTGTACCCTTGAAGGGTCGTAACTTCTGAGAAAGATGACATAACAAAGCATTAGACTAGCCTCGTCTTAAAATCTGGTTTACATATTCATAACATTTTTTATGGATTAGCTAAGATAGCTTTATCATTTTTTCACTAACATTTTTCACTGATCGCTATAAGTTGCAGTTAGTGGCCTGTGGCTACGCCTTGGAGTACAACATTGTTTTATGAGACCTTTAGCTGCTAGGCCAAGGTGACCACTGTCTTTACAATGCCCTCTAGGCAAGTTTGTACCTTCTATCCAGGGTTCCTAATCATTTTCAGCAATTTTTTGATCTCATTGTCCTCTTTGCAGCCTAGTTCTGACAGTTATCATATTTATTTCTTTAGTGTTGTGTTTATGCCGATTTCAAAAAGTTTACCATGTAGGTACGTTTGTGCTGTGTTCATTCCGATTTCTCATGTAAACCCCATTCTATTAAATAATTTGTTGACATGGATAAGAGATAATGATAGTTATCATATTTATTTCCTCAGGTTTTCATCTTTGCTTTGAGATGATTGACTTTCTGGATAGAGGATGGTTTGCGACCTATATGGTGAATTCTAGTAACCTTGAAATATGAAGATGATGGATATTATCCCTTGGTTTTGTTTTAATTTTGCTCTTTTATTTTTTTCTTTCAGTTCTGCAATGTGCCCTGGGTTATGCAGGCTTAAGATCAAACAAGTAACCACACCATTTCATCATGTTAGATTCTTCGTTCGTTTGATGAAAGAGGCGGTCAAGAGTGGGCTATGCACTTGTGTAATGAGTGGTTAGTAGGCTTGTAGACAAGTTTGTATGTGTTTGTGCTTATGTTTGTAGTAGTTTGGGTAGCCATGCCCTGATATTGAGCTTTACTTTTTTTTATTATACAAAGGATATATGTATTCAATCATTATATATATATGTGAGAAATCCATTAATTAATTTTTTATTATCATAGATAAAATCTACAATTGGCTCATATTCATCCTTTTTGCTATACTTGTCTTTAGCATGTTCGATACATCTGTCTTTTGTATTTTGATACATCTCTATCTGTATATTGGTATTCAATTGAGGAAAAGCGCACCACATACAAGATCCTCATTTCAGCAACGGCAGTAACAACAACAGCGGTAGCAACAACAGTAACAACAACGAGAGCGGAAATTAGAAGAATGCATGTGTTTGTGTTTGTGTTTGTGTTTGTGTTTGTGTTTGTGTTTGTACATTTTTATTTATAATTTTTTTAACAAAAATGGAAACATCAACAACGTTTCAAAACTATTGTGAGATAACATTTTAACATGTCTAAACATTGTAAATTTTATTTACAATACTTATAAATAATTGTTGCTATTATAATTACAACATACAAATATTATTTACAACGTCTGTCAAACATGGTTGAATAAATATACAACATTTTTCAAAAGTTGCATAATTTTTTTTTACAACATTCGTATACTGTTGTATAAAATTTATGTACAATGTTTATTGAACGTGGTTGTCATTGTTTTTACTACACTTGTAGAACATTGTTGAAATTATATTTACAATACTTGTAATACGTTTAAAAAACTACTTTTTACAATACTTGAAAAATATTGTAGAAAAGTTTGTCATATTTTATAAATTTCAACAATGTTTACAAATTGTTGTGAGAAGAACTTCTACAATATTTTTACAATATTTAAACGAACATTGTGAAAGATACCCCCTTTTACAACCCTGGATATAACAACCTTCTATTAAACGTAGTAAAAGACCTTTTACAACGTTTTTTCAACGTTGTAAAATAGGTTTTTTCTTGTAGTGTAGCACTTTTAGAATGGATGACAATTAAAAGCTTGGGTAGAGTAGTAGTGGTGGAGCTCTTGATTGTTGGAGAATTTATGGCTTGAGTGGATAAACCTTCAAGAAAAAGAGGGCATCCCTTTATAAAGAAACCAAGAGTAGGTAGCATTTAATGCTCCTGGATATAGCCCAGACGGCATACTGTCGGCATGGACCGGCTTGCCGTCGGTATGCCGTTCTGAACAGTAGCAGTCATAATTATATCCGTTGGGGAGCATTTAATGCCAGCAATTAATGCTTCTATTGTCCATTCAAAAATCAAATTAGATGAACCGGTATACCGTCGGTATGCCGCGGTATGCCGCCGTTATACCGATATTTGTCACAGAACATTTTTTGGCTAACAAAACGGTATACCGTCGGTATGTCTAGTATACCGTTGGTACGCCGATGTTTTGTCACAGAACGTTTTATGGCTCACAAAACGGTCGGTATTCCGATATTTTTCACAGAACGTTTTGTGGCTAACAAAACGGTATACCGTCGGTATGCCGTAGTATACCGTCGGTATGCCGATATTTGTCGCAGAACATATTTTGGTCAACAAAATGGTATACCGTCGGTATATCGTAGTATACCGTCGGTATGCCGTTCTTTTAGACATTGATTTTTTACTGAAAAATAGAATAGCCTTTCATTTTGTCATCCAACCTTAAGTGTTTACAGAAAGACCTAGACCTTGAACAGACTCGATATCTTGAAGTGCTGAGAGTCGTCTTTAAGGATCGCTGGTCTTTTCTTCAGTCTTCAAGGCTTTGATGACTTGTATTGAATGGACAGACTTTATGTAGTAGAGCTTTTGAAAGAATATCAATCTGAAATACATAGCAAAACTAGACTACGATGATGCTATTAATGTTATCAAAATAAACTGTGCCAACATTATCTAGGCAAGCTCCATATAGTAAGGGGTATAGGATTCCTCATCATCCTCTGTAAAATTTTCAACAGGTCCAGTCAGGACGGGAGCGAACACAATATATCTCACGCAGATCATAACAGGTTAGAAAATATAAACATGCAAGAGAGTACGATACATAAAACTGAAAGAATGTACATGATGTAAACGAGAGAATTGTAATGGAAATATCTACTATAAGTAGAGAACTATCAGTGGCTAGTGATGTAGGGTACAAAGTCGGCATGTGAACGGCTGGATTCGCACATGAATATACTAAAGAGACTCACATGGTTATACTACTTTAGAATTGTTCACATGACTATTTATACTCCCCCATACCCCAATCAATACACAAGGATCCAGACAAGTTATGTTACGTACATGATTTTTACATGAAAACCCATAGATGGGTATACATGAAGTATACATGAGGGCTCAGAACTGAGTGCACATGAATTCCATATGAAGGCCCATGAAGGGTACACATGAAGTATAGGTTATACATGAAGTACATGAGAAACATGAATAACATGAGAGCGAGGAATACATGATGTACAAGAAACACATGACATGAAGTATCCGATACTCCCGAGGGGGATAACAACTCAATGTAGGGATCCATATAGTACCAATCCGTGATAATATCGTGACATCATCAAATAAGGTAATCTAGAGCAGGAATATAATCCTAAGCAAGTTATGAAATGATCAAAAAATGTACTCGCCTGGTATCTGAATATCTGTGAGAATATACTGTCCGAGATGAGGTATCTGACTCCTATTTAGAGCAACACAAGTCAAGACATATACATGGGATGATAGATGAAATGTACAATGCATCTGCATGCTGTCTAGGTCAAACTTGACTAAAGTCAACACTTGGTCAACTCTAGTCAACCACAGTAGTCAAACTAGGTCAACTAGGTCAAGTCCTAGCCCAAACAAGTCTAACAAGTCTCACTAGGCCTAACCAAGCCTATACTATGCAATTAAGGCTAGACACAAGCAAGGCAAGCAATGTGAACCACACTAAGGCATATATATTCATACTATATTGTATTGCCTACATTCATGCATCCATACTATACATCTATACATTCATTCATACATGCCTACATTGCCTACATACCAATACATTAGATCATGACTATGCATACATTGGTTACATGATCACATTACACATTACATATGTATATTACATTAACATACACGCATACATATATGCATTCAATTATTTGCATTATATATCATACATGCTTACTTGCATACATTTATACCCAAAATCAAATCCTAATTAAGCTAAACTCATGAATCCTAATTCAAAACCAAATATCAAGGCCAAGTAGATATCCTATATGAAAATTAATACATTATATATATTACATCCACACACATGTATCTATATACATAAAGTTATATAAGATTACATATATATTCATAGATTAGAGAGGGGGAAGGGAAAGAAGGGCAATGAAGGTGACATGTATACATATATGTGTATGTATATGTGATATGTGTGTCAATTGGCAGTAGGGTGTGGCATGTATGTGTGTGTTCAGTTTAGTGTAAGGGTGAGTGAGTGTGTCAATCTCAGATTTGAGAGTGCAAATGTGTCATGTGTGTTTGTGTGTGTAGCTGTGTAATAGGACTCAATATTTCAGTGTTCTCAGATTTCACAACAGTGCAAAGTGTGTGTGTGTGTTCCTGTTTTGTGACAGGTTAGAGTGTCCTGTGTGCATCAATGTGTGTGTCTTACATGGGTGACAAACAAGTGAATATGTAGCGTTCTTGTATATGGGGTTATTATAGCGGGGGCATATATAGCGGGCAGAATATCCTATAATATGCATTCTACAGCGTTCGGCGCACGCTATCATATCCCATATCTGTTGTAGAGCTCTGCCGAACCCGACCGACCGCGACCGCTCCCCGCCTGCGCGTTGACCGGCGCCAACCTGACTCGCGACGAACCTCCGCCTCGCTGTCGCCATCCGCTGTGCCAAGTAGTTCGCCACCGCCATCATCTTCTCCGGCGAGCCCCCGCCTGAGCGCTCCCTCTCCTCTCTCTCACTTTTCTTTTTCCCACCCCTCTCTAATTTTTTCCGTACTGCGAATTTGGGTTTCTCCTCGGGCTTCTAAGGAAGAGAAGCCAGCGTGGGTTTCCCCACTGATTGATTATATTATTATTATTATTATTATTATTATTATTATTATTATTATTATTATTATTATATTATTAATACTGATATAATATGTTATTGTTATTTGATATTATTGCCTTCTTATTTTATTATAGTTATCATTCCATAAAAATATTTATATAATTATTTTAACAAAAGATAGTATTAAGTTTTGACCAATATATTTGCTGTTATATGTATATTATTTTATCAGTTATTATTTTCTTAGTAAGAATCAAAATATATATTATAAATATTATTAAATTTATTAATATTTTATTATTACCATTGGCTTCACTAGTATTAATATTATTATTTATTAGTAAATTATATCATTATATCTTATGGTATGATTTTTGACCTAAAAAGTATAATCATAATATTTCCTAAAAATATATATATAATTTGACCAAATTAAGGGTTTAACCCTACAATAAATTTTTATGTTTCAAAATATTTATTTATAAATATTTTGATTGGTAAAATCATAGTTTCTAATTATATAGTTATTTTCTAAAAAGGTTCTTAAATATTTTGACTAAGTAGAGTTCTTCATATATATATATATTTTTAGAATATTTATGGATAATTATCTATACCAAATCTATTTGTATATCAAATCTTGTCCATGGGCAATCGCCTATTTTCTTTCTTTTGCTAATTTCGAACTTCCTTATATCGTCCTTAGCCAATTGGACCATTCCGGACCCACTGACACTGGCCGTGCTATCACTTAAGATCATTTTGCATAGTTTTGACTTCTGTGACTATTTCGATGCCGATATGATCACATTGCGCGTCAACTGCAACCAACCCAAGAAGTCATCCTGCATAGTTATTACACCGAAGTCGCAGTTCGTGCCACCTTTATCATCGCACTACACCGGGCGTCCTACCAGACAAGACACCTTGCCATTTGCTGTTTATTTATTTTAGCTCATATTTCTTGTATTGTTTATTATTTTCTCTATGCAAAATAAACTGTGATACATGGCATAACCTGTTAGAACTTACTGTTCAGTTATATTTTCTGCTATGTATTATTTTTCTTACACATTAAGCCTAGATTTAAGGGACCACCTTTGTGTGTTGCATTCATTGGCCTTGACACGTTGCACCACGAAGTTGTGTGTCGCATGTAGAACACGGACATGCGTGGCTGGCTGGCCACCGGTACGTATAAGCCGTGCGATAGGAATAACCGCTAATAGAGGTTGCATGCTTAGTTTGACTTAGCGGTTAATAGTTGTTTTATGTTGTGGATACAACATAGTAGGCATTGGACGGGGAGGACAATTCCTTAGCGTATGGGCTTCGATGCACTTTTCCTTGTGACCCGGAAGCTCCGCTGGAGATACGGGGTTGATGACCCATGATTACTGACGGCCACTGACGTTTTACGAAACGTTATGCTCTTACTGATTGGGCCTCTGGTGTCCCAAGGGAGGACTATGCCGATCCTATTTAGGCAGGGCCCATGCGTAGGAAGGATTGTGCTTAACAATATTTTACTTAGATTGGTTAGGCACCTTTATCCGTTAGGTACGAGTACTTTTGGTTTGGGTACTTATATCTGACCGTGGCTTGGAACAATAACTTGTCGCGGATTAGTTCGTCACATCTTGTCCTTGTTTGGTTGTAGGTCTGACTTACTACTTCGATGAGAAGGTATTGAACGTTGTTGGGGTCCGAATACCATATTGGATTCATGGCATGGAAAGATACGTCACCATGAATTAGTTTACCATCTCCTGTCCTTGTTTGGTTGGGGGGATGGTAAGCTAGTTCAATAGGTATGTATTGGACCATGTTATAATTCAATTGACTTATTTATTTGAGCAATATTTATTCAGTTTATATGGCATGATATTATGTATCTTGTTACGTCCCTCTGAGGACCTGGTTATCTCGTCAGGTGTGTGCTATTGTCTTTCGCAGGTCTTCTAGCTCTAGCCGTGATCATCGCTATTTCTTCGAGGATGATTACACTTGGATCATCTTCGCTTCGCTCGCCAAATTTATTTCTTTTCTTATGTATTTTTCTTTACTTGTTGGTAGTGGATTTGTCTCCGCCCAACATATTGTATCAAGACAATTCATAGTTGATAATATGATATCTTTTATTCATTTATTTTGTGTGGATGAGATTAGTTATGGTTCTACTGCATTTTACAGCTTATGTATTCATACGAGGTTTCCATATATTGGAGTGTACTTCGTATGCATACAGCTGGCATGTCTACGTTCCTAGTCCTACGTATTTTGGGACTGGGGCGTTACACATGGTCCTAAAACTGTTGCTGCTGAAAGTAGACCCTCGGCTGCTGATACTGCTGCTGAATCTGTAGGTGGGACATCTGTTGCGGATACTACTGCTGAATCTGTAAGTGGGGCCTCTTGGCCAGGCCCGCACTGCCACTAGCTCCCTGAGTATCTCGCGTCCTCTTCTCCTTCAGCCCAAGATCGTCCTCCGCTGCCATGGCTCCTACCAGAATCAGCTCGAAAGTGGCATCGCGGCTGCTCTTGGTATACGACCTGATCTCCCTGATCAAACCCCTGTGGAACCTCTTCGCCTTTCCGGCCTCAGTGAGATCCTCAACGAATCTACTCAAACGGCAGAACTCTTCAGCGTACTCCTCAACGGTCTGGTTCCCCTGAACCAAACTCTCAAACTGCACCTCCAAGGCACCGAGTGCTGTATCGAAAAAGAATTTCTCCTTGAACAGTTTCTTGAAGGTTGCCCAAGTCTGACCGGCTGTACCAACCCTCGGGTCCATCTGGTACCAAGTACGGGCCAAGTCCTGCATTTGACTGGCTGCTGCCTCGATCTATAATCCAGCTGATATCTGTGCTAATTGGAATATCTCCTTAATGTGCTCTATCCAATCGTCAGTATATATGATGCCCTCTGTACCTTTGAAGTCCCGGGGTCCCATCTTTTTAAAGGATTGGATGTCTGGAGTCTTCGACTGATACTGCTGCATCTGACCTCCCAGTGGATGAGCAGCCACCAGCTCTACTGTCGTCCTGACCAACTGGTGGGTATCGTGTATGCTCTGTCGGAAATTAGCATACTGGCTCTGCTGCATCTGCTACTGAGTCTCCAGGAATTGCTGGAAAAGGGTAAACATCTGAGCCGCATCCATTGTCCCTGAAGATAACTGATGCTGATACATATCCGGAATGACGGAGGAAGACCTCCGGACAGGTGGAGGTGCACTCCCAAAAGCTGCAGGCGCTCCTATATGAGAAGAAACAGGAGGTGCTGTCGTCCCAGCATCCACAATCGGGCGAGGGGTGGCAGACCTCTCACCAGCGTCTGCTGGGCCAGAGCGATGTGATCGTGTCTCAATCACTATCCTGGAGACAGATCAAATAAGGAATCAATACTGAGATAGAAACAATAATTCAAGGGAGGACAGTTATTTCAAGGAAGCAATCTTCAACAGGAATTTAGATGGCAGGAATTCAGTTAAGAGTTTTTTCTAATGTGATTGAGTACCTCAAGAATAATCCTAATCCTATTACAGGCTGTAGTGATACTCTAATTCGAATACCACTACACAAACTCGACCTGCATGGGCCACCACTAAAAACGTATCATGACCCGCACCCACTGTGAGGATACGAGTACGTAACAGCGCCCAGCCTACGCCACAGTATCGGCGGTAGAACATTGTTCTAGGTCATGAACTATAACTAATACAATATGAAATACTCTCCAAAAGGAGGCCAAGTCCCAGAAGGTACAACTCAATCACAATCTAGAGGTAGAATATAGTACGACGGAATAGATAAGGAAATCCTCAAAACTGAGGTACAAACAGAAGTAAAATAAATCAAAGTTAACAAATACCAGTCTCAACATCTCCATAATTATACAACTCTGAAATCAAGACAACAACTGACATAAAAAGAAAGAACAGTCTAAACTATCTGTACTATGCATGGGTATCATCCTCAGCAGCTGCCTGAACCTCCCCAGGGGTCCAAGTCACGAGTGTCATCTAGGCAAGCTCCATAGTAAGGGGTATAGGATTCCTCATCATCCTCGGTAAAATTTTCAACAGGTCCAGTCAGGACGGGAGCGAGCACAATACATCTCACGCAGATCATAACAGGTTAGAAAATATAAACATGCAAGAGAGTACGATACATGAAACTGAAAGAATATACATGATGTAAAAGAGAGAACTGTAATAGAAATATCTACTATAAGTAGATAACTATCAGTGGCTAGTGATGTAGAGTACAAAATCGACATGTGAACGGCTGGATTTGCACATGAATATACTAAAGAGGCTCACATGGTTATACTACTTTGGAATTGTTCACACGACTATTTATACTCTTCCATACCCCAATCAATACATAAGAATCCAGACAAGTTATGTTACGTACATGATTTTCACATGAAAGCCCATAGATGGGTGTACATGAAGTATACATGAGGGCTCAGAACTGAGTGCACATAAATTTCACATGAAGGCCCATGAAGGGTACACATGAAATATAGGTTATACATGAAGTACATGAGAAACATGAATAATATGATAGCGAGGAATACATGATGTACATGAAACACATGACATGAAGTATCCGATGCTCCCGAGGGGGATAACATCTCAATGTAAGGATCCATATAGTACCAATCCGTGATAATATCGTGACAACATCAAATAAGGTAATCTAACAGGAATATAATCCTAAGCAAGTTATGAAATGATCAGAGAATTGTACTCGCCTGGTATCTGAATATCTGTGAGAATATACTGCCCGAGATGAGGTATCTGACTCCTATTTAGAGCAACCAAGTCAAGACATATACAGGGGATGATAGATGAAATGTACAATGTATCTGCATGCTGTCTAGGTCAAACTTGACTAAAGTCAACACTTGGTCAACTCTAGTCAACCACACTAGTTAAACTAGGTCAACTAGGTCAAGTCTTAGCCCAAACAAGTCTAACAAGTCTCACTAGGCCTAACCAAGCCTATACTATACAATTAAGGCTAGACACAAGCAAGACAAGCAATGTGAACCACACCAAGGCATATATATTCATACTATATTGTATTGCCTACATTCATGCATCCATACTATACATCTATACATTCATTCATACATGCCTACATTGCCTACATACCAATACATTAGATCATGACTATGCATACATTGGTTACATGATCACATTACACATTTATACACATTATATATGTATATTACATTAACATACACACATACATATGTGCATTCAATTATTTGCATTACATATCATACATGCTTACTTGCATACATTTATACCCAAAATCAAATCCTAATTAAGCTAAACTCATGAATCCTAATTCAAAACCAAATATCAAGGCCAAGTAGATATCCTATATGAAAATCAATACATTATATATATTACATCCACACACATGTATCTATATACATAAAGTTATATAAGATTACATATATATTCATAGATTAGAGAGGGGGAAGGGAAAGAAGGGAAATGAAGGTGACATGTATACATATATGTGTGTGTATATGTGATATGTGTGTCAATTGGCAGTAGGGTGTGGCATGTGTGTGTGTGTTCAGTTTAGTGTAAGGGTGAGTGAGTGTGTCAATCTCAGATTTGAGAGTGCAAATGTGTTCTGTGTGTTTGAGTGTGTAGACGTGTAATAGGACTCAATATTTCAGTGTTCTCAGATTTCACAACAGTGCAAAGTGTGTGTGTGTGTTCCTGTTTTGCGACAGGTTAGAGTGTCCTGTGTGCATCAATGTGTGTGTGTTACATGGGTGACAAACAAGTGTGTGCATCTCAGTTCATTTTCAGTTTGAAACAGTGAACACAACCAGTGCATAGATTTTCAGGGTTCCAGTCATCTCAGGTTTAAATTGGAAAAATTCTCAGATTTCACATAAAAAGAATCTAAGTTAACTATATCAATTCAGTTTTAAAAATCAAAACATTTAACTCAAACCTATAATCAAATCTCAGATCTCAGGAAACAACAGTGTATGCAAAATCAGTTTACCAGTTATCAATCCAATGCAAATTCGAACTCAAAACCTCATGCTAACCTAAACCCTAATATGTAGGTAAATTTTCAGACGTGTACAGGTGAACAAACACCACAAATTAATCACACAAAACAGTTAACATTCATTAAATCTCAGAAAAGTCACAAACAGTCGAGTATCAGAAATATTGGGGAAAATCCTATGATTCGAATTCAAAATACAATCAATACTCGAATTAAAGGGTTGGTAAATCAAGTGTCAAATGTGAACGTGTCGTGCAAGTGTCCTAGTGTCCAAAAACTAGACACAAATTATCCAAATTAGTACCACACACGAGCACTGGGACTGTGCACTGACAGCGTCGTGCACGCGTGTCGAGGGTTCGTGCATACGACACGAGTCGATTTATCACACGTGCTCGTGTCCCCATGTTCGCCCAACATAGGGCAACATGTTCGTGTCCCTGACACATCACCACGACGTGTCCACAAGGGACACAAAGCCCGTGTCAGGAGCCACTGTTCGTGCGTGTGCGTGACAGTGTGATTCAGTACGGGTGGGTTTTCACATCCGACACGACACGTGAGTCCATGAAACTTGGGGGGCACGTTCGCAGACACTGCCCCCACATGTCCACCAAGTTTTGTGGTGTCTCGAGCTGTGTCGTGTCCGCAATAAACGTCGGGTAGTAGGACAGCGCACACGCGTGTCGTGCAGCGTGTCCGCGCCTGTTTCCGATACGAAAACGATACGAATTCATGTGCAGTCAGTGGGGGTTCGAAAACACACATCAAGGGCTTCCTAAATATGTAATTTGTTTTGAAAACCAAGACCAAAAAGTTCTAAGAGGCATTTCATCGAATACCTAAGTAATGACATTGATACGTGTCTAATACGGACACCAAACGGACACGATTTCTAACCAAATTTGAGGGACATCTAGGGGACACCTAGATCTAGGCTAGGATGCAAAGAAATTAGAATAATAACTCAATTTGAGGAGTTTACCTATAGGTTGTCCAATAGCAAGAAAAGCCCCAAATTAGAGTGTTCCTCCTTGCTAGGTCGGATCCCAAAATTGTTCAAAATCTGGGATTACTCTCCATAAACAGAAAATAGGAGAGTATTAGGCTCTAATGCAAGAAACTAGAGTTAAAAAGGAATTAAAATAGAAAATCTATGGATTGGGGAAGAATAGCCATACCTTTCTTTTTCCTATGTGTTCATTCAATACAAAAGAGGCAAGAACTAAATGAGGAGAATATTTATAGGGAGGGGAGCCCTAGTGGCTGGTCATAATAAATGAAATTAGGGTTATGGTTTCAAGTCATGGGCCAAGTTGAATGGTCATGGAAATCAAGTCATGAGTCTCAAGTCATTGAACCTAATCATTAATCCTTCTATTTCAAACTTGATCCTAAGTGACCTAACTTGGGTTGACTTAAGTTAGACTAGGGTCTCACCATGCTAATCAAGTCACCATAACCAGGGTCAACATCTAGTTTAGTCTCTTAAGTCACAACTAGTAAAAGTCAAAATTAACAACCATCAATCCAATAATTAATCTATTAATTCCAATAAGTCAAAATGACCAAATTACCCCTAGGCTAAAAATGATAAATAAATATCCCAATCACATGGTTAGGCTCTAGGTCAGGTAGTCTCTAGGGTTTCACTAGCAGCACATCAAAATCACAAGTCATAATTTTTAAATAGTTTCAAAATGATTAAAAATCACCAAAAATCATATCACGATTTAAATATCATAATTAAATAATTAAAATCACAAAATTTTAAAATTACCCTCATTTAGAAAACTGGGTGTTACAGGCGTTCTTGGGTTAGGGTTTGAGTTTTCACAATGCCTCCTCCCCTTCTTCTTTCGAGTGAATATAGGGAGATGGGAGCCGCGTGGGCCTGCCTGAGTCCCCTTTGGGCTCGGGTTGCTTTTTGCTGTTCCTGCAAGGGAACAGTAGCACCTGCTGTTAGCTTCTTTATATATATATATATATATATATATATATATATATATATATATATATATATATATATTTTTATATATATATATATATATATATATATATATATATATATATATATATATATATATATATATATATATCTTGAATTTATAGAGAAATACTTATGTAAACTTTAAATACATAAGTATTTCTCTATAAATTCAAGATATATATATATATATATATATATATATATATTCTAAACTTTATTTTATATTGTACCTTTATAAATGAACCTATAAATATCTACAAAATCATTTTCTAAGGAATAAATGAATAACCAAAATATATGATATTGATAGTAAAAAAAATAAAAATATAATGATGATAATAATAAAAATACTAATAATCAAATAATAGGGTATTATACATATAGCTAGTAAGATACTACTATTATTACTATTTACAAGCAATACTATTGTTTTTCTTTTCTTTTTATAAAACCTTTCAAACTAAATAAATAATTAAATCAATAAATAAATTTAAAACATGGAATAATAATTATAATACGATTTAATGAATTATAGGCACAAGAAAATTAAAATAAATAAATATAGAGATATCTATTGCTAAGATACTAGTCATGGCACACGGTCGCCATAGTCGTGCCATGCTTTCGAGTCACATACTCACAAAACTAATCCCTGACTAAGACTGTATTCATAAAGAAATATTTATTTTCAAAATATAAAAATTATGGCTATTTTATTTAAGCAAAAATATAAAAAAAAAACACATAAAAATTAGGGGTTTTACATACGGCCTTCATCGACGGTGCGACTCAATTAAAGTGAATCGTTACAATATAAGCTACGGGTCATTCGCTGGGAGCTCGTACCTCGCTATCGAATGGTCGCCGTATGTAAAGATCCAGTATAGCTTGACATTGCTAGTGACAACTCATATAGATGTGTCACATAAGAGCGGCTATCCGCAGGTATGCCTTTGGATTGTGTCGAGTACTAGCACGATACGAGTTGAGTTGACAAGATGTAATCATGGCAAGCGCCAACCTTGCATCGGCACAGGTTAGATGTGCATCGGTTGCAATACCAAGCATGAAGCGTAAGATTAGGCTCTAGTAAAGACACGTGCTTCGGCACGAAATGAGGCGTTGGGTTTGAGTTGTCCACGCAAGTTTCACAAGTTGGGTTGCTCATTCCGAGTCAAGTCTGGAAAGGGCCATAAGGACAAGTTAGGTTAAGTTGCATTGAGGTGGGAGGCACGGCCTCGATCATAAGGCACGAGCAAAGTCTATTGGCACGACCAGCCCGAGTCGTCCCCTTGACGTCGTTGGCACGAGAATGGTCTAGAGGCACATAAAAACAAGTGAAAGTCTTGGCACGACCGAGTTTGCATAAGTTTCTACTTGGCGATGTACTGCCTCGAATTATATATTCATGAAGTCACGAATAGAGTGTAGCACGACCTTGTCGTTGCGTTGCCAAGTATAGGCCAAGGCGTTTCTGTCCTAAAATTGATCCTAAGGCAAGACTAGAAAGACACAAAAAGGGATTAAGCTGCACAAAGTAAATGAATGTGTCAGTTTTGTATGGGTCGGCGATGAGCTCACTACACCAGTACAGTTGAGTACTGACACCCACACAATTTTCATGTGTAGACACAGGTAGAAGCCCGATGGCGCGGAGCTCGCTTGGATGCGTCGAGGCACGGAGTTCCTTGGCGTATCGAGGAGTGTGGCCGCATGGATTCAGAACTTATACGGGAATAATGTATGGACATCGTCATTCTGATGAATCTGCCACTCGTCGCTTGAAGCTTGTATTGAAAAATTAGAGAGAGCAGAGTGACTTGTAATTTGAGAGAAAAGTGAGTTTGAGAGACTTGTAATTTGGCCTCGTGCCCACATTGTAATCTTTATTCAATATCAATAAAAGAGTATTTTGCATGACTTGTGTTTTGCTTCAAATTTTCGCTGCTGACTATTCGATGTTTCTGTTTGGGACTTCTGTGCGACGACCCCCGTCGCTTAGCTTGTAATCGGCCGTTATGGACCTACCTTGCGTAAGCGTAATCTAGGCTCACGCGGCATCACGCCTTAGCGAGAACGATCGCTCCTACGGGAGCGGGGCGTGACAGATGAGGCCACCGGACGAAGGAGACGACGCCACTGGACGGAGGAGAGGCTAGAGAAAGAACGGCTCCACTGACAGGAGAAAGGAAGAAGAGGCTGGAGAGAGATTTATTTGAGAAATGGAAGGAAGAAAGAGAAAGAGAGATTAATATAATAATAATAATTATTATTAGATTTAAGTAAAAAAAAACAATTCTTGTGTAATTAAATTTATTATTATTGTCATAATTATTATTATTTTAATTAAAATTATTTTTATTATTGTAATATATCTTTTCACTTCCCATTTTTTATTTTTCTATCTCAATCAAACACATTTGTCCCCTACTAGGGGGAAAGGAAGTGCATGGATTTCAATCATTCTTTGATAGTCCAAATCCAAATCAACTTTCTGTTTACCAAACAGTCTCTAATACCATAATCTTTCTCATTTTTATTAAAATTATGTCCCGTGCTAAGTCTACAACCAAATGTTTACAATCTTCTTACAACCTCTCTCTCTCGTCCCTTACACATAGGTCCCATCGGGTCCCACCTTCCCTCTCACCCCCCGCTACATGGACTTCATCCGACCCCACCACTTCTCCCCCTCCAATCAAAGCCCGACACATTTCGGACACGTGGTGGTTGTAACGAAATTGTAAGCATTTGTTTGTAGGCGTGTGCAAAAAATAAAAAAAAAATAAAAATAAAAACCTTGCGTGTAGCATATCAAGATATTAAAAATTTGTACGAAATAAAAATTGTAATGGTAAATTTATTACATGTGATTAGATTTTTAACTATCGTTCCACTTTGAACACCAAATGCTTTTATAAGTTATTAGATTTTAACTTTCATTCCAATTTGAACCAATTGCAGGTAGGCTTTGTTTCGATTCTCAGTGACACATGACACTAAATTTTTGTAGTAGGTAACTCACTTGATTGTCTGTGTTCTGTCCGATTTGTAATTGGACTGGTATACTATATATGTTTGAAATATTCATCTTAATTTCTTAATTCCGACAATTTTAGTGAAAGTGACAACAATTTCAATGCCAAAATGGCATTAAATTTTTTTGATAAAGACTCTCCAAAAATGTTAGGGTGACTCATGCTAGGAGAGGAATTATTTTTATTTTTGTTTCTTTTTTCAAATTACAACCTTCCTTCCATGTCTGACAATATGAAACTTCACCGGAAAAAAAAAATAAATAAATCAAAAATACCCTTCCATGCTCGCAATGAAACTTCACTCAAAAAATGAAAATCAAAAATAAAAATCTAGAGTCCAAACTTTCTAACTAAACATGTTAGAACTTAAACTTTGAACTGATATAAAATTCATGATCTAAATACTAATTAGCCCAAATGTTAAGTTTTATTATTACTCTATGTTTTCTGAATAATGAGTTGTGGAGTCCTATTCTATAGGAAGTAGTTTGTTTTAGTTGGTCTTTGGGAGTATCTCATCTATTTAGGAGTCTATTGGTCATGGAATTAGTTACTCCACGTGTGTATTTATATTTGTATCTCAGTCATGAATATACGGCAGTTAAACGTAGCTTTCTATCTAGTTCTTTTAGTTTTCTAAATTTCTAACACCCAAATTCTTTCCTATCCCTTCCGTAAAACTTTTAGAAACTAATCGATATTAAAGGAAATAAATTTCAGCCACAAGAACAAAGATTGGATCTACTTTCAACCACAAAGAATTCTACCGGTTTACGTCTTAAAGATTAATTTCAACCACAAAGAACAAAGATTGGATCTACTTTAAACCACAAAGAATTCTACTCGTTTACGTATTCGTACATTGACCGACCAATACTTGCAAATACATGGATTGAGCAGCACAATTAAGCACAATGGCATCATCATCATCAAGTCATGACTCAATGAAGGTGCTAGAGCAATGCCGCGTCTCCCCGTCGCCGGCGTCGATAACTCAACATCCGGCTTCTCTCCCTCTCACCTTCTTCGACATACTTTGGCTCTACACTTCCCCGGTGGAGAGGCTATTCCTATATGCCTTCCCCCACTCCACCGTCGTCTTTACGGAATCCTACTTGCCCAACCTCAAGTCCTCGCTTTCCCTTGCCCTCCACCACTTCTACCCTCTGGCAGGCAGAGTTCGGCGATCGCCTGATTCTGCTGACCTGTACGAGCTGCACTACGAAGAGGGCGACTCGGTGTCGTTCACCGTAGCCGAGACCGATCTCGACTTCCTTGATCTCGTAGGTTACCATGCTCGCGACTCTAGCAAGCTCCGTTCTCTAGCTCCTCGCTTACCCGAACTCGATGAAAACAGGCCCTTGCTAGCCATCCAGGTGACCTTGTTTCCGGATCACGGTATCGGTATTGGATTCACGGTACATCACGTAGCATGTGACGGTTTCAACTTGACGCATTTCTACAAGTCATGGGCTAGTTCCTGCAAGTCGAGAGGCCATGATTCTCTTGTCCAGCCTGCCCCATCATTCGATCGGTCTGTGATAGTCGACCCTTGCGATCTCTATTCGGAGTTTCTTTTAGACATGAACAGATTCACAGCTGATAATAATCCAGTACTAGTTCCAGCAGCCGTGGAAAGCGCTCCTTCCAATTTCGTTCATGCTACGTTCACTCTAGGTCCAGACCGCATCGAAGGGCTCAAGACACTGGTCCGATCGAAAGCTAAATCCTTCAACTGCTCGACTTTCGTAGTCGCTTGTGCATACCTATGGACCTGCATTGTCAAGGCGCGAGGATACCAAGCTGATATAAAGGCTCATTTCACGTTCGCGGTCGACTGGAGGAAGCGACTGCAGCCGCCAACCCCGGACACATATTTTGGTAACTGTTTGGGAGGTTGTTTTGCAGAGGCGATGGTAGGCGATCTCGTGCAAGAAAATGGTGTTATTGCAGCAGCTGAGGCTATCGGGAGAGCGATCGAAGGACTGAAAGGAGGAGTTTCCAAGTGTCTTTCAGGATTTTTTCCGAGAGCTTTATCTCTATTGGTAGCAGAATGCCCGCCCCTCAGCGTTGCTGGCTCGCCAAAATTTAAAGTTTACGACGTGGATTTTGGATGGGGAAGACCTTTGAAGGTCGAGGTGCCGTCGATCAAGGAGACCGGAGCGCTGTCGCTGTCGGACAGCAGGGACGTTCATGGTGGACTTGAGATTGGTCTAGTGCTACCAAAATATGAGATGGAAGCACTTGTAACTCTGTTTGAGGAGAGTCTCGCGTTTTTTTAGAGTTGAAATATGATTTTATGGCTGTACTGTTGAATTCCTTCCGTTGGTTATTGTGAGATGATAAATACAGAAAGTTACTCAATCAGCAATTTTCGTAACCATATATACCTGTATCATCAATCGAGATTCGCTACCGAAATATTTAAATTACTAAACGAGCTTGCTCATTCTAATTGTATTCATAAAAATTCAGTATAACAAGAATGTTCTAATAAGTAATGTTGCAGAGGATCTAAAGAAATCAGAGGATAAAACAAAACACTACTAATTTCCAAACAATGTATGCCCCCTTCTTAACTTTTTAATATGTGATACAATTACGCTATAGATTTTTCTAGATAAATTAACTGGAAATTGCTGAGAAATTCAATTTCTTGGTGGACTTTTATGTAATGCCCACCCACTGGATTATTTTTATGAAATACCCAGAATTAAGTATTTTCACGTTAAATATTTCAATATTCTCTATAGATGCTCTGTATTTACAAAATTTGCCATTATCATAGTTCCAAAAATATCCCTTCGCGCAAATTTGGACATCTATATATAATTTTGAATTCGCAAACTCAGATTTGGATTGGGAAATTCGTATTCTTCTTCTTCACGAGAAATTTGAAATCCATTGATATCATCTTTATCAGAGATCGCAAAATCGTTCGTAGTTCATTGTGGTTTTCGTCAGTTGAACGTCGATCATCCTTCATCATCATCGATCATCATCATCATCATCATCATCATCATCATCATCATCATCTTCGTGGTTTCCGGCGATTAGGTCAATTGTGGAGAGAAGATCTTCTTCTTTTCTTTTTATAGATCTTAAAACAAGGTGAGAGTTCAGATCTGTAGAAATTCATCCATCAGCTTCGTATATCTCGAAATTTATGCTGAATTTGAATTTGTTATGCAGATTATTAACTTAGAAAATGTTAGAGAGATATTTAATCTTGTTATTTTGTGCGAATAACATTCTCCGTATATTTTTATACGGATAATGAGCATTATCCATAAGTTACAGACAGATAATAATTATTCTCCGTTATATTTAGACGGAGAATGTCTATTCTCCGTGTGTTTTAGACGGAGAATATTATTCTCCGTTTTTACTTTAAACGGAGAATGATCATTCTAAGTTAGTTCTGAACGGAGAATATTTATTCTCCGTTATATTTAGACGGAGAATGATCATTATACGGATAATGAGCATTATCCATAAGTTACAGACAGATAATAATTATTCTCCGTTATATTTAGACGGAGAATGTCTATTCTCCGTGTGTATTAGACGGAGAATATCATTCTCCGTTTTACTTTAAACGGAGAATGATCATTATAAGTTAGATCCGAACGGAGAATATTTATTCTCCATTATTTTTAGACGGAGAATAATCATTATTAGACGACAATTTTATTGTTCTATTTGTGACCTCTTATGTTTTTATGTTATCAGGGAGGGGGAGGTATGGAATCAAGTTGTTTAGTTAACATTTGTTTCAAGGGAGACATAGTTTCCTGCCGTGTCACACATGAAAGTACCGTGGATTTTTTAAAGATTAAAGTGTGCGATCGATGGACTTCTTTGGATCCACTTTCCTTCCATTTCAGGTTTTTGCACTCTGATGGGACTGAACTGTATGTTGAAAGTGATTTTTGGCTTCGCTCATTGGTTGGTGGTTTTAACGGTACTCATGATGTGAGTTTTGATCTATTTGTGGAGCAAATATACTCTCCATGTTCTTCATCAACATCTTTTCCTTGTCAAAGCTTTCACATGGGACCTTCGTCTTCCTCCTCTAGTTCTTTGAGTAGATGTTCTCCTACTGTAAAGGACAAACGAGTAGTACAATTTTATGAGGGCTCAACTGAGACAGTGAAGAAGAGGAAATCGGATATGTGGCCTGGATCAATTACTGGTGTTGGTCAGATTTTTCTAAATGGTGTTGAAGAAGTTAGGAATGCTGTTAGAAAGGTATGTTTTGAATCTCGTCATCCATTCCACATTTTGAAATATGAGCCGGGGAGGTATACTGTTTGCTGCAAGAATTACAAGACACATGCTTGTTTGTGAAGCTTCCATGCTATATCTATTTCGAAAGATAATCAAATTTTTGAGGTGAAGAGGTATGTGGGAGAACATAATTGTGGAGCTGGCTATATGGATAAAGGTAATCTGGTTGTTCCAGCAAAGTTTGTGAAAAGTTTGGTTAGTGACATTGTTCGGATGCATCCTAAAAAGTCCGCAAAATCTGTTGTCGATGATTTCAAGGTCGACTACGGTTTATCTGTTACATATGGACAGGCATACCACGGAATTAGGCTGGTGCACCAGGAAATGTACGGAGATGATGTTATATCTTACAGTGACTTGTGTTGGTATGTCAACAAGGTAAAGGAAACCAATAATGGTTCCGTTATCGACTTCCAGAAAGATGATTCATCAATGAGGTTTGAGCGGCTTTTTCTTTCATATGGGGCTTGCGTAGAAGGCTTTCAATATTGTCGCCCAATGCTATATTTGGATGCTACTTTCCTTACAGAGAGGTTTAGAGGATGTTTGATGTCTGCTACAGCGAAGAATGGTAACCAACAGTTCTACCCTCTTGCATACGGTATAGTCTCAGGCGAAGATGGTGACAATTGGGAATGGTTCCTTAGAAATCTAAAGAATGTTGTTGGATGTAGTAGGCGTATTATTTTTCTTTCGGATCAAGGCACCGGTCTAGTTTCTGAAGTCCCTAAAGTGTTTCCTAATGATTACCATAGCTATTGCTATTATCACATGAAGAATAACATACCGCTGAAAGAGAAAGGAAATGAAAGAGTGTATCCGCATGTACTTGAAGCTTGGAGGCAAGCAGTATATGCTCTAACTCCAGGTGTGTTAATGAGACAGATATATGCACATTTTCTATGCATTTACCATTAATTTAACACGTAGAATGACCATTCTTCGCGTCAGTAAGACGGAGAATAGTCATTCTTCGTACGTATTACACGGATAATGACCATTCTCCGTCCTGCATAGAACGGAGAATATCATTCTCCGTTAGCTTTTGAATGAAGAATGGTATTATCCGTCTTGCATAGTACGGATAATGTTCATTCTCCATTTCCATCACACGGAGAATGACCATTACCCGTCTTGTATAGAACGGAGAATATCATTCTCCGTTAGCTTTTGAACGGAGAATGGTATTATCCGTCTTGCATAGTATGGATAATGTTCATTCTCCGTTTAAGTCAAACGGAGAATGACCATTCTCCGTCCTGCATAGAACGGAGAATGTCATTCTCCGTTAGCTTTTGATCGGAGAATGACTATTATCCTTATTTTAAACACGGAGAATGCACTTATTTTTAATAATTTTGTGAATTGACCTAATTCTTTATTAATTATTTATTTTTCTCTATAAAGGTGGGTATAGACAAGCAATCAAGAAGATTTATGATCTGAATTGTGGTCATGTTGTGAATTGGATGAATAAACAAAAACCTGAACACTGGTCAAACGCATTCTTCCCGGGATGTAGATACGGTGAGGTTGCTTCTAGTTGTGCAGAGTCATTCAATGCATGGATAAAGGCTGAGAAGAAATTGTCTATATCAGCAATTGTAAATGTCATCCGTGTGAAGATGATGAAGATGATTTCGGATCGCCACAAGGATGCAATTGGTTTGAATAGAAAATTGACTCCATATGCTGAGGATATGCTGAAGCAGCTTACAGATGATAGCATGTGTTATAGGATATATCGGTCTGGTGATTTCGAATTTGAGGTGATCGCAGATACTTCCTCCCACATGGTGAATCTTTTTGATTGTCATTGTAGTTGTCGTAGATGGAAGGTATATGGATTCCCATGCAGCCATGCAATACAGTGCATCAGAGTTGGTTCAGATAAATCTATTTATGACTTTGTGGAGCAGTATTGGACATCAGATTATTACCAGAAGTTATATTCATGTGCTATTCGTCCAGTTCCAGATTGTGAAAAATAGTTTGAAAATAATCCCACTGATGTTGTTCTACCCCCTGTTCCGAAACGTGGTCCTGGACGTCCAATCATCTGTAAGCTGGGGATGACTCTGCACAACTGTAAGCTGCCAGAATTATGTTCGATGGGGCAGCGCCCCCTCGTTATATAATTCAAAACAATTCTTTTATATAATTCAAAACAATTCTTTTATATAATTCAAAACAATTCTTTTATATAATTCAAAACAACTCCCGGGATGTAGTTAAGGTGCCAGAATTGTTTTGAATTATATAAAAGATAAGGTGCCAGAATGTTACATATGTATTCAAAAAACAATTATATAAAAGAAGGGAAAAGAGAAGAGAAAGATAAGGTGCCAGAATTATTTTGAATTATGCAATCACAATCGCACCACTTGTCCTCTGCCTCCACGTGCTGCTACGGTGTTCGATGGGGCAGCGCCCCCTCGTTAATACATACACATATATTCCTTCTTTTATATAATTGTTTTTTGAATACATATGTAACATTTTTTGATATCAATGGTAATAGTTTGAACTCTGCATATCTGATGTTTCACATATATACTAACAGCATAAGAACTTATTATCCGTTATACTCTGATTTTATAATGCATTGAATGACCATTCTCCGTGTATCTAACACGGAGAATGATCATTCTCCGTATGAGATACACGGAGAATGGTCATTTATAGATCAAAATACAAGAAGAAAGTCATTCTCCGTGTGTATTAACACGGAGAATGACCATTCTCCGTGTATTTTAAAACGGAGAATGATATTCTCCGTTTTCGAAGCACGGAGAATACTATTCTCCGTTTAATTTGACACGAAGAATTACATTCTTCGTGTTAGATACACGGAGAATTACATTCTCCGTGTTAGATACACGGAGAATGGTTGTTTATAGGTCAAAATACAAGGAGAATGTCATTCTCCGTGTATTTTAACACGGAGAGAATAACATTCTCCGTGTAATTTAACACGGAGAATGACATTCTCCGTGTTAGAAACACGGAGAATGCTCATTTCTAGGTCAAAATACAAAGATAATGTCATTCTCCGTGTATTTTATCACGGAGAATGGTCATTCTCCGTGTTAGATACACGGAGAATGATATTTCTAGGGCAAAATAAACAGAAAAAGTCATTCTCCGTATATTTTAACACGGTGAATGACATTATCCGTGTGTATTAATACGGAGAATGATCATTCTTCGTGTCAAAATACATGGAGAATGACACTCTCCGTGTCAAAATACACGAAGAATGACATTTCTAGGTCAAAATACAAAGAAAATTTCATTCTCCGTGTATTTTAACACAGAATCAAACAACAGAACTTTAACAAAACAGATTTACATATATAGAACAAAGTAAATTAGTCGAAAAACTGAGTTTCATTACAAAGGACAACAAATACATTACAAAAGAAACCTGACAGACAGAATATATAGAAGGAATTTCTTAGCCAATTTACATTATCATTTTATTTTATGATACAAAATGAATTGCACAGTCACCCATAAGCAAAAGCTTAGCCAAAGTTAGCCTGCTCTTTACAATAATATCATAAACTGCTTTGTTTGTTTTCTTTTGTAAATCAAATGTAGCTTTCGACAAGTTTTCAATATAATATGCAACATACAGCAGGCAGCTGGGTGATAGTTGCTGTGGGCAATCTTTACAAACCTTGAGCTCTGTTGTTTCATAGTCCTGAATTGCTGGGCTTTTCTCCCTCATCAATGTAATCTTCTTAATTACAATTGGCTCGATTTTATTCTTCATGTAATTTGCATTCTCGATTCCCTTAGCGTCCGTGTTTTTCCTCAATGAGTTGTAGTGTGTCCAAACATAGGAGCTGAAGTTGAATGCCAGCAGTGTATAGTGTTTATTCTCTTCACGGAAGAGTGGCACGAATAACCATTCGATGTCATCCTCCAACTCCATGATAAAATCTTCTATTTCTGCTTTGAAATTGTACAATGCTCCAGATGTTGGATTTTCTACATCGACAAACTTAACGGTACGCTGTTTTCCAGAAAAAAAATAAAAAACAAAAAATAAATCATGAGTTAGTTTTTTACAACAATATTAGTAGGTGTACACATTAATATTTATTTTTCAGTTTTGATTCTTACCAATGCATGGGGCATCATGATTGCAAACCAATTACATTGTGCACCCTGCGAGCTTGACTGAACGGTACGTCTTGTTTCGGCTTGTACTTCGTTCATAATCTTTATTGTGAAGTTCATAACATTGGCATCTATTTCTTCCATATTTAATATGTCTTGTACTTCTTTAGCATTAAAGAGCAAGGTAACATCATTGTTCCTTCTTCTTATTTTACAATCTTCTGGAGCAGTTGGAAAGTATTGGTATACATTTTCACTGCACATAAATTTAGTTTCGATTATATTAATAATATAGGCTAATGATATAATTGTAAAAAAAAAGTAACTCCAACAAAGAGAATGATCATTCTCCGTTATGAATTGGACGGAGAATGACTATTCTCTGTGTATTATAACACGAAGAATGGCTATTCTCCATATATTTTAACACGGAGAATGACATTCTCCGTGTATTTTTACACGAAGAATGATCATTTCTAGGACAAAATACACAGAAAATGTCATTCTCCGTATATTTTTATACGGAGAATGATCATTCTCCGTTTACTTTGATACGGAGAACCGTGTTAATACACGGAGAATGACCAGTTCTAGGTCAAAATACAAGGAGAATATCATTCTCCGTGTATTTTAACACGGAGAATAACATTCTCCGTGTAAGAAATACGGAGAATGCTCATTCTCAGGACAAAATACACAGAAAATGTCATTCTTCGTGTATTTTAACACGGAGAATGGTCATTCTCCGTGTTAGATACACGGAGAATAGCCATCTCTAGGTCAAAATACAAGGGAAAATGTCATTCTTCGTGTATTTTAACACGGAGAATAACATTCTCCGTGTTAGATACACGGAGAATGACTATTCTCCGTGTTAAAATACACGGAGAATAAACATTCTCCGTTATGAATTGGACGGAGAATGACCGTTATGAATTCAGAATGACAATTCTCCGTCCGAATTACACGGAGAATATTCATTCTCCGTGTTAGATACACGGAGAATGATCATTCTCCGTTGGGAATTGTACAGAATTTGGTTCAAGTTTAGAATACTTACGTTGGAGTCATCCTTCTTGGGTATACGATGCTCCTGTATAGATGCTTCAGCTGATCGTCTGCTTGGTTCCAAAGCCTGAGTTTTTGATATTGCATCAGCATTTTTCCCTCTTTCGCTAGCTTGGCTGTTTGAGGAGAATCTTCTTCAAGTTCTTCATTTTCTGACATCTTCTTTTTGTCTACCGTCTCGGGACTGGAAGGAGCTTTTCTTTTCTCACCAGAAGTGTAAAACTCCTAAATTTCTACTATTTTTTTTATTAAATTTGATACCGATTTAAAATTTTGTATTGTACGTCGCATAGTCGTATTTTACGTCGCGCACGAAAATTTATTTTTCGTAGTTGCTCGTCGAGTGCGAATATGTGCGAGCGTACATATTTTAGAAAAACATTTTTCTCTATTTTAATATATACTTTCAAAATATTATATAAATATTCTTGCTATAAAAAGTCTTTGTTTCTAAAAGTTATTAATAATAAATAATATTTTTGTATGCTAGAAAAGCCTAATTATGTAAAGAATATTTTTGCATACATATATTTTTCGTAATTATTTATTTGTTTATTTTAAATAATAATGTATTTTTGAAATTAATTATTATAGTATTTTTAGAAAACATATTTTTGAAATATTTATAACAATTTAAATTTGATTTGATTTCATGGATACATTTAAATAGATTAAGTTAATATCTATAATTGGAATTTGATTTATTGATTTGATTTTAAACTAAGGAAATTAAATTAGATTTAATTAGATTTGGATTTGAATTGATTTGATTGATTTTAAATTAAATAGATGATATATCTACTTGGGTTTTAAATCTAATCCTAAGCCTATCCAAATTGGGAATTCCCACATCCTATAAATAGGCAGGTACTCCTCCAATATTTTTATCATCCACATTATTCCTCCACAAATACTTCTCCACAAGTACAGTGCCTCGTGTCCGTGTTCCCCGTCCAATTCTTATTCCATTATTTATTTTTTACATATACATTATTCTCTCCGTCTGTCGGACAACCCCGACACGAGACAACCCAAATCAAATCTCTAGACCTAACCTAATCCTACCCGGCACGACTGTTCCCGCCCTTGCACGATCGACCACAACATCACCGGAGTTCACCACCCATCGAACCCGACACGGCCAACCCCACAGCCACTCCCTGGCCTTCCCTCTTCCACCGATCACCACCGCCCCCTTCATCCCCAGTCGCCGGACCGCCTTCTCCGCCACCACGGCAGGAAGCCTCGCCGAGTCCCGCACCTGCAGCCTCCCCGAATACCACAACCGTAGTAAACCACAACCACCGCCAAACTCCACCACTTGCCTCTACCAACTGTTCCGGCTGGCTCACCAGCGTGAGCGCCTACCGCCACCCATATCACCACCATAACCGAGGCCATCGGGGCTACCGACTGGACCACCACCAGAAAAAGAAGGGAAAAAGAAAAACCCTTGCCAAACGCTAACCCATACCTCGTCGTGCCAATATTGTCGTTGCGACTCCTCCACGTGGCCGGTGGTCATCGCCGACCACGACCCTCCTCGCCACTTCAATAGAACGCGCGCCTCCACACGCAGAGCCCTCTTCTCGCAGCAGCAACTGTGCCGCCGCCGCGAACCCCTCTGCCTCGTGCGCGCCGACCCAGCACCCTCCACCTGACCCGTGTCCTCCACCGGCCTAGCGCCGCAACCGCGCCAGTGAAGGCGCTCCGTCGAGACCCTCCGTCGTCGTAGCCCTAGCCGACCGTCGGTGAACCGCCGTCGCCAGGACCGCTCTGCCCCCTCACCGGAAAGCCACCGCCTCCGCGTCCTAGTCGCGCCGTCGCCGGCGAGCCCAACAAAAAAAAACCCACCCGCACAAGCCCTAACTCCGGCCCCACTGCGCCGGAGCAGCGCCTACCGCTCCGTTCCCGAGCGTCCGCCTCTCCGACCGCTCGTCTCCACCTTTTCTCTCCCCCGTACGTGAGAACCTCCTCACCGCCGCGCCCGTGTCCGCCCCCTCTTTCCCGCGAGCGGCCCTGACTCTCCGACTTCTCACCGCCTCCCCCTTGCCGTGAACCGCCACCCTCTCTAACCTCTCCCCCGCCGGACCGACCCTTCGACTTCCACTCCCCTTCCTCTCCGCTCCGCTCCTCACTTTCTCGTTCCCTCGCTCTCTCTCAGTTCTCATCATCTCTCTCCTCCCTTTTGTTTTTCCTTTTTCTTTTTTACATTTGTTCACATCTGCTGACCTTTGACCCTTCTAACCCCTCACTCGATCCCGAGGAGAGTAATAGTTTTTATTTTAATTAATTAATTTATTTTTTTGCTTTGTTTGTTTTTTTAACTTATTTTAAATAGTTATTAATATAGTTAATAATATGTTTTAGTGTTAATATTACAGCAATTAGTTATTACTATGATTATCTTTATTACTATTATTGTTATTATTATTTTGTCTTATTAAAATATATATAGTAGTATTTCTAAATTATTGGTTATAAAGTATAATATTGGGCTTTGAACTCATTAGGGCTCTTATATTACTTTGACAAGATATATATATATATATATATATATATATATATATATATATATATATATATATATAATATATATATATATATAAATGATTCTAAAAGTTCCTGAATATCTTATTAATTTTATATTATTTATGGTATTTTAACAACGGATTTGGGACTCTAAAAATTTTCTTTTTAAATTTTCTAATCTAATTTTATTATAGTTTGATATCAAAATAATTCCTATGTTTTCAAATATTATTTTGACTACTATAATATAGTTTCCAAATACGATAATTATTTTCTAAAAATAGTTATACATATTTTTATTTATTTAAACAAATCTCTTCAATCATCGATCTTGTCTCTCTAGTCATATTCATATCTTCTTCCAAATCCCGAACTTATTTATATCGTTCCTAGATAAGTTGACCTCCCTGGACCCAATGGAACTATCTGTGCCACCATCAGAGGTCACCTTGCATAGTGGTTGTACCAAAGTTGCAGATCGTGCCACATTGATTATCGCAGCACACCAAGGACCAGGCAAGACACCTTGCCATTTGCTGTTTACTTATTTTTAGCTCATATTTCATGCATTATTTATTTTCTTTATGCAAAAACTGTGATACATGGCATAACTGTTAGAACTTACTGTTCATTTATTTTCCTGCTATGTATTATTTTTCTCACATTAAACCTAGAATTAAGGGACCACCTTGTGTGTTGCATTCATTGGCCTTGACACGTTGTAAATACGAAGTTGTGTGTCGCATGTAGAACACGAAAGTGCGTGATTGGCTGGCCACCAGTACGTACAAGCTGTGCGATAGGAATAATCGCTAATAGAGGTTGCAAGCTAGTTTGACTTAGCGGTTATAGAGGTTAATGTTGTGGATACAACATAGTAGGCATTGGGCGGGGAGGACAATTCCTTAGCGTATGGGCTTCGATGCACTTTCCTTATGACCCGGACTCTCCGCTGGAGATACGGGATTGATGACCCATGATTACTGATGGGGCCTCTGGTGCCCAAGGGGGACTACGCCGATCCTATTCAGTCAGGGCCCATGCGTAGGAAGGATTGTTCTTAACTACATTTCACTTAGAATGGTAGGCTACCCTATCCGTTAGGTACGAGTACTTTTGGTTTGGGTACTTGTATCTGACCGTGTCTTGGAACAATAACTTGTCGCGGATTAGTTCGTCACATCTTGTCCTTGTTTGGTTGTAGGTGTGACTTACTACTTCGATGAGAAGGTATTGAACCTTGTTGGGGTCCGGATACCATATTGGATTCATAGCATGGAAAGATACGTCGCCATGAATTAGTTTACCATCTTCTGTCCTTGTTTGGTTGGGGGATGGTACGCTCGTTCAGTAGGTGCGTATTGGACCATGTTATAAATTCGATTGACTTATTTATTGAGCAATATTTATTCAGTTTATATGGCATGCTATTATGTGTCTTGTTACGTCCCTCTGAGGACCTGGTTGTCTTGCCAGGTGGGTGCTATTGTCTTTCGCAGGTGCTTTAGCTCTAGCCATGTTCATTGCTATTTCTCGAGGATGATTGCGCTTGGATCGTCTTCGCTTCGCCCTCGCCACTCATTTCAGTTTTCATGTATTTTATTTCCTTATTTTTGTTGGTAGTAGATTTGTCTCCGCCCAACATATTGTATCAAGACAATTCATTATCTTTATATGATGTCTTTTGTTCATTTATTTTGCGTGGATGAGATTAGTTATGGTTCTACTGCATTTTACAGCTTATGTATTTATACGAGGCTTCCATATATTGGAGTATACTTCGTATGAATACAGCTGGCATGTCTACGTTCCTAGTCCTATGTATTTTGGGACTGGGGCGTTACATGTTTTTGTGGTGGCTCATGCAGGTCAAAAAAAATTATTTGGTTACTTTACCGTACCAAGCAAGCCTGCGTATAGGATTAGAAGTCTAGGATCTCATCCACATACTTGACCTCTTTCCTTGATTTTATCTACCGTTTGACTCATCAATTGTATCTTGCTTGCTTCCTTCCATCCCTATTCTTATCTTCCCTTCGTGCTTGCTAGAGATTGACCCTACTAGTTTGTCGTCCCAAAACACCATTAGTTTAATTCTTTAAGTTGGGTAGACTACCTTATGACCTAGCAACTCCTTTGACCTAGTGACCTATATTAGCAAGCTTATTTAGATCCTAGGATCTAGAGGACCCTTACCCGTCTAGCCAACCAAGGACTTGGACAAGAAGACTATAGGACGACTGTATGACTTAGAATCATTCTACCTTCTTTAAATCTTAATCTCGTGCCTATGATTTTACTATCTAAACTAATGATGCTAATGTAGCCTAGTTTTTGCAAGCTTATCTTTATTCGAGCTTGTTCAAGACATGTTATTGGAAGAGCTCCCACTAACATATTGTCTAATCAGAACCGGTGCATAATGGTCTGATCAACCAAGTGCACTTTGGTTCGCTTTTGCCTATTATTCTACGTGGATGGGGACATAGTTAAACTTGTCCTTTAGAATCCCATCCACGACTGTCTTGACAATTCCTTTGAAATTTTTCATCGTCTTTGAATCACGTATTCGTATTCGATAAACGCCTCCTTCGAACTCTATATTGCTTTCGCCTTCACCTATTTTAGAAGGACGAAGGCGTTGTACTAGAACCTTCCTAGCATTCATATCATGATTATTATCACTCGATATTTCATCCTAAACTTCTCGTCCTTCTTTTCGGCCCGACTATGACCCTCATTCACTACCCACGACCATACTCGTATTATATTTTTCTATGATCTAGATCGCAACTTTTGACGGCATGAATTGTTATCGATGGTTTCCCATCGATACTCCCTTGTGTCTTCTCACCCCCCTACAAATTTTTAATTTCGAGGACGAAATTCTTTTAAGTTGGGTAGGATGTAAAATCCCTAAATTTCTACTATTTTTTTATTAAATTTGATACCGATTTAAAATTTTGTATTGTACGTCGCGTAGTCGTATTTTACATCGCGCACGAAAATTTATTTTTCGTAGTTGCTCGTCAAGTGCGAATATGTACAAGCGTACATATTTTAGAAAAATATTTTTCTCTATTTTAATATATACTTTCAAAATATTATATAAATATTCTTGCTATAAAAAGCCTTTGTTTCTAAAAGTTATTAATAATAAATAATATTTTTGTATACTAGAAAAGCCTAATTATGTAAAGAATATTTTTGCATACATATATTTTTCGTAATTATTTATTTATTTATTTTAAATAATAATATATTTTCGAAATTAATTATTATAATATTTTTAGAAAATATATTTTTGAAATATTTGTAACAATTTAAATTTGATTTGATTCCATGGATACATTTAAATAGATTAAGTTAATATCTATAATTGGAATTTGATTTATTGATTTGATTTTAAACTAAGGGAATTAAATTAGATTTAATTGGATTTGGATTTGAATTGATTTGATTGATTTTAAATAAAATAGATGATATCTACTTGGGTTTTAAATCTAATTCTAAGCCTATCCAAATTGGGAATTTCCACATCCTATAAATAGGCAGGTACTCCTCCAATATTTTTATCATCCACATTATTCCTCCACAAATACTTCTCCACAAGTGCAGTGCCTCGTGTCCGTGTCCGTGTTCCCCGTCCAATTCTTATTCCATTATTTTTTTTACATATACATTATTCTCTCCGTCTGTCGGACAACCCCGACACGAGACAACCCAAATCAAATCTCTAGACCTAACCTAATGCTACCCGCCACGACTGTTCCCGCCCTTGCACGATCGACCACAACATCACCGGAGTTCACCACCCATCGAACCCGACACGGCCAACCCCACAGCCACTTCCTGGCCTTCCCTCTTCCACCGATCACCACCGCCCCCTTCATCCCCAGTCGCCGGACCGCCTTCTCCGCCACCACGGCAGGAAGCCTCGCCGAGTCCCGCACCTGCAGCCTCCCCGAATACCACAACCGTAGTAAACCACAACCACCGCCAAACTCCACCACTTGCCTCTACCAACTGTTCCGACTGGCTCACCAGCGTGAGCGCCTACCGTGTCACGACCCGCACCCTGATTAGGGGCACGAGAAGTGGTTACGTCCAGCCTACGCCGCAGCATCGGCGGTAGAACGCTGTCTAGGTTATCTACAAAACTACACTAAACAGATAAAGGTACCTGTACAGTATATACACTCCGAATGGAGGTGACATAGCAATACTGTCTCAATCACATAAACAACTAGGATAGATAGCACGAGAGAAAATATGATAGATGAAGCAGAAAATAAGTTCGAGATCCACACAAGTCCAAGACTAAACATAACATCACAGAATATAATATAATACTACAGTCTGAAAAGTACTAGCTGGCTCGCAGGCCAGGCAAACCTAACTAAACTATACTACTCAGGGTGAGCAAAGTCTAGTGGCTCTACTAACAAGCCACGGTCCAAGTCTACTCTATCTAACCCGACCCCATAGTAGGTCGGACAATCAGCCTCTGAATCATCTGTAATATATCATAACGGTATCCTGTCAGGAAAATGAGCAAGTACAAACACCAACAGCAGTTCCATGTGAATTGACAAAAGCTATAAGAGACAGCATAATGAAATACAAGACAAAATCAACTGGAAATACATATCATGATGAGAGTACTGAAAAGGACGATAAAACATAGATATAGGATGACTTGGGAACTATTCGGAAGCCGAGTTACAACCCTTAAACCAAACAAGGACCGGGGTTGTAACCCTTCTCCCGAACAGAACCTAGTCACCCAAGATAATAAATATAAAAAGGTGCCTTGAATTATTAGTACGTCATGTGATCGGCTTGGGAGAGGCTTTCCATCTGACCGACTAAGAACCATAAAATAGAAACGATAAGGCCGGTCACCATGGAAAGCCATAACCGTAGGGTGAGGCTTTACCCGTCGTGAGGTGAGGGTATAGCTATTAACCATGAGTACCATAGGACCATGTGGGAATTGATCACACAACCACTAATAACTCCCCCATCCCCGAATAGTACAATGGATCTGGACATGACACGTTATGACACGGGATTCCACAAGAGGGTAGCAAGTCCCCTTTTGAAATCGGTGTCTATACCAATACACTGAAATAAGACGGAATATGTACCAATATACCATGTAACTCTAGGAATAACATCCCATGTCATGATCCAACATATACTAGTCCGTGAACTGTCGTGACTGGAAATCGAGTATAACACTACAACTGAATCAGATATAGCAGATATCAAGACAATGAAAACTATCAGTGAATGTACTCGCCTGTCGTCCTGAGCTGTATGGTATATCAATGCTCAGAGCGGTATCAGAAGACCTAAATATGAGATACTGTAAGTTAATTTAGGTTTAAACAAGTTTAGGAATGATTTACAATAAATGATATGCAATCTAGGTCAAACTAGGTCTCACTGAGTCACACTAAGTCCTGTCAAGTCAATCTAGGTCAAATCAAGTTATATCAAGTCAATCTAAGCCTAACCAAGTCAATCCTAGGTCATACCAGGCATCACGGGTCAAAACAAGTCAAAGAAAGTCAAACGGGATCAAGAGTTGGCCTACAGTTGACTTTTGGTCAACTGGTCAACTCTGGTCAACCCTAGGTCAACTATGGTCAACCCTAGGTCAAACTGGTCAAATGTTGACCAACAGTTGACTTTTGGTCAACTGGTCAACTCTAGTTTGGATTTGGTGAAATCTAGACAAAGTGTTGACTTACGGTTGACTTTTGGGTAAAAAGTCAACTCTGGGTCAACCGAGCCAAAAATCGGCTCAAATATGACATTTGTGGGGTGTACCCAACATGCCACCCAAGTTTCAAGTCAATCCGACTACCCGAACTCCGATTCATTCTCAAACTCCTATTCTCCTCCTCATTCTCCTTCTCATTCTCCTTCCTATTCTCCTTTCTATTCTCCTTCCTATTCTCCTCATTCTCCTTCCTATTTCCTATTCTCCTTCCTCATTCTCCTTCCTATTCTCCTTCCTATTCTCCTTCTCATTCTCCTTTCTATTCTCCTTCCTATTCTCCTCATTCTCCTTCCTATTTCCTATTCTCCTTCCTCATTCTCCTTCCCATTCTTCTCATTCTCCTTCCTATTTTCTATTCTCCTTCCTCATTCTCCTTCCTATTCTTCTCATTCTCCTTCCTATTTTCTATTCTCCTTCCTCATTCTCCTTCCTATTCTTCTCATTCTCCTTCCTATTTTCTATTCTCCTTCCTCATTCTCCTTCCTATTTCCTATACACACACATATATATATCTGGACACTCACACACACACGCATACTTACAGTCAACACAACACACACAAATACATAAATAAATATACACACATAAATACACATGTATATATATATATGTATATATATATATATACCACTCTCAAAAAGATTAAAATCCTAATAAATCCTTAACCTATTTTTCTATGGAAAACCTACAAAGTTGTGGGCAAATGGAAGAGAATCTTCTCCTCTCCATTTAATGTGGAAGAACTATATGCAAAAGAGAATTAATGGAGGAAATAAAATCATACCTAAGAGGAGGTTGGAGGAAAAGCTTGGAAAGAAAGAAATGAATTTGGAAGAGAGAGAGAGAGTGTAGCTTAGTGAAGAAGAAAGAGAGGGGGGGGCTAGTCATGGTCGGCCAAGCATGTAGGTTTTGTCCTATTTGGATAATTACAAGTTGCCCTCCAAAGGTTTAAATAGCTAATAAATATGAAAGGGTCAAGCCGGGGGTAGTTTAGTCAAACCGAAACCACTAATCTATAACTAAATATTAACTAAAATAATAGTCTAGTCTCTAACCAAAATATCTAACATGTGGGCCATGGCTAACTAGTGTGTGGGCCCGCTAAGGTCAAAATACCCCGGGTCCCCGAAACAAGTCAAAACAAGTCGGAAAGAGTTGAAATTCGAACCCGATTCAAATAACCCCAAAATAATACAAATAATAATTAAATAATTCCAAAATAATTTTTAAAGTAGAAAATTACAAAAATACCCCTATTTCTGGAAACTGGGGGTGACAAATCTATCCACCTAAAAAAAATTTCGTCCTCGAAATTGAAGACCAAACAATAGTAAAATATCAAAATCAAAAGTCATGGCTTAAAAATTTAAAATGATTAAAATCTCAAAAATCAAAGCATGAATTAAATGACTAAAATTATAAAATTTAAAATTACTCTCAAATAGAAACTGGGTGCGATAAGTCTATCCACCTAAAAAGAATCCATCCTCCAAAAATTAAAACAAAGTAAACACAGAAAAATCATGCAGTTCGATAATCGTATGCGTCTGTCCAATCATCATGATACTCAGAATCTCCGTCATGCTAGTGAGCAAGGCTACGATAATCACAGAGTCCTCAACTACGGTACATACCTCTAAAATTATGGTATTTAAAATTTTCGCATTGCCGCTAGCTTGGCAGCGAAAACCTTAAATTCCCACACCCGAGAAATACGTCCATAGTCCGACTATATGTCCTCACTCTGCCTGCTAGCATGACCCTAGAGGATTCTAAAATCTCATAATCGAGGCGACCTAGCCCATACGACTTATCTCAGAAGAAAATCACATCACAGAACAATTTTATCCAATCGATCATGAACAGATAGAATCGAATTTCAAACAGTTTATAATTAAGGAAGCAAATGCGAAAATGAGATCGAAAGATTGGAACCTGCACTCTGCTCTGCTACTGCCTGAGTGGGCTTAACTGTCATGGCGAAAGCTCGCCCCTGGTGGCCTCCTCTAGCCTGCCACACTCTGTCCCGGCCAGCCTGTCTGGCTGCACGGGCTGCACAGTTCTTCATCTGGTGGTCTGGAGCTCCACAAAATAAACAAACTCCCAGCTTCATCCTACAAACATCCCGGGTGTGCCCTATCTTCTTGCAGAAAGCACACTGGACGACCTGTCTCTTGCCCTGACCCTGCTGTTGGTCGTCACGTGCTAGTACCTGACGTACTCTGTCCGCACGGGCTCCCTTCAGGTGCTGCTGAAAATACTGCTGCTGCGTCTGAAGTGGAGGAGCTCTCCGCTGAACTGCTGGTCCTCTGGCCGGCTGTGCTCTGTCCTGAACTCCTCGGGCTCCCCGGGAACGGCAGTCCTTCAGCTGGTGATCGGACGCCCCACAGTATAAACAGGCGCCCGATCTCTTCCTGCACACCTCTACAGTGTGCCCTGGCCTCCTACAAAAATGGCACTGTGCTGCTGGCCTCTGTCTCTGACACTGATACTGAACTGGGGTATCCTGAACTGTACCCGGTACAACCCTCTCCACTGCTGCCATGGCTAACTGGTGCGAGTTCTCCATGGTCTGTCTCAGCACCTCTGTCTGGCGCTGCTGCGTCTGCAATATCTGCTGCAGGAGTGCCATCATCCCCTGGGTGTCTGTCGGTAACTGGGGCGGCGGGTGGAAGAATGTCCGGGATGACCATAGACGGTCCTGCTGCTGAAGGTGGAAGACCTCCAGGGATCGTCGCTGCTGGTACTGTTGCTGCTGCTCCCACCGGAAGGGCAGGAACTGATGGGGCTGCTCCCCCAGCTGGAGGTGGAAGACCTCCCTGATCTGACCTCTCTGGAACTGCGCTAGAATCCGCTGCTGGAAAACGAGTGATTGTCATCCTGAAGACGAATTGAACCCAAGAGATCAATATGGCACATGATAGGACATTATCAAAGGAGGACAATTGAATTCAAATACAAGAAGAGTTGTCATGGTAATCAAAAGATCAGAGTTTTTCCTAAAATGTGATTGAGTAACTCCTATCATACCCTAGATCCTATGTCCTAATCGCAGGCTCGTAATTAGCACTCTAAGTCGAGCACCATTACGAGATCGCACTAATTGCGACATCGACCTGCATGGGCCACCACAAAAACGTGTCACGACCCGCACCCTGATTAGGGGCACGAGAAGTGGTTACGTCCAGCCTACGCCGCAGCATCGGCGGTAGAACGCTGTCTAGGTTATCTACAAAACTACACTAAACAGATAAAGGTACCTGTACAGTATATACACTCCGAATGGAGGTGACATAGCAATACTGTCTCAATCACATAAACAACTATGATAGATAGCACGAGAGAAAATATGATAGATGAAGCAGAAAATAAGTTCGAGATCCACACAAGTCCAAGACTAAACATAACATCACAGAATATAATATAATACTACAGTCTGAAAAGTACTAGCTGGCTCGCAGGCCAGGCAAACCTAACTAAACTATACTACTCAGGGTGAGCAAAGTCTAGTGGCTCTACTAACAAGCCACGGTCCAAGTCTACTCTATCTAACCCGACCCCATAGTAGGTCGGACAATCAGCCTCTGAATCATCTGTAATATATCATAACGGTATCCTGTCAGGAAAATGAGCAAGTACAAACACCAACAGCAGTTCCATGTGAATTGACAAAAGCTATAAGAGACAGCATAATGAAATACAAGACAAAATCAACTGGAAATACATATCATGATGAGAGTACTGAAAAGGACGATAAAACATAGATATAGGATGACTTGGGAACTATTCGGAAGCCGAGTTACAACCCTTAAACCAAACAAGGACCGGGGTTGTAACCCTTCTCCCGAACAGAACCTAGTCACCCAAGATAATAAATATAAAAAGGTGCCTTGAATTATTAGTACGTCATGTGATCGGCTTGGGAGAGGCTTTCCATCTGACCGACTAAGAACCATAAAATAGAAACGATAAGGCCGGTCACCATGGAAAGCCATAACCGTAGGGTGAGGCTTTACCCGTCGTGAGGTGAGGGTATAGCTATTAACCATGAGTACCATAGGACCATGTGGGAATTGATCACACAACCACTAATAACTCCCCCATCCCCGAATAGTACAATGGATCTGGACATGACACGTTATGACACGGGATTCCACAAGAGGGTAGCAAGTCCCCTTTTGAAATCGGTGTCTATACCAATACACTGAAATAAGACGGAATATGTACCAATATACCATGTAACTCTAGGAATAACATCCCATGTCATGATCCAACATATACTAGTCCGTGAACTGTCGTGACTGGAAATCGAGTATAACACTACAACTGAATCAGATATAGCAGATATCAAGACAATGAAAACTATCAGTGAATGTACTCGCCTGTCGTCCTGAGCTGTATGGTATATCAATGCTCAGAGCGGTATCAGAAGACCTAAATATGAGATACTGTAAGTTAATTTAGGTTTAAACAAGTTTAGGAATGATTTACAATAAATGATATGCAATCTAGGTCAAACTAGGTCTCACTGAGTCACACTAAGTCCTGTCAAGTCAATCTAGGTCAAATCAAGTTATATCAAGTCAATCTAAGCCTAACCAAGTCAATCCTAGGTCATACCAGGCATCACGGGTCAAAACAAGTCAAAGAAAGTCAAACGGGATCAAGAGTTGGCCTACAGTTGACTTTTGGTCAACTGGTCAACTCTGGTCAACCCTAGGTCAACTATGGTCAACCCTAGGTCAAACTGGTCAAATGTTGACCAACAGTTGACTTTTGGTCAACTGGTCAACTCTAGTTTGGATTTGGTGAAATCTAGACAAAGTGTTGACTTACGGTTGACTTTTGGGTAAAAAGTCAACTCTGGGTCAACCGAGCCAAAAATCGGCTCAAATATGACATTTGTGGGGTGTACCCAACATGCCACCCAAGTTTCAAGTCAATCCGACTACCCGAACTCCGATTCATTCTCAAACTCCTATTCTCCTCCTCATTCTCCTTCTCATTCTCCTTCCTATTCTCCTTTCTATTCTCCTTCCTATTCTCCTCATTCTCCTTCCTATTTCCTATTCTCCTTCCTCATTCTCCTTCCTATTCTCCTTCCTATTCTCCTTCTCATTCTCCTTTCTATTCTCCTTCCTATTCTCCTCATTCTCCTTCCTATTTCCTATTCTCCTTCCTCATTCTCCTTCCCATTCTTCTCATTCTCCTTCCTATTTTCTATTCTCCTTCCTCATTCTCCTTCCTATTCTTCTCATTCTCCTTCCTATTTTCTATTCTCCTTCCTCATTCTCCTTCCTATTCTTCTCATTCTCCTTCCTATTTTCTATTCTCCTTCCTCATTCTCCTTCCTATTTCCTATACACACACATATATATATCTGGACACTCACACACACACGCATACTTACAGTCAACACAACACACACAAATACATAAATAAATATACACACATAAATACACATGTATATATATATATATGTATATATATATATATATACCACTCTCAAAAAGATTAAAATCCTAATAAATCCTTAACCTATTTTTCTATGGAAAACCTACAAAGTTGTGGGCAAATGGAAGAGAATCTTCTCCTCTCCATTTAATGTGGAAGAACTATATGCAAAAGAGAATTAATGGAGGAAATAAAATCATACCTAAGAGGAGGTTGGAGGAAAAGCTTGGAAAGAAAGAAATGAATTTGGAAGAGAGAGAGAGAGTGTAGCTTAGTGAAGAAGAAAGAGAGGGGGGGGCTAGTCATGGTCGGCCAAGCATGTAGGTTTTGTCCTATTTGGATAATTACAAGTTGCCCTCCAAAGGTTTAAATAGCTAATAAATATGAAAGGGTCAAGCCGGGGGTAGTTTAGTCAAACCGAAACCACTAATCTATAACTAAATATTAACTAAAATAATAGTCTAGTCTCTAACCAAAATATCTAACATGTGGGCCATGGCTAACTAGTGTGTGGGCCCGCTAAGGTCAAAATACCCCGGGTCCCCGAAACAAGTCAAAACAAGTCGGAAAGAGTTGAAATTCGAACCCGATTCAAATAACCCCAAAATAATACAAATAATAATTAAATAATTCCAAAATAATTTTTAAAGTAGAAAATTACAAAAATACCCCTATTTCTGGAAACTGGGGGTGACATACCGCCACCCATATCACCACCATAACCGAGGCCATCGGGGCTACCGACTGGACCACCACCAGAAAAAGAAGGAAAAAAGAAAACCCTAGCCAAACGCTAACCCATACCTCGTCGTGCCAATATTGTCGCTGCGACTCCTCCACGTGGCCGGTGGTCATTGCCGACCACGACCCTCCTTGCCGCTTCAACAGAACGCGCGCCTCCACGCGTAGAGCCCTCTTCTCGCAGCAGCAACTGTGCCGCCGCCGCGAACCCCTCTGCCTCGTGCGCGCCGACCCAGCACCCTCCACCTGACCCGTGTCCTCCACCGGCCTAGCGCCGCAACCGCGCCGGTGAAGGCGCTCCGCCGAGACCCTCCGTCGTCGTAGCCCTAGCCGACCGTCGGTGAACCGCCGTCGCCAGGACCGCTCTGCCCCCTCACCGGAAAGCCACCGCCTCCGCGTCCTAGTCGCACCGCCGCCGGCGAGCCCAACAAAAAAAAACCCACCCGCGCAAGCCCTAACTCCGGCCCCACTGCGCCGGAGCAGCGCCTGCCGCTCCGTTCCCGAGCGTCCGCCTCTCCGACCGCTCGTCTCCACCTTTCATCTCCCCCGCACGCGAGAACCTCCTCACCGCCGCGCCCGTGTCCGCCTCCTCTTTCCCGCGAGCGGCCCTGACTCTCCGACTTCTCTCCGCCTCCCCCTTGCCGCGAACCGCCACCCTCTCTAACCTCTCCCCCGCCGGACCGACCCTTCGACTTCCAATCCCCTTCCTCTCCGCTCCGCTCCTCACTTTCTCGTTCCCTCGCTCTCTCTCAGTTCTCATCATCTCTCTCCTCCCTTTTGTTTTTCCTTTTTCTTTTTACATTTGTTCACATCTGCTGACCTTTGACCCTTCTAACCCCTCACCCGATCCCGAGGAGAGTAATAGTTTTTATTTTAATTTATTTATTTATTTTTTTGCTTTGTTTGTTTTGTTAACTTATTTTAAATAGTTATTAATATAGTTAATAATATGTTTTAGTGTTAATATTACAGCAATTAGTTATTACTATGATTATCTTCATTATTATTATTGTTATTATTATTTTGTCTTATTAAAATATATATAGTAGTATTTCTAAATTATTGGTTACAAAGTATAATATTGGGCTTTGAACTCATTAGGGCTCTTACATTACTTTGACAAGATATATATATATATATATATATATATATATATATATATATATATATATATATATATATATATATATATATATATATATATATATAAATGATTCTAAAAGTTCCTGAATATCTTATTAATTTTATATTATTTATGGTATTTTAACAACGGATTTGGGACTCTAAAAATATTCTTTTTAAATTTTCTAATCTAATTTTATTATAGTTTGATATCAAAATAATTCCTATGTTTTCAAATATTATTTTGACTACTATAATATAGTTTCCAAATACGATAATTATTTTCTAAAAATAGTTATACATATTTTTATTTATTTAAACAAATCTCTTCAATCATCGTTCTTGTCTCTCTAGTCATATTCATATCTTCTTCCAAATCCCGAACTTATTTATATCGTCCCTAGCTAAGTTGACCGCCCTGGACCCAATAGAACTATATGTGCCACCATCAGAGGTCACCTTGCATAGTGGTTGCACCAAAGTTGCAGATCGTGCCACATTGATTATCGCAGCACACCAAGCGCTCTACCAGGCAAAACACCTTGCCATTTGCTGTTTACTTATTTTTAGCTCATATTTCATGCATTATTTATTTTCTTTATGTAAAAACTATGATATATGGCATAACTGTTAGAACTTACTGTTCATTTATTTTCCTGCTATGTATTATTTTTCTCACATTAAACCTAGAATTAAGGGACCACCTTGTGTGTTGCATTCATTGGCCTTGACACGTTATAAACACGAAGTTGTGTGTCGCATGTAGAACACGGAAGTGCGTGATTGGCTGGCCACCAGTACGTACAAGCTGTGCGATAGGAATAACCGCTAATAGAGGTTGCATGCTAGTTTGACTTAGCGGTTATAGAGGTTAATGTTGTGGATACAACATAGTAGGCATTGGGCGGGGAGGACAATTCCTTAGCGTATGGGCGTTGATGCACTTCCCTTGTGACCCGGACTCTCCGCTGGAGATACGGGATTGATGACCCATGATTACTGATGGGGCCTCTGGTGCCCAAGGGAGACTACGCCGATCCTATTCAGCCAGGGCCCATGCATAGGAAGGATTGTTCTTAACTATATTTCACTTAGAATGGTAGGCTACCATATCCGTTAGGTACGAGTACTTTTGGTTTGGGTACTTGTATCTGACCGTGGCTTGGAACAATAACTTGTCGTGGATTAGTTCGTCACATCTTGTCCTTGTTTGGTTGTAGGTGTGACTTACTACTTCGATGAGAAGGTATTGAACCTTGTTGGGGTCCGGATACCATATTGGATTCATAGTATGGAAAGATACGTCGCCGTGAATTAGTTTACCATCTTCTGTCCTTGTTTGGTTGGGGGGATGGTACGCTCGTTCAGTAGGTGCGTATTGGACCATGTTATAAATTCGATTGACTTATTTATTGAGCAATATTTATTCAGTTTATATGGCATGCTATTATGTGTCTTGTTACGTCCCTCTGAGGACCTGGTTGTCTTGCCAGGTAGGTGCTATTGTCTTTCGCAGGTGCTTTAGCTCTAGCCATGTTCATTGCTATTTCTCGAGGATGATTGCGCTTGGATCGTCTTCGCTTCGCTCGCCACTCATTTCAGTTTCCATGTATTTTATTTCCTTATTTTTGTTGGTAGTGGATTTGTCTCCGCCCAACATATTGTATCAAGACAATTCATTATCTTTATATGATGTCTTTTGTTCATTTATTTTGCGTGGATGAGATTAGTTATGGTTCTACTGCATTTTACAGCTTATGTATTTATACGAGGCTTCCATATATTGGAGTATACTTCGTATGAATACAGCTGGCATGTCTACGTTCCTAGTCCTACGTATTTTGGGACTGGGACGTTACATATTTTTTGGTTTCTTCTTTTCCAGTGTTGTAAAATCATCATCCGCTGGAGCATTTGATTGTTTTTTAATCCCTCTTGGTTCTCTTGCTCTTGTGTAATGTTTTTGAGGAATTGCTTTAGTCTCCTCCCCAAGCTGCAATGCTTTGGCCATTACTTCAAGGTTAACAATTGTATCATTCTTCTGTTTGATTTCGTCATTCAATGATGCAACTTCCTCTAGAAGTTTGTTGTTATCACTAATGAGCTTTTCATTCTCCTTTCTGAGATTGTCTGTTTCTTTCACTGATATAAAAACAAAAAATAACAAGAGGTATGATATCAATATTATATAATCTTCTTTTTAAAAACAATAAAAAAATATTATTATCTGTTTACTTTAATCCGAAGAATGTCCATTCTCCGTGTTAAGATACACGGAGAATAACATTCTCCGTGTCAAAAATACACGGAGAATGTCATTTCTAGGTCAAAATACAAGGAGAATGTCATTCTCCGTGTTAAACGGAGAATGATCATTCTCTGTTAGACTTACAAGGAGAATGGGCATTCTCCTATAACATAAACGGAGAATGACTATTCTCCGTGTTAAGATATACGGAGAATAACATTCTCCGTGTCAAAAATACACGGAGAATGTCATTCTCCGTGTTAAACTAAACGGAGAATGTCTTTTCAAGGTCAAAATATAAGTAGTGACATTCTCCGTTTAGTTTAACACGGATAATGACATTCTCCGTGTATTTTTGACACGGAGAATGCTATTCTCCGTATATTTATAAACGGAGAATATTATTCTCCGTGTCAAAAAACACACGGAGAATGGCCATTTCTAGGTCAAAATACAGAACGTCATTCTCCGTGTTAAAATACTAGCGGAGAATGTCATTCTCGGTGTATTTTAACACGGAGAATGCTCATTCTAAGTGTGTATTAACACGGATAATGACATTCTCCGCTAGTATTTTAACACGAAGAATAACATTATCCGTGTTAGAAACACGGAGAATGATCTTTTCTAAGTCAAAACACACAGAAAACGTCATTCTCCGTGTACTTTGACACGGAGAATGACATTCTCCGTGTTAGATACACATAATTACAAATTAAAATTTTGAAAAATAGAATATTTTACCTTTTAGAAGTAGCTCCTCAACACGTTGACGAAGCTTCTCATTATCAGCAGTAAGCTCAGATTTCTGCTTTCTAAGGGAGTCTAGTTCCTGTTCCGACCCCTTTGCCTCCAGTTCTTCAACTCTTCTACGGAGTTTCTCATTATCAGCAATAAGGAGCGATTTCTCGTTCCTTATAGATTCTAACTCCTTCTCCAAGCCATCAGTAACGAGCTCCACAGCACGTTGTTGGGCTACATCTGCCTCTAGTTTTTGGGCGCTTTCTTGGAGTTGCTCATTCTCAGCGATAAGCTGAGATTTCTCCTCCAAGACACGCAACATATCTTCATTCTCAGCTATGTTTGTTGCTGGTGCTTGGGCTTCAGCTTGTGGTTCTTCTTCATCAACAGCATTATCTCCACCTTCTATACTATGCTGCTCTGCTGGGTCTTCTACTTCTTCAACACTCAATGTAACGAAATCTTTGAATATCAATTCAGAATTCGTTTGAGCCCCTTGATATTCATTTTTGAGGAATATAGAGATTCTATTCTCATCCCATGTGTAGAATCTCGGGTATATGCTTATTGGTTTGCACTTTCTTTCCAACAGTTGACTGTGCTCTGCAAACCAATACAAGAAATATATCCTACAACCTTCAATCTTCTTGTACGATATCTCAATGTCCCCATCTTCAGCTTTTGTAACAGCCCTCTTTATGCTATCCATGACGTACCCCAAAATAATCCGTGGCCAACAGATGCTTTTTATAACATCTATGCTCTCCACCAGAGCGAAGAACTTGTACGGCAAGTTCGACCCACCCATTCTGGTAAAGAATGTTGTTTGGCACAAGTTGAATATTATTAACCTGGCCAACTCATCAGGACTTGCATTTCTGTCCCCCAACAGCTCTAAGATCCTTTTCTTAACTTCTGCATTTGATACTTTTGTATTTTTTTCCTTGGAATTTGTCAGCAGTCTTTTGAAGTGTTCTGTACACATGATGAATGAGTCTGCTGGTGGGGGGGGGGTTTTCTGTTTTTCAGTGATGATCTTTAGATACTTCTCATCAACTTTTCTGTCATCATTCATTGGCAGACCGAAAATGGTTGCCATCTCATCAGCAGTTGGTGCTACCTTGACACTGCTGCTCAACTGGAAATATCCAATGCCATATTCTTCTAAGTAAGTCCCCATCAAGTTCTCCAGACCTTGTGTGACTTTAGATAGTTCTGACTTTTTCACCTTGGATCTGTAGAATACATCTATGAAATTGTAGAATCCAACATTCTTCAAGGTTTCAATAACTGCTTCAGGCAAATGGCCACACTTTTCCTTCACCTCATCCATAAGAGAGAGTATTGGGGTGAATGTTGCACGTAAAAGTCTTTCTTCTTTGTTCCTAACAGTTTTTTTCCTAAAAAAAACAACAATTAGGTTACGTCAACATTCTTCTTTATTATAATAAGGAGAATGACCATTCTCCGTGTAAAAATACACGGAGAATATCATTCTCCGTGTACTTTTACACGGAGAATACCATTCTCCGTGTATCTTTACACGAAGAATAGTATTCTCCGTGTATTTATACACGGAGAATGACATTCTCCGTTTATTTTTACACGGAGAATGATCATTTCTAGGACAAAATACACAGAAAATGTCATTCTCCGTGTATTTTAACACTGAGAATGAGCATTCTCCGTTTACTTTGACACGGAGAATGGTCATTCTCCGTGTTAATACACGGAGAATGGCCAGTTCTAGGTCAAAATACACGGAGAATGTCATTCTCCGGGTCAAAATACAAGGATGTCATTCTCCGTGTATTTTAACACGGAGAATAACATTCTCCGTGTTAGAAACACGGAGAATGTTCATTCTGAGTACAAAATACACAGAAAATTCTATTCTCCATGCATTTTAACACGGAGAATTAATTCTCCGTGTTAGAAACACGGAGAATGGCTCATTTCCAGGACAAAATACACAGAAAATGCCATTCTCCGTGTATTTTAACACGGAGAATAACATTCTCCGTGTTAGATACACGGAGAATGCTCATTCTCAGGACAAAATACAAAAAAATGCCATTCTTCGTATATTTTAACACGGAGAATAACATTCTCCGTGTTAGAAACACGGAGAATGCTCATTCTCAGGACAAAATACACAGAAAATTCCATTCTCCGTGTATTTTAAAACGGAGAATGGTCATTCTCCGTGTTAGATACACGGAGAATGACCATCTCTAGGTCAAAATACAAGGGAAAATGCCATTCTCCGTGTATTTCAACACGGAGAATAACATTCTCCGTGTTAGAAACACGGAGAATGGCCATCTATAGGTCAAAATACACGGGAGAACGCCATTCTCCATGTATTTCAACACGGAGAATAATATTCTCCGTGTTAGAAACACGGAGAATGCTTATTCTCAGGACAAAATATAAGAAAATGTCATTCGCCGTGTATTTTAACACGGAGAATAACATTCTCCGTGTTAGAAACACGGAGAATGCTCATTCTCAGGACAAAATACACAGAAAATTTTATTCTCCGTGTATTTTAAAACGGAGAATGGTCATTCTCCGTGTGTATTAACACACGGATAATGTCATTCTCCGTGTGTTTTAACACGGAGAATGAATATTCTCCGTGTTAGATACACAGAGAATGACCATTTCTAGATCAAAATACAAGGAAGAACGCCATTGTCTGTGTATTTTAACACGGAGAATGGCCATTTCTAGTTCAAATGACACAGAAAGGGCATCATCCGTGTATTTTATAGACGGAGAATGATCATTCTCATTTGCCGCGTTAATATAAACGGAGAATGAACAGGACTCGAAGTTTTACCCTTTTTTTTCCTTCTTCTTGATCTTCTTCTTCTCCTCCTGCTACTTCTTGTTGTTGTTGTTCTCCGTGTTCTTGTTCTTCTACTTCTTCTTGCACTTCTTTTTCTTTTGTGATGTTTCGTCTACGAGCAACCCTCTTAACTTTCACCCATTATTTCTTTTGTTTTCCAACATCCACTTGTTCTCCGTCTTCTCTAACTCGGTCTACATCCATTGATGATGATTGCTACATTGTGTGAAACTTGCGAATGGAGATTCGCTGGCGCTTTCTTGTAGGAATTTTCTAAGATTTTTGGAGGAGATGACCTAAAATCGAAAGCGAACAGAGTATGGAAGAAGAGGGAGCGAACGAAACGTTTTTTGGAAGAGTTGGTGGGTTTGTATGTAATTCTCTCTCTTCTGGAATCGAACCGTTTTTCTGAAGAGTTGCTGGGTTTGTGGATATTCTTAATAGATTAGAAGGGCAAAAAGGTCATGCCGTCCCCTTTTATATATATTTTAGATAAAGCTGGGCACACGATGAAAGTTTCTTTTGGGATGGGTTTTTCATAAAACTTTTTAAATTTTTGGACATTTCATAAATTTTCCCATAAATTAAACTAGGTAAGCCTGTCCTGCTTCAAATAGCATCACAAATTGTTTGGTACCATTGGTAATAGGTTACCCCTATCTGGCCCAAATTTGTGTGGGCTGGCCCAAATCCGTCATGGTCGGCCCACACTTGTTGTCCACGTCACTAAACCTTGCTTTTGTATATATACCTACATGTGTCAACCGTCTAGAGACTTGGGGGCAAATCAAGGACAAGAGTCTCATCTTGCTCGATACAACCATGTGAAGAAAAAAAAAATTGGCAACAAAAACTTATCTTCTCTTCCAATAAAGACATATCTTCTCTTCCAATAATTTACTCAATCACGTACTGTCTTAATCTTTTTCAATCATCATCATACGTAGTTCGCAACAAAAACATATCTTCTCTTCCAATAAAGACAGAAAGTTAATCAATCAATGTATGCACCCTTCTTAATTTTTTAATATGTGATACTCATACAATTACACTATAGATTTTTTTCTAGATTAATTAAACTAGGTAAGCTCATCTGTCCTGCTTCAATTAACATCACAAATTGTTTGGTACCATTGGCAATGGGTTACCCCTATCTGGCCCAAACTTGTGTGGGCTCGCCCAAATCCGTCATGGTCGGCCAACACTTGTTGTCCACGTCACTAAACCTTGCTTTTGTCTATGTACATACATGTGTCAACCGTCTAGAGACTTGGGGGGCAAATCAAGGACAAGAGTCTCGTCTTGTTCGATACAACCATGTGTCGAAAGAGCCAGACCTTTACCTTCAGACATATTCCTTCACTCGATGCAGGGGTCAATTTCGCATGCAGTGGAGCTTTATAGTCGCACCGGGATGGAGAAAACTTTGATCCATAAGAAAGTTTTAAAGTTTTGATCTCGCTTTTGTTTGACAAGTGGGTCTTTTTTTCATTTCGTAAAATATATGGACATAAAGTTTGATAATGGACTCATTTGTCATACAAAAGAGACATCAAAATTTTGATACATCTTTCTGTATCAAAGTTTTAATCCAAAACGATCTTGTTTTGTTCGTAGAAAAAAAAAAGGAAAGTAAATCAATTCTTTGCTTTCATTCTATTTAAAATATATAATTTTTATAAAAAAATTGTTGTTTGAAAAAGTCCGAAAAATTGAGAAGTGAATCCTTGGGACAGATGGGAAATTATTTTCCTTCCTATTTTGAACTATTTTCTTTTCCTTCTCCTTTTTTTTTTTCTTTTTCTTTTTTTAAGCATTCCTTCTCCTTTTTGTTGGCAGGAAAGAAATGATTTTCGATTCTTAAGGTCATAGTTCCATCAAACAAAACGTGGACTAAAGATTGATGAGCACTTGAGGAGCCAAAGCAACTTCTTCGTACTCCAGTAAAGCAATATTTCATTTCTTTCTCTCAAAAACCGTCGTCTCACTTGGACGCTAGAGAGGTGACTATTGAAAATTCTAATAGAAGGGTTTCTTTTTCAACCATGTGGACCATTTTTTGTGACATCAATTAGGTCTACAATAAGGTTGGTCCTTAAATCGGTCCAATGTTAATCGCAGATCCTTCGTAGGATGGGTCGACCGCATCCCATAGTTACTCGTCACCATCTTAGCCGTTTTATGGAGAAATTATTGGATGGTCCGACCTCACAATATAACAATGGTGAATGGTGAGTCCGGCCACTAATTTTTTAACATTTGGCATAATCCATTATATCACTACATTTTTTTATTTTCTAGGTCAATTTTTTTAATGTTTTTGAAAAACAAAAATATATTCTTTTCTCTAATTGTATGCCAAATAAATTTCTATATATTAAATATATTTTTTTACAATTTTTTGAATTTTTTTATGTCAAGTGTGAAAAAATTAGTGGTCGGACTCATCATTCACCATCTCCACATGATCAGCCAGCCCGGACCACACAATAATTTCTCCGTTTTATGATCCAACAATTGGTTTCTGGTTACTTGTTTTTGGGTTGACTTTTTCCATAAAAAAAAAAATTGTTGCTTTCAAAAACTATGTTTCAACTATCTGGAAACGAGTAATGACAAATCAGGGGCATTTGAATGCGAAAAACGGTATTGCCGGAAATTCTATATTCTCATGAATCAAAATTTCAGAAAATTTTATTCCCATGTTGGTGACTATATAAATAGTTTCAAAAAATTTAAAAAATAATAAAAAAATAAACTGAAAATAAAAATAAAAAGGATAAAAAAATAAATAACAACAAAATAACAAAAAATATAAAAAAAAAATTTTGAAAATTAAAAAAAAAATGAAAAAAAGCTAAAAACTGTCCTTACAAAAATAAAAAATACAAAAAAAAAATCTTCAAAAATTCAAAAAAAGATTAAAAAACTTTTAACAAGAAAAATAAAAATAAATTAAAAATAGTATATAAATAGTATATATAAAACTTGCTTGGACAAAAATAATATACCCACATATCCTTAAGTGATAGGATTTCCATATTTTGTAGGTAAATTATTTATCCGGATATTCTCAATTCCCGTTCAAAACCTAAACAAAACATGGGAATAGATTTCCTACCATAAATTTGTTTGGGAATAAAATAAAATCGCATACCAAATGCCTCCCCAGAGTAGACTCTCTTTGGTTCACATTGAAGATTCAAACGATATGATAGGTTGGCTCACTTCAAAGCCGAGGCAAGGCTCACCAATTTATTAGGGACTTAATAATTTTTTTCTACACATTGTTCTGTGTGGTGCACGAACTTTTTTCTCAAATATTCATACAAGTCTTCTCCAAATGCTTTGCAAGATCGCTAAGACGAAAATGAAATGGAGCCAAATAGAAAGAGATTAGAATGTTGAAAACTTCACTATATTAGAGAGAGTATAATTTCTGGGATGGTGTGGAACAAATGAGACTCTCACCCTATTTATCGTTCCTCATGTGCATGGCCGGCTCTAGGGGAGACGGACTAGGCAGCCGTCTAGGGCCTCCTCCCCCATGGGAGCTCCTCTTTTTTATTTTTTATTTTTTTTATTTTAGTTTTTGATTCAACAACTTAGACTGACCATGACCCCAAAAACAGAAACTATTGGCATCGGGAAGTCCATGACTACATGGAGAAGAATTAAATAAAATATAAAAAACAAACGTCATTCATATTGCATTCTTGGATTTATTGGATTTGTAGATTTTGAATTTATAAACAAAATTATATAGAGGAATGAAGGCCTCATTTTTAGCACTTGTCTAGGACCTTGAAAATGCTAGAACCGGTCATGTTCATGTGACCTACAAGAAACTTTTAGAAAAATAAACTTCTAGAACTAATATATTTTCATGACGAGAAAATTTTAGAATTTCAAGCTCATGAGTCTTGAGAGCACTCCATCATATTCTGAAAAATTTCTATAGTTTTCCAACAAAATTCTTGTGCTTGCAACAATGTCTCGATGAAAAAAAAAATGTTGTAGGTGACATATTGCTCACATGTTCTCATGTATGCATTTGCGTAGTCAACATCCGAGAGATTTAGCAGGTAAAAAGCTTGTCCTGAGAGATTTAGCAGGTAAAAAGCTTGTAAAACCAAAAATTTGATTTTTAATTAATTTAGGTTAAACTATTATTAGTATAATTTTAGAATAATTTTAAATTAATAATAATAATATTATTATTATTATTATTATTATTATTATTATTATTATTATTGTTATTATTATTATTATTATTATTATTATTATTATTATTATTATTAGTCGGTTATTTAGATTGCATTTTTAGTGAGATTGGAATGGTCGGGTTGTACTTTTACTTGGACCCTAGCCCAGCCCGTTTATACCCAAATCATTTTCAAAAAAAAAAAAATCCTCTCCACCACTTCTCAACATAAATAGCATTTTTATTCTCTTACTCAAAAGAACAAACCTTCTCAGCACTCATCTCCCCCTCTCTCTTTCAGGAAAAAACTTTGATACCGAAGGGGGTATCAAAGTTTTGATACCCCCTATGTATGACATGTGGACCCCCTCCCTCTTCGTAAAACGTATATATATATATATATATATATATATATATATATATATATATATATATATATATATATACACATAAACATTGAGGGGGGCCCACTTGTCATACATAGGGGGTATCAAAACTTTGATACCCCCTTCGGTATTAAAGTTTTACTCTCTCTTTCCAACTCTCTCTCACCCAAACTTCAAAAATCCACATAACCTTTCTTCCCCAAACCCACAGCACACTCCTCCCCCTTTCCGGCCGATGGCCTCCCACTACAGAATAAGTCATATTAGCGACGCCCAAAAACGTCGCTAAAAATGATGAAAACGTCGCTAAGTTTATTTTTCGACGTATTTAGCGACGTTTTATTGTTGTCGCTGAAAGCCTGGTCGCTAACAGGTAAAACGTCGCTAATCGTCGCTCTTACCGACGTTTACCGACGCAAAAGTATGTCAGTAATCCTGGAACTTATACTGACGTTCACCGGCGCACCGTCGGTAATATAGCGGCGTTTATTACGTCGGTACACGTCAGTAAATTCTGGAACTTTTAGTGACGTATTTAGAATACGTACCGACGTTTACCGATTCCGTTAACGAGAAAAAATCCTGGAACATTTAGCGTCATTTAGCTACGTTTACCGACACTTACCGACGTACAAATACGTCGGTAGGCGTCGGTATACCGACGTTTCTGTAAAGCGTCGCTAAATACGTCACTAAATACGTCGCTAACATGACTTATTCTGGTAGTGTCCGCGGTGCTCCTCCCCGCGACCTCTGACCACGGCCGAACCCTCCAACTCTGCGGCCGGCCGACCCTACCGACGCCCAACCTCCGCCGCCTTTCCGCAGCCGCGGCCAAACCCCTGTCCCGTGTGCGCCCTTCCGCGACGACCCCTGTTCCGAACACCTCCGCGCCGGACCCGCGCCCCCTATCGTCGCTGCCGTCCGTCGAGCACCATCCGCGGTCAGCCCAGCGATCGCCCTTGCGCCGCTGCTGTTCCTGACCAGGCGCATTCCGAGACTCCTTCGAGTTGCTGACGACGCTCCGCGAAATCGATTCGAGTCCAAGGCCACCCTTTGGATTCCGTCATCAGCTTTTTGGCATAATTCCTAAACCAAGTAGTTCGTCCCTCCCCGTAGTAGTCGATGATGATTCGGTCTCGATCCCGTTACAGAATTCGAATATTGACGTTGCATGTATGAATACTTGGAACGATCCTTGGATCGTTGTTTCGATTTCGTAATCAGAACGATTATAGTCCGAGCCTGAAATTCAGAATTTGGTTCTGTGAGTTAATTTTGGGAATTATGGAATTGTTTTTGTGCTACAAAATAGTTCTGTGAACATAAAAGTGTTATATATATATATATATATATATATATATATATATATATATATATATATATATATATATATATATATATGTAAAACTTCTAAATTTCTACTATATTTTTATCGATTTTGGTATTGATTTAAAATTTTTGTATTGTACGTCGCGTAGTCGTATTGTACGTTGTGCACAAATGGCGTATTTCGTAATTGTGCGTCGAGTGCGAACATGTGCTAGGTACATATTTTTAGAAAAACGCTTTTTAATTATAGATTTTATTAATGAAGATAGTTCTCAAAATAATATGTGATAATTATTTTTAATTACTTAAAAAGTTGTGAAAGCGCGACAAGATTTCCAAAATACTATTTTATTTTATTTTATCGTATAAATATAAGTAGTAGTTTAGAAGAGTATTATTTTATGTATAATATTTTGTGCGAGAGGCAGAAAATTTATTTCATGCTCACTTTGGTTTTTCGAAGTACTAATTGTTTTATCCAATTATCAAAAAGGTATTTCCAAATATTTGAATACCTATTGTGATTTTCAAAATTATTATAAAATTTATTGAAAAAGTATTTTAAAGATATTCCATATTAGTAGTTAAATATTTATGGTAATTTTTAAAATTATTTATTATTAATTTTTTATTATTTATGAGGATATTTTGAAAATCATACTTAATGTTTAAATTAGTTTAAATTTATGGAGATAGATTTAATAATTATTTTTGAAATTAATTAATATGATTATTATGGTATTCATAAATATATTTTAAATGGTTTGATTGATGTTGAAATTTATGGATTTTATTTTAGATAGATTTAATTAAATTGAATTTGAATTAATGTTGATTGTATTAATTTGAATTTAATTATGAAATTATCTAAGGAGATTTAAAATCCCCACAATCCTATCCAAATGGGAATTTCCACATCCTATAAATAGGCAGGTACTCCTCCATATAATTATTCCACAAATTACTCCAAATTCTACAACCCAAGTTTGTGCATCGTGTCCGTGTCCCCTATCCCCATCCATTATTTATCCCCTTATACAAGTACATTGATTTTTCCTGCGTCCGACAACCCCGGACGTTAAAACCATTCCGTGTCTCGCAGGACACCTCTTTCGACCCTCTCTGTTGTGTCAAACACACTCGACGCAATCAAATCCCTAAACCTAGTCCTACCTTAAACTCTGCCTCATGTTCCCTCTCCAAGCCGAATTCCCCACGAACACCCCGCGGCCATCATCCCCTCATCATCCTCACGACGACTCAACCACCGCCGAAACCCCGACCAACTACCGTCACCACAGCCACCTCCACCTCTGCCAATCCCAGTACCACCTCCACCGTCTAACCACCACAACCACCACTGCCAAACCTCCACTAACAATCACCGTCATCGCGGCCATCCCGACCGCTGTCACCACTCACGGCCACCGGCCGGAAACCCCCCAATCTGCCACCGATACCACTGGAAACCCCCAAAACCAAGCAACCACCAAAACAAAATCCAAAAATAATTCCGACCAACTCACCTCCGCCGAGCCCGACCAAGCCTGTCGACGTCCGCACCCGGCCACATCAGTGCCACCCCCGCTTTCACCGAACCGCTCCTTCTCGAACCCCGTTCCCGCGTACCTCTGAGCCGCTCGACCTCGTAAGTACGATCGGTCGAAGAGCCAGGTGTCGGATCCTCCCAACTGACGATCGCGTGCGAGTATCCCGGTCACGCCGCCTCGACTGAACCCTCGTCGCCGAGTGCCTGACTCCGCCCTCTCTCCCTCTCGATCTTCCGCGCTCTTCCTTCTCTCCGAGCCTCCGATCCCGCCGCACAGCCGCTTCCTTTGCCGAAGTCCGGCCAGCCCCGTGCGCCTCCGACCGCCCGACCGGCGACTCCCCAAACCCCCACTCCTCTTTCAACCTCCACGCCCTGTGCCAAGCCACCGGAGACGTGCCCATCGAAACCCCCATCCTCCACCTCACGTCGGCGCCGCCCGCATGCAACTCCACCGCTCCCTCCGGCAACTGCCACGTGCGCCGCCCCCTTTCTTCCTTTTTTCTCCTCGCCCCTTCTCCTCTCTGCTTCCGACCGCGCCCCCCTCCGCTCACCGACCGCTCACCTCCCCTCCGTCGATTTCCCTCTCTCTCGCTGCTCCTCACTCCTCTCCTTACCACTCTCTCTCCTCCGCCTTTTCTCACTCTTCCCCTCTTCTTATTTTGTTCCTTTTGGTATGTGTTCTCAGAGAGCACAGAACAGAGGTGATTTATTATTATTATTATTATTATTATTATTATTATTATTTTTGTTTGTTGGTTTTACTAAAAATTCCCTTTTTACTATTATTTTGCACTGGTATTGCCTTTAGGCATTTTTGTATTATTAGTATTATCACTGCATTTGGTCGCTACATTAAATATTAATTACCTATTCTTAATAAACTAGTAATATATTTCCAATTATATTATTGTATTATTATTTTGAGTATTTAAATATGTGTTTCGATTTAGAAATATTACCTTGATTTTCTAGTTATTTTTAAGGATAGTTTTCAACCATAAATTACTTGGACAAAATAAGGTTTAAAAATATATATTGTATTTTCTAGCTATTCTCAAAAATATGATATTTGGCTTAGAGGCTAAAATATTATTATAGTTTTGTGTGGTACTTTAAAACAAGCTTTTAACCACAATATATTTATTTATACCATTTTTATGGCATTTAAAAAAATATATGGTTATGATAGTTTCTACCCAAGAAAATTTTTGCTATGATACAAAAATAATTCTTTGTGACTTCAAGTATTTGTCTAAACTATTTTACTAGATACAGTTGTCAAAATCAGTTAAATAAATGTATGGGGTTGATGATCATATGTAATTCAAATTTTGTAATTGATGTATTATATTGGTATTGTTGGCCATTTATAAAAGTTGTATATATTTTTACCTCGAAATCCTATTTGTACAAATTTAGAGTTTTGCCTTAAAATGTTTTTCTCCCCTATATATTTTCCAGTAATTATCTAAAAAGTTGTCATCAAATATTATAAAATAACTTTTCTGAAATATTATAAATATTTGTTTTACGCAACCTCCTTCTATTATCGAACCTTGTCCGTGTCCAAGTCCATCATTCCTATTCCCTCGCCAAATCGAGACTACCTTGTGTCCACCTTAACCATTTTGATCGTCCTGGACCCGATGGAACTGTCCGTGCCACCACCCGAGGCCACCTTGCATAGTTGTTGCACAGAAGTCGCAGTTCGTGCCACATTGATCATCGCAGCACACTAGGCGTCCTACCAGGCAAGACACCTTGCCATTTGCTGTTTATTTATTTTAGCTCATATTTCATGCATTATTTATTATTTTCTTTATGCAAAATAAACTGTGATACATGGCATAACCTGTTAGAACTTACTGTTCATTTATATTTCCTGCTATGTATTATTTTTCTTATACATTAAACCTAGATTTAAGGGACCACCTTGTGTGTTGCATTCATTGGCCTTGACACGTTGTAACACGACGTTGTGTGTCGCATATAGAACACGGACATGCGTGACTGGCTGGCCACCGGTGCGTATAAGCCGTACGATAGGAATAACCGCTAATAGAGGTTGCATGCTTAGTTTGACTTAGCGGTTATAGAGGTTTTCTGTTGTGGATACGACATAGTAGACATTGGGCGGAGAGAACAATTCCTTAGCATATGGGCTTCGATGCACTTTTCCTTGTGACCCGGAAGCTCCGCTGGAGATACGGGGTTGATGACCCATGATTACTGACAGCTACTGACGTTCTGCGAAACGTTATGCTCTTACTGATTGGGCCACTGGTGCCCCAAGGGGGGACTATGTCGATCCTATTTAGCCGTGGCCCATACGTAGGAAGGATTGTTCTTAACAACATTTCACTTAGAATGGTTAGGCTACCTTATCCGTTAGGTACGAGTACTTTTGGTTTGGGTACTTGTATCTGACCGTGGCTTGGAACAATAACTTGTCGCAGATTAGTTTGCCACATCTTGTAGCTTATTTGCTTGTAGGTGTGGCTTACTACTTCGATGAGAGGGTATTGAACCTTGTTGGGGTCCGGATACCATATTGGATTCATAGCATGGAAAGATACGTCACCGTGAATTAGTTTACCATCTCCTGTCCTTATTTGGTTGGGGGGATGGTAAACTAGTTCAATAGGTGTGTATTGGACCATGTTATAATTCAATTGACTTATTTATTTGAGCAATATTTATTCAGTTTATATGGCATGATATTATGTGTCTTGTTACGTCCCTCTGAGGACCTGGTTATCTCGCCAGGTGTGTGCTCTTGTCTTTCGCAGGTGCTCTAGCTCTAGCCGCGACCATCTCCATTTCTTCGAGGATGATTGTGCTTGGATCGTCTTCGCTTCGCTCGCCAAAATCATCTCCATTTCTTCGAGGATGATTACTTTTATTCATTTATTTTTGTGTGGATGAGATTAGTTATGGTTCTACTGCATTTTACAGCTTACATATATTTATTATACGGCTGGCATGTCTACGTTTCTAGTCCTACGTATTTTGGGACTGGGCGTCACAATATATATATAAGGAAGGTGAGGTGCCACCCTATGGGTGGTGGCTACATGTCACTCCCACATGTATTATTTACGCGAAAAGTGTGCAAGTGCATGATGATAGCATGAGGGAGGTGACATGTAGCCACCTCACGGTGAGGTGGCACCTCACCCCCTTATTATATATATATATATATATATATATATATATATATATATATATATATATATATATTTCAATGCGTGCGGGCTCAGTATAATCGTGTGTCCCACGCACACGATTCTTGGCCTGTCGTATGGAACGACTATTGGAGTGCGGACGTAGTCCGTTGGCCTTGTCATCATTGCCGTGCACACGTACCTCACGAACTTCGCGCGCTCCAGAGCTCCGCTCGGCAGCACACCGTCTTTCGATGGCAGTTACTCAATACCTGGCTTTGCCCACGACGCCGAAGAGACGCCCTCGACGACTAAGGGTGACCGCCCGTACGACGGCCACTGATTCCCTGTCGACTGCGACTACCGATTCCGTCCAGCCGTCCGTTCTATGCGCACGACGTGCATATTGCCGACGATCGCCGACGCCCTTATGATCGAGTCTGCGATCGTTTATGGCGGACGTCTTCTCGTCGCCCTCAGCAGCGCTGTACGACGGGCCTCGTGGTCGGCCTGTCGCTTATACCCGTGGGCGAATGGTGCCGATTCTCCGATCCGTCGCACGACGACCGTGCACTGAGTTTGCTACACGGACGCCTCATTCTGCCCCACGCAGGCTCAGTTCGTAGCCCTATATCGTCAGGCCTCCGACGTTGTGGATGCCCCGTATCGCACAGGCTAACTCATCATCGCCCTTATATATATATATATATTTATATATATATATATATATATATATATATATATATATATATATATATATATATATATAGACAGAAAGCTTCTGGTGCGGGAAAAGCATTTACGGGAAAGTACGGGAAGTCTTCACCGAGAGTGTTGATGAAGTAATCCAGGACGTCCATGGAAGAAGAAGAATTGCAAGGGAGCTTGTTGGCGAACCTTCTCGTAAAGCTACTCGCATACCCGTATTTCTCGCCAGGCTTCTTCTGAGCCCGCTTCTCGTCAAGCGGCATCGAGAAAAACTTTTGCACGCAGTCGTGAGCCTTGTCCAGGAGCCCGGGGTCTATGCCGTGGTTGATTACCTGGAAGAATCCTTGCTCTCGCATGCCTCGCCGACAAGCCCGGTGACCTCGGCGGCCGAGTAGGGATCGCACGAAAGGAAGCCCTTGAGGTCGATGAGGGGCGCCGAGAGGTCTTCGATGGCTTCCGGCCTCGGCTTGTCCTATTCCGGCTATATGAACTGGTTCGATATGTCGGTCTGGTGGCTAAGGACCGCGGCGTCGAAGACTAAAGTTGTTGAGAGCTCTCCATAACCTTTTTTACTGCATCTACAGATTTGATATTGTGTGACCTTATAGGACGAAGAGCCATTGTGCAGAGGAGCAACTAATGACTTTGTATATTGTTGACGAAAAAGAACCATTACAGATGATTTTACTTTGTATATTGTTAACGAGAAAGAACCATTGAGTAGATGATTTTACTTTGTATATTGTTGATGAGAAAGAACCATATATGAAAAGGGAGTTATTTTGGCGGAGCTAAAAAAGGAAGGATTTAGTGTGATCATCACCGTGACATATGAAGGGACCTACCCACAATCAATTATGCTATTTGGCTTCCAAAATTTTGCCATATCAGCTGTCATGTTACCAACCATGACATATGCCACATAATGGAAGATAGTATCACCAAAATATTTTGGGAGCCAAATAGCATTTTTGACCCACGATACTCCTTCCGCACTGTTCCCGTAATGTAAATGCCGTATATCAAGAAAATTGTATATATATATATATATATATATATATATAAAATATATATATATATATATATATATATATATAAAATATATATATATATATATATATATATATATATATATATATATATATATATATATATATATATATGTTGGTGCTTTTTTTTACATGGAGAGAGCTTGCTATCAATATGCCTTGTAAAATTTTAGTCCCACATCGGAAATGCACAATGAGTTATCTCAACATATATACTTGGTTGTGTTGTTGAGAGATGCACATGGGGTGGTGACCCTAAGGAGGGAACCATGTGGGTGATTTTACTAGGAGGTAAGAATAAGGCTCCAAGGATTAAGCATTAATGCTTTTGTCATTCTCTTGGATTAATTCCATTTGGAGCTAAGCCCCAAAGGGGCTTAGCGACTCGGACTCGGACTCGGACTCGGGCTCATGGGCTCATGAGGCGTAATGTGGCATTTTGTTGGCGCACTTTGCACTTGCGGCTCATGTGGTCCATGTGGCCCATGCGGCTCATGCGGTCCATGCGGTCCATGCGGCCCATACGGCTCATACGGTCCATGCGGTCCATGCGGCTCATGCGGTCCATGCGGCCATGAGGCCATGCGGCTCATGCAGCCAGGCTGCTGCTGCTGCTGCCGCATGGAGGGCTCCGCTGACTGTACAGACTACAAGTCAGTTATGGAAAGACTGATTCAATGCGATTAATTCAGATCCACTTTTTGTGGGATTTGAATTAATTTCGTTGCTATCTTTGTGGGATTTGAATTAATCTCGTTGCTATCTTTTTGGGATTTGATTCAATCTTTCCATAACTGAAGAGACGGCTAGGGTTTCTACCCTCTCTCTATATATACTCTCTTCTGGCCTCCTTTGTGAGGTACTACGAAAAATATAAGTCAGAAAAAAAGAGAGAAAGAGAGGGAGTTGCTGCCGCCATTGCAAGTCCATCCGAGGAGTCAGAACAGAGGTGACTTCGAGCGTTCTACAAGTTCTTCAAACTTGCTGGTTTCTGGAAGCAATTTGTGTGGGGCGAATCTTGCTTTGAGCAACGGTGTTTTGACACCCCAGCACTGTTCTTCATCTCATCTTTTTCTAGATTTTGTAACTCGTTCTGTCCCAATTGTAACACGTTTGCAAGGAAGAACGAGAGATCTTCTCTTCTCTATTTTCCTCCTTCATATTGTAATCTGGCTATTTGGTCCTTTGTATCATCGTAGATCTCGATTGTATCAGTTTTACCATCTTTGATCAAGCCCCGGGACTAACAATCTCAAAGCAAGATCCTTATAGATGGAAAACATTAATGCTTCGCTCGTCCAATCGGACTACTGCAAGTTGGAAAAGTTCGATGGAGAGCTTTATCAAGTTTGGAAGAGGAAGGTTTATCTAACTCTTTAACTCAAAGACGTTGATCATGTACTGTTGGAGGAAGAACCTTCTGTTCCTGACACTGGGTCTACTGCCGCAATCAATGCGGCTACCAAACTTTAGGCCAAATGGAGAAGGGAAAATAGCATCTGCCGGCTTCTCATTCTGAATGCTATGGAGGATTCCCTGGCAGAATCCTTCTCGAAGAAGGAATTTGCCAGAGACATATGGGAGTCTGTAGAAAAACTGTATGAAGAAGACATGAACAGGAGCAAGATGTTTGTGGTTGAAAAATATCACAAATTGCTCTTTGAGGACGAGAAGTTCATGTTGCCACAGGTGAAGGAATTTCTGAAGCTACGTCAGAAACTGGAAGACGAAGAGATGCCCCTTCCCGACAAGTTTGTCGTTGGAGGGATCGTCTCAAAACTTCCTGCTGGATGGAGTACCTTCTATGCAAGGATGCTCAGAAAGAAGCTAGACATTAGCTTGGGAGATCTACTTCAAGAGATCCATGTTGAGGATGAGATGCGTTCCCAACAGAAGGTGGACACTCTGTCCAAACAGTTGGCTAAAGCCAATCTAGTGCAGACGAGAGATCCTAAGGGGAAGCAGACGGCTTCTCATCCCAAGAAGAAGGACTTCACTAATCTAAAAGTGAAGGATCCTTTATTCAAACAACAGAAGACTAAGTCCCACATGACTTGTTACAATTGTGGCAAGAAAGGCCACTACAAGAGTGAATGCAGATCCAAGCCTAAACAATCAGAGAAAGGTGAGCCTAGTAAGGTTTCATTGGGTTCTAACATTGTTGCTATGATCGCACAGGTCACAACTATAGGGGTTGACTCTGACTGGTGGATAGACACTGGTGCGACTTGCCATGTCTGTTCTGGCAAGGAATGGTTCATCACGTACCAGCCGATATCTGAAAAGGTAGTCATGGTGAACCAGGTCCAAGCTGAAGTTCTAGGGATCGGGACTGTGGAGCTGAAACTCACTTCTGGGAACACTCTGACGCTTCAAGGTGTGAAGCATGTTCCGGTGATTGCCAAAAACCTGATTTCTGGGAGCCTGCTCTGCAACACAGGCTTGAGGATGGACATCAATGCTGGTCAGATGGTGATGCCCAAGAAGGGAACATACTTCGGGAAGGCTCATCAAACCGACGGAATGTTTAAAATTCAGCTTGTCAATCAGTTTGATGACATTAATGCAGTTGCATTTTCTGATTATTCTCTTGAGTTGTGGCATAATAGACTAGGACATGTTCATTGTAAAAGAATTAACAAAATATCTAGTCTAGGACTTATCTCTAAATGTGGGGGTAAGGTGGAGAAGTGTGAAGTATGTGCTCAGACGAAGATCACAAGAAAACCCTTTCATCAGGTTAATCGAAGCATAGATCTTTTGGAGTTAGTACACTCCGATATCTGTGACTTCAAACATTTCTCCACGAAGGCCGGGATGAAGTATTTCATAACCTTCATCGACGACTTCTCAAAATATGCGTTCGTCTACTTGCTCAAGACTAAAGACGAAGCTTTCGAGAAGTTTAGAGAGTTCAGGGCTGAAGCTGAACGGCAGACTGGACAACAACTCAAGAGGTTGAGAAGTGATCGAGGTGGGGAGTACAGGTCTCATAACTTCGCATCGTTCTGCAAAGAACATGGAATCATATGCGAAACTACTGCTCCATATTCTTCTCAATCCAACGGAGTAGCAGAGAGGAAGAACCGAACATTAACAGAAATGATGAATTCAATGCTACTTACTGCAGGTCTTCCAAAATGCTACTGGGGAGAAGCTGCATTAACGGCCACTTTCATTCTGAATAGAGTGCCATATGCAACTTCGGACGTAACTCCTCATGAACTCTGGTTCAAAGTCAGACCAAACTTGAACGTCATTCGAGTGTGGGGGTGTCTGGCGTATGTGAAGCTCCCAGATCTGAAGATGCAGAAGCTGTGGACAAGGACTACGAAGGCGATCTTCTTGGGATATGCCAAGAAGAGTGATGCTCGAAGATTTCTTGATATTGAGTCAAATCATATCATCGAATCTCGCGATGCTGAATACTTTGAAGACAAGTTTGCAAAAGATAAAAACATTGTTCTTTCGGACATTCCGAAAAATGATGTAGGTATAAATGAGACTGAAATCTTATATGGGCCAGTAGTCCAAGAAGAAGCTGTTGTTGATGAAACAACTCTTGTACCAGAACTCGCAGAGCCGTCAGCAAAGCGAGCAAGGAGACCTAAAGACTTCGGAGATGACTTTGTCACCTATCATGTGGAAGCAGATCCGCTTACCTATGATGAGGCAATGAAGACTAGAGATGCTATCTTCTGAAAGGAGGCAGTGAATGACGAGTTTGACTCTATCACCTCCAATAACACATGGGTGTTGGTAGATCTACCTGAAAGAGAAAAGCCCATCGGATGTAAATGGATCTTCAAGAAGAAGATGAAGGCAGATGGAACTATTGACAAGTTCAAGGCCAGGCTGGTAGCCAAGAGATTTTCTCAGAAATAGTGGATAGGCTACTTTGACACGTACGCTCCAGTAGCTCGGATGACCACCATCAGGATGTTAATCGCTCTAGCAGCTATACATAAGTTGGTGATATATCAGATGGATGTAAAGACAACATTCCTGAATGGGGAGCTGACCGAAGAGATTTACATGCATCAGCTAGATAGATTTGTCGTCAAAGGTCTTAAAGACAAAGTCTGCAAGTTGGTGAAATCATTGTACGGTTTGAAGCAAGCTCCCAAGATGTGGCATGAGAAGTTTGACAAAGTTATTAGGTTAAACGGCTACAGAGTCAGCGAGACGGACAAATGTGTTTACACAAAGTTCGCTGATGGAAGAGGAGTCATCGTTTGTCTGTACGTGGACGACATGCTAATCCTAGGGATGGATATAGGATGTGTCACGGAGACAAAGAAGTTCCTCTCAACCAAGTTCAGTATGAAGGACTTGGGGAATGCAGATGTCATCTTGGGCATAAAGATCATTCGGACAAACACTGGAGTAGCGCTGTCACAATCTTACTACATTGAGAAGATGCTCACACGCTATGGGTATAAGGATCTTCCAGGGATCGATACGCCATACAGGTGTGATCAGAAGCTGAAGCCAAACTCGAGGGAAAGCGTCAGGCAGCTGGAGTATCAACCACTGCCACAAGGCCTGACATAGCTTTCGCCGTAGGAATGCTGAGTCGGTTCACAAGCAACCCAGCGGTTGAGCACTGGAAAGCTGTAAAGCGGGTGATAAGATATCTCAAGAAGACTCAGACATATGCACTACACTATAACGGGTATCCGACAGTAGTGGAAGGCTTCAATGATGCTAGCTGGTGTTCAGAGGTGGAAAGCGAGAGATCCACAGGTGGATATATCTTTTTCTTGGGTGGAGCTTCTAAGTCGAAGAAGCAGACTATACTCTCTCGTTCCTCCATGGAATCTGAATTCTATGCACTTGAAACTGCAGCAGATGAAGCAGAATGGCTTCGGGAGCTCATGTATGATCTTCCAGTAGTTGGAGCTCAGATACCGACAATACCGATATACTGTGACAACCAGGCGACTGCGGCGGTAGCATCAAATGACCTCTTCAACGGAAAGAAGAGGACTGTGCGATTGAAGCACAGGGCAGTACACGATCTTATCAAAAGAGGTGTAATTGCAGTAATTGATGTTCGGAGTCAGGAGAACCTGGCAGATCCGTTCACAAAGGGCCTCAAGCGCCAGTTGGTCGATGACACAGCTTGTAAAATAGACTTGAAGGCATTCTGATAGTGTGTCTTTGTAATCCTACCATAAAATTTTATGCTATTAGTTCAAAGAGAAATCTACTAGGCATCTAACTTTTGGTTCAAAGGAGGATCACTGACTGGGAAACTATCAGGTAACAGTGGGTACTTGTTCTCTGAAACATGGAAGGGATACAGACCCATAACTACTGTTGTCTATTATATATTTTCTGCGGAAAAAATAGATCCTGTGGAAGGTTGGCTTAAACGCCTTAATGAGTTCTCAGGCAGAGTGAATGCCTGGTGTGCTTTACAGGAAGCACGGTAGAGCAGCACTACAAGGAGTAAAACTTCATGCTATAGTGGGGTGACTCCACCATGAGGTTCCCAGGTCTGGGGTAATGCCTCGGCTTTGCAAGCCAAGTCATAGCGGCGTAGCACCGCAAATAGGCAGGTAGCCTAATGCTGGATGACGTAATTAAAGAGTTGTAGACAGCACTACATAGGAGAGGATGGCCCCATGTTATAGTGGCACGACACCACGATAAGGTACCCATGTAGGGGTAAAGCCTCGGCCTTGCAAGCCATGTCGTTGCGGCGTAACACCGCAAGGAAGCCTTAGGCTTCATGCTGAGTAGATTGGCACTACAAAGAGGCTGAGACCTCATGCTACAGTAGTATGACACTACGATGAGGTTCCCAGGTAGGGGTAATGCCTCGGCTTCAGGCCATGTCATAGCGGCGTAGTACCGCAAGGAAGCGCAAGGCTTCATGCCATGTCTCTTTAATAAAGAACTCACCTATAGTGTATGTAAAGAGATATCAGGCCGTCTCTTGAGGGTAAACTTGTAGACGTCCAAAATTATACACTAAAATCAGGCTGGCACAGGGCCTTTAATGTGCAGCCAGAAGCACACGTAACTATACTTTGTGAGTGGGAAGAATTACAATTGTGGTACAGAATTCAAGGCGTAGTCCATTCTTGTATCACATTGTTATTTAACCCATGCGGAAAGATTCAAGTCGTCAGCGACATCTTTTCTAATACAAAATGGACAGTTACTGTGGTGAACGCTCAACCCTGGACACATATATATATTGTGATATGTGGGGGATTGTTGGTGCTTTCTTTACATGGAGAGAGCTTGCTCTCAATATGCCTTGTAAAATTTTAGTCCCACATCGAAAATGCACCATGAGTTATCTCAACATATATACTTGGTTGTGTTGTTGAGAGATGCACATGGGGTGGTGACCCTAAGGAGGGAACCATGTGGGTGATTTTACTAGGAGGTAAGAATAAGGCTCCAAGGATTAAGCATTAATGCTTTTGTCATTCTCTTGGATTAATTCCATTTGGAGCTAAGCCCCAAAGGGGCTTAGCGACTCGGACTCGGACTCGGACTCGGGCTCATGGGCTCATGAGGCATAATGTGGCATTTTATTGGCGCACTTTGCACTTAGCACGTCAGCAGTCATGCGGCTCATATGCGGCCATGCGGTCTTATGCAGCTCATGCGACCATGCGGTCCATGCGGCTCATGCGGCCCATGCGACCCATACGGCTCATGCGGTCCATGCGGTCCATGCGGCCATGCGGCCACGCGACCATGCGACTCATGCGGCCATGCGGTCTATACGGCCCATGCGGCTCATACGGTCCATGCGGCTCATGCGGTCCATGCGGCTCATGTGGTCCATGTGGCCCATGCGGCTCATGCGGTCCATGCGGCCATGAGGCCAGGCTGCTGCTGCTGCTGCTGCCGCATGGAGGGCTCCGCTGACTGTACAGACTATAAGTCAGTTATGGAAAGACTGATTCAATGCGATTAATTCAGATCCACTTTTTGTGGGATTTGAATTAATTTTCTTGCTATCTTTATGGGATTTGAATTAATCTCGTTGCTATCTTTTTAGGATTTGATTCAATCTTTCTATAACTGAAGAGACGGCTAGGGTTTCCACCCTCTCTCTATATATACTCTCTTCTGGCCTCCTTTGTGAGGTACTACGAAAAATATAAGTCAGAAAAAAAGAGAGAGAGAGAGGGAGTTGCTGCCGCCATTGCAAGTCCATCCGAGGAGTCAGAACAGAGGTGACTTTGAGCATTCCACAAGTTCTTCAAACTTGCTGGTTCATGGAAGCAATTCGTGTGGAGCGAATCTTGCTTTGAGCAACGGTGTTTTGACACCCCAGTACTGTTCTTCATCTCATCTTTCTCTAGATTTTGTAACTCGTTCTGTCCCAATTGCAACACGTTTACAAGGAAGAACGAGAGATCTTCTCTTTTCTATTTTCCTCCTTCATATTGTAATCTGGCTATTTGGTCCTTTGTATCATCGTAGATCTCGATTGTATCAGTTTTACCATCTTTGATCAAGTCTCGAAACTAACAATATATATATATATATATATATATGACAATAAAAAATAATGAATGACAGGACAGGCAATGCCTGATCAATAATGAAGGACAGGTAATGCCTGATCAATATATAATTAGTCCATGCAGATCACACTGCATTAAACAAGTATATAATAACTGTTTGCACTTACAAATAAATGGGAATCTACTGATTGATTTGAGCACCACAAGCAACAATGGCATCATCCTCGAGTAATGACTTGTTTGCACTTATAAATAAATGGGAATCCATTAATTGATTTGAGCACCACAAGCAACAATGGCATCATCCTCCAGTAATGACTCAATGAGGGTGCTAGAGCAATGCCGCATCTCCCCGTCGCCGGCATCGATAACTCAACCGCCTTCCCTTCCTCTCACCTTCTTCGACATAACTTGGATCTACTCTTCCCCGGTTGAGTGGCTATTCCTTTATCCTTTCCCCCACTCGACCGTCATCTTCACCGAAACCTACTTACCTAACCTCAAGTCCTCGCTTTCTCTCACCCTACACCACTTCTACCCTCTCGCAGGCAAAGTTCGGCGATCGTCTGATTCGGCCAACATGTACGAACTGTACTACGAAGAGGGTGACTCGGTGTCGCTCACCGTAGCCGACAGCGATCTCGACTTCCTTGATCTCGTAGGCTACCATGCTCGCGAGTCCAGCAAGCTCCGTTCTCTAGTTCCTCGCTTAACCCAACTCGGTGATGACAACAGGCCCTTGCTAGCCTTTCAGGTGACCTTGTTTCCGGATCACGGTATCGGTATCGGATTCACGGTACATCACGTAGCGTGCGACGGTCTCAACTTGACGCATTTCATCAAGTCATGGGCTAGTACCTACAAGTCGAGAGACCATGTTTCTCTTGTCCCGCCTTCACCATCATTCGATCGGTCTGTGATAGTAGACCCTTGCAATCTCTATTCGGAGCTTCTTGGGGGCATGAACAGCTTCAGATCTGATAGTAATCCAGTACTAATTCCAGCAGCCGAGGAAAGCGCTCCTTCCAGTTTGGTTCATGCTACGTTCACTCTTGGTCCAGACCGCGTCGAAGGGCTCAAGGCACTGGTCCGGTCCAAATCCAAATCAAAATCCTTCAACTGCTCGACTTTCGTAGTCTCTTGTGCATACCTATGGACCTGCATTGTCAAGGCGCGAGGATACCAAGCTGACATAATGACTCATTTCATATTCGCTGTCGACTGGAGGAAGCGACTGCAGCCGCCAACCCCTGACACATATTTTGGCAACTGTTTAGGACCTTGTTTCGCAGAGGCGAATGTAGGCGTTCTCCTGCAAGAAGACGGTATTATTGCAGCGACTGAAGCTATCGGAAAAGTGATTGAAGGGCTGAAGGAAGGAGTTTCCAAGTGTCTTGCAGGATTTTGGCCGAGAGTTTTCTCTCTTTTTGTACCAGAATGTCCGGCCCTCAGCGTTGCTGGCTCGCCAAAATTTAAAGTTTACGAAGTGGATTTCGGATGGGGAAGACCGCTGTAGGTCGAGGTGCCGTCGATCAAGGAGACCGGAGCGCTGTCGCTGTCGGACAGCAGGGACGTTCATGGTGGACTTGAGATTGGTATTATGCTCCCAAAACATAAGATGGAAGCACTTATAACTCTGTTTGAGGAGAATCTTGCGCTTTTTTAGAGTTGAAGTGTGATTTTATGGCTGTACTCTTTAATTTCTTCCTTTGGCTATTGTGGTGCGATTTTCGTTTGTGATTTTGAACTTGGCCATGGACTCGGAACTAACTGAATCTTACTATAACTAATTAATGTGAAACACACAATCGGTACATTGACACCACTATCCACAGAAAATGAACACAATACAAACACAAACAATATTTATATAAAAGAAATTGGTTGGAAAGAATTACTGGATGTTCAGAGTCCAACTCAAAAATATCTTACTAATGAGTAAGAAACTATACCGACTTCCTTCTAACTTCCCCCACCAATCAAAGATCACCACAATTACTCATTAAGAAATTGATCACAATAATTATAATGTCCCGTACCGCGCGGTGCATTACGCTGAGTCGATCAATGTGATAAGGTATGAGTTTGATTCGAGGAGATATGATTTCAATCGAAGAAGTATTGATTGAGCTGGTTTCAATATGCAGATGTCGAGCGGAGTTCCTTGCAACGAGCCGAAGCGTACGCATTAGACCGAATCAGTGGATAGTGCGAAGGAGCACGAAGTGCTCGCATGGTTAGCTCGGACGAGATGATCATGCAAGGAAGTTAAGGTGTCGGACCGCATCGACTCGACAAAGCGATAGACAGATTGGCTTAAGGTGGACGGGTTCATACCCTTCTCCCCTACTTTTTCATGCCTAATAAATAAACAACATCGTGCTATATTTTCAGTGATTTCTATGTGCGAGGCTCGGATAAGTCAAAGTCATTGTATGTGTCGAACACTAAGAATAGAACAATGAACAATTGAGACGACGTGTATCAATTACACGAGTCGCAGTAGGATATTGATGGTAGGACATTGAAATGCAACACTAAGTGCACAACTCAGAGAATCATTGAACCTTAGGCCTAGAACAATGAAAGAAAATATCGAGGCATGCAAATGTGCACGGGGCTCATGAAATACGGATTGTATGCAAAGAGGACAGTTCGGACGCAACGCCATCGAACTGTCATAAAATACTGAAAGATATACTTCGTTCATTGAAGTATGCAGATGTGGTACAATTGCCACGGAACTGTCTATCACAAAGGGCTTAGCATGTTATTCGTATGACTTGCGTATCAGATAGCGTGTTCGGGGCCTTTGTCCAACATATTGGGGCATCGTGCATCAATACGGACGTATTGGGGCATAATGTCGATGGAACTTGAAATAGATCGTTGAGACGAATTATATATTGAGAACTTGAGATTTGTTGGAAATGAGATGACTTCTTAACTATTGCGCGTATTGCATGGTCAATGGACTAGGATACCCTTTACACAGGTTTTGGTATCCCTCGAACGAGTTATGCTGGGGCTTCGGGACCGTTCAGCCTAGTAAGAAATTGAGATGGGGTATTGCGGGGCCGCCAGAGAGGCTTGCTACCTGGGCTGGTTGGATGCATCGTAATACGGATAGTACGGACCTTCAGGGGACTTGCTACCGCCCGCGGGATCGACCGTACATCTGGGTGGTATGTATAGTCCATTATGTCTTGGAATGCCAATGACCTTCATATAGATAGAGTCGACGGGCTGAGATTAGAATTGGGTGCAGGTGCAGATCCTGCTGCCCTCGTTATTATGCTAGAGTTGGTTGATTGATTGTGTGGATTATTGTCGATTTGCAGGCTTGGCTATTCGAGACGGAGATGTGCTTGATCGCTATGTTTAAGATTATTATATGTCTAACAGTGTTTGTTGCAGGGACACGATACTTGACACATTATGGTTCAATTGCTATCGAGAATCAAATACATGATGTACAACTTAAGCTTGCCATGAAACTGATCTTAAGTCAATAATAGAAAGACCACATAATAAGATACATGCTTCACTAAATTACTTAGTGTTGGTTTAGGCGAGTAGGTCTTAATCGGTACGTGAGAGGATAAGAACTGATCCCCCACCAGATTACTTGCAGGTTCAGGGAATGATCTGCTTGTGGTGGAGCTTCGCTTAGACTCATTGAGGCATGGAGTCCTTTAGTGTTTCGAGGCGTGCGACCGTACTGGAGCTCAGTTTGCAACATAAAGATGTTTCTGCCGAGGGTCAATTGGATGTGCTATAAAAGATATGATGTATGGAACAAGATCCTTTGTGAGCTATAGAGATCATGAGTGTTTTAAGCCATTTGGCATATTCAGTTGGGCTATTTAAGAGCATTTGTAATCTACCTCATTATCAATAAAGATTTTGTTTTGTATACTCTGATGTGTCTCCTCTGTTTTTGCTACTTAATGTAATGAATTGAGACCACCGTTTTGAGAACTTGTTATCTTCCCTTGTACGAGTGCAACTCCAGATGTAGTGTCCTGTCCCGTTCAGTCAATCGAAGGAATCGAAATGGCGACGGTGTTCGAAATTAGCCTTGCAACGGCTGCTCGAAGACCTGCTCGGTCGAGGTGACTTCTCGCTCAGGTGGGGTAGTTTCGGTGAACTTGCCTCATCTTAGCCTTCACATAATAAATCACATATTTTCAACTTGCACAAGTTAGGCTTGATAATAAAATATGAGGACCCTAATTTTTGATAATTATTTTTTATTTTATTTTATATTATTTCTAATTATTAGGTCATATTGTATATTTAATTAGGATTTTATATGTATTTTTTTGTGTCTTTGATTGTTGGAGCACAAGACATGCCTATCTCTCGAAACGTCCTTTATGAGTTTTGTAGTACACATGATGACCTTCAATTTGATATATCATGTCCCATCCGAATTTGTTCCCTAGCATCCTTTTGACTTCGTGCAACTTCGAGTCAAATTTAGGCAATTAGATTATTTACCATAATTCCATACCTAGCTTCCCATGTGAGTTCGGAACTCGATATAGATCAAAACCATTTGACCCAATATATGCTTTTGACCCATTTTGAGTCTATGACACATATGCTAAGGGTGTGCCACTCAATCGAGTTTCAATGTGCTATTTAATTTCGAATGGCACAAGAGACTCATTAGTTGACTTTTCGAGTTCAACTTGACTAGAAAATATATTTGGACCCTAACCTAGCCAACCCCACTTATAGAGCCATGATAGGTTGCCATGGCTTAGTATAATTATTTTGATATTTATTTTGGGATGTTATACATCCAAATAGATTTATATACAATTTTGCATATATATATGATTATATTTATAATAGCCTAATATTTTATATAGATATGGCCTTAGTCATGGTTAAGTTTTAAGATGCATAGCGACTAGAAATTTTGGTACGGTTAGTGTAGTTGTGTGCTTTGACTAGTATATTAGCCTTGCTAGGGAAGGCCCGGCCATAGCTATGTCCCAAGTAGGAAAACCAGGTAAAATTGTGACTTAACCCCCACCGATGATTTATTATTAGATTATTGACTTTCTAGGAGACCCAGTTGTACCAATTTAGTCCCGACTTGACCCGAACCAAATCCAAATCTAAATAGACATGTAGTACTCTCAAATACCTTCATGGTTATATATATTTTGTGTATATATATCTTATTAATATTAATATATTTTTAATTTTGGAAAGTTTCTATTTATAGGAAGTGTCTACGTGTAATCCTAGTGTAATCCTTGTTGGCATTAGTTTATATTTGACCCAAAGTCCAACCCAAACCTATGTAGGCATGTTGGGCATTAATATATATTAATAACCATATATATTTAATATTTATTCAGATTTAGATTGTATTTATATTTAGAAATCTAACTAGTTCCATATTAGGAAACCCTCCATGCAAATCTTCTTTATATTTTAATTAAATCTAAATTTAATATTTAAAACTTATATGCTTCTTATCTAATAGCAGCACATAGATTTAAATTAAGCCTCCTTCAATAATGACCATTGATTATAATATTTAAACAAATTATATTCCAAATTTAGCCTTATTGGTAATCCTACTACTATCCAGATTATCTTATTCTAACATGTCCAATCTAAACATACTTAAATTAAATAATACATATCTATCTTAATTATATATATATGAGTATCTCATAATTCTTATATTAAAAATCATGCACACCTTCTCTTTTTCGTCCAAAAATATTCTCCAAATTCGCTAGAAAAGTCAGCCACGTTTTTTACCCGACAAAGCAACTTAGAAGTGCCATATCTCCTAGCTCGGGACTCGAAACGCATTCCAGTTTTTTTTGTTGGAAGTGTATCGAGGTAAGCTTTTCAAAAACATATTTTAATAGACAAAATTCATTCTATAGATTTCTGTAAAATTGTTTGAGTATTAGATTTTCGAAAAACAAATATGTTTCGATATTTTCGTGATTACTGGAGATTCCGGAAACGAAAATGTGATCCGTTTAGTTTTTTGGAAAGCTGATACAAAGATCTATAACATCTCCTAACTAAATAAATCTAATAGGTACAATATTATTTATAATTAGATAATAGACTATTTTCAGCATCCAAAGACGTTTGTTTGGACCTTAGTTCCTCGGCAGCCGTTGTTCCACCTACTTTTCTGTCTGATCTTCGTCACCACAGTGCTCACGACCCAGGCAAGTACACCTTGCCAAACTCTACAGTATTTACATGCTTTCCTATATTTTTAGTATTTCTTATTTTGTTGTATATTTTCTCTCATGATTCTTTCTAGTTACACGTGCACGTAGATTTTGATTTTTCTTTCTTTACTACTTGTTCTATCTTGTTCATGTCTAGTGATAGTATTGATATGCCTGTGTCCTATTTTTTCTGACCTGTTTGACCTGTACTTGACTTGGACATGACTAGATATGCTTGATTTTCTAGTACCTTAGGAGAGAATGTTTTATTAGCCGTGGCTATCCTCTATTATTAGTGCCTCCCCGGGCTACGATAGAGAACCTATTATAGGAATGTTAGTGCCTCTCCGGGCTACGGTTTTAGCCACGATTAATATTACATTCTTATGACATGTTACCATCTGTAGAGTTCCTTTATGTGTTATCATTTCCTCTACTTGTTTTTCTATTTCTCTTGCATGTTATTTACAGTACAGTTGGCATGTATATTATGTATCTTTCTAGTCCTCTGAGGACCTGGTGATCTCTCCAGGTATTAGATGAAGGTATATTTACAGTACAGTTTGCTACACCGAGACTACAGGTATATTTAGTTGATGTTTTATCTTTCTCTTCCGTAATTAGATTTTGTCCTATATTTGATTCTTGCTACATTATAGCCTAGTCTTGTACAAGCTTCTATTTTCTTCTAGCTTGTTCATGATAAATGTGTTATTGGGGATCCACTCTAACATATTTATCTAATCTAGAATCAGTGTATTATGGTCTGATCAGTCTTACTGCACTTGATTCGTTATTGTTACCGATATTTAGTGGATTGAGATATAGTTAATCTAGAATAACCAGACAGCTTATACGTATTCGAGCTGGGCTGGAGTTCTTTCGATGCATAGCTGGCATGTATACGTATCCTAGTCCTACATATTTTGGGACTGGGGCGTTACATAAAAGAGATGAATCCACATAGTTAAGGAAATAATCCCGACGGGTCGGAATGTGTTAGAACATGGAAAAATATCCCACGGTCTGCTTAGAAGTCTGCTCAGCGTGTTTTCAAAATGACACTCGGTCCTTCGTCCCGTGGCTTAGGAGAAGAAAGTTGGCCTAAGTTGCTAAGTTGCAACAATGCTGAAATTAGCCTAAGTCATAGGCGTCGTTCGCATGAATGCTTGATAAAGCATGCACGGTCCCGTTGTCCAAGGCTTGGCATAGCCTTCGTCTGTCCCGTGGTTTAAGTCGTATGGCACGACTTGTGGCTTAAGTCTAGGCACCCAAAGAGCTTTGTTGTTCAAGTCGACCACGTGCATAGCACGTTCCCTCGATGCGAAGCACTACAAAAATTTGTCAGATTAGCGACGTTCCAAAACGTCGCTAAACTCGGCCAAAACGTCGCTAATTTAATTTAGCGACATTTTCAGCGACGTTTCATAAACGACGAAAAAAGTGTGTCGCTAATCGAGAAAACGTCGCAAAACGTCGCTACGGCTGTTTGCCATTAAAATTCTTTTATTGTAAATTTCAATACAAACAGAACAGTGTTACAATATAGGACTTAGATGTAGTCCTAGGAGTACACTTTTGTTTATCTGGATCCCTTGTGCCGATGGAGTGAGTGGTTATGCGTTGACTCCGTTGACGATCTGACGATGGTTATCGGTTCTCTGAAGGTTTGGATTGCTCTGGATGCTGGAGCTTGCTGAGAGAAGGAAGACGTTGAGTGTCTGTATCTGCCTCTCTGGTGGTGTGTTCGTTCCTGTCCCCTTTTTTTGGGTGAGAAGGAAATAATCCCTCCATTTATAGCTTTGCAGGCTGGCTGCTCATGCGCGCATATGTAGGATGCGCCTGGATGCGAGGACGCCACGTGGTGATTGCTGATGGAGGCGCATGGACGATGCGCCCTGATTGGGGGGGTTGACTTCTTCATGCTGCTGTTGTGAGCCGGCACGTAGCAGGGAAGAAGATCTTTCTGTTACTGAGATCTTGGGTGAATCGAGTCAAAGGACACGTGTCATCGGCCCATGGCTCGAAGATCTCGGATTTGATGGAGAATGATCTGGTTGGATGCGCCTGGGATTGGGAGCATGAGGAGACTTTGGCTCGTAACCTTTAGGAGTCACGAACCATTCGGGACGCATGGCTTTTGAGGCGCATGCGAGGCTTCAGTAGTAACTTTACTTCTGTCTTTAGGGATCAGAGAAAAGTCTGAGGCGCATGGCTTTTGAGGCACATGCAGAGCTTTGGGCGCATGGCTGCGGAGGCGCATGCGAGATGGTTGGACGGCCACGTGGCTTGTAACCGCCGGAGGAAAGTAATGATGCTGACGTTAGGCGACGCTTCATTTTTTGAAAAAGCTGTCAACTGTTCAGACTTCGGAAGGCGTGCTGCCAACTCTGTCAGTTCAATATTTAATATTTTTGAGATTCGATGGACAGTTGAGTGGGCGCATCGATCGGCGTTCCACTAGGCGTATGGGTACGCATGGAGGCGCATCCCTGTGAGGCGCTTTGATGCTGAAGGGCGCGTCTGTGTTGATGCGCTTGATATTGAAGGACGCGTCTGTGTTGATACGCTTGATGTTAAAGGGCACGTTTTGTTGATACGCTGTCTGGCCGGCGCATCCGCTTTGTGACACGTCTTTAATGGTGCGACTGTTACGATCTTCGAGGTAATGTGTACTATAAATAACTTGTTTGCTCGGATGCATTCTGTTGATGAGATGCTCCCGAGGGTGAAGATGCGACGCAATGTCTTCATTGATGCACTTGAAGGTGACTGTTACATCCAAAAGTCGGAGTCGAGGGCTTCTGAGGCAGGCAGAAGGTACCTGTTGCATCCAAAGATAGGGATGCACGAGCCTCGTCTCCGTCATGTGGGAAGAGCCGCAGATCGGGGTTGCGGTGCTGCGGCTTTGGGGGCTCTTTCTTCCTTCAAAATGGGTGTTGCCCATTCTGGTTGTGTTGAAAGTTGCTCCTTTAGCCACTGTTTCGATTACGGTCTTCCTTCGCCTTTGAAGGTTCTTTCGAAGCCTCCCCTGGCCACAGGTTGGCTTGCGGTGCTCTTCTCTTCCTCGGTTTGGATTTAGACGGCGGTGAGCCTGGCTGGAAGAGTGGCACATAACTGGGCTGCTGAAGGGATACACATAACTGAGGATGCACATAACTGAGCTGCTGAAAGGATGTGCCCTGCTGAGGGCGCGTGGTGGGATGCGTCTGACTGAAAGCGCATGATGATCGCCACGCCTGGCTGTAGACTTAGGGTCTTTTCTTTTTGTAGAATTTGTACAACCTTTTCTAGACATGTAATAGACTTTTATATGTAATAAAAAGTCCTCTTTCAATGTCTATATTTGTTGTTTTTGCTGTGTGAAGTACTTTGTCCGAGCTCTCTGGCGCATGTAGTGTCTGACGCATAGATTTTTTGGTTCTGAAATTACATGCTTCTACAACGGCGACGTTATTTAGCGACGTTTATAACGTCGCTAATTTGCAGCGTTATTTGTGACATTTTTAAGTGGTCGTCGATTAGCGACACATTAGCGACGTTCTTGCGACGATGAGGTGGCATCAGATTGTTTGCCACGTCAACAATTTAGCGACGTCTTTGGCGACCTTTATTTTCGTCGCTACATTTTAGCGACGAATATAAACGTCGCTAAAAATGTTGCTAAATTGAAAAAATTAAAAAAAAAGAATCTAGAATGCAAATGTACAATCCAAAATAGAGAATCTAATCCCTGGGTTCGCCGACCCCTTCGGTGGAACACTCAACACCGGCCCGAATAATACACTCAACACGTCGCCAGTCCATCGGCAGCTGGGAAATTTTTGAAAAAAATAGCATAAAACTGGGCATTCCCAATATACATAATTCTAATATACAAAACACACAAATAATTCCAAGCAATTCCAACATACACAATTCCAATATGCACAATTCCAATATACAAAACACAAATATTCAATATTCAATAAAACAAATATCCCAAGCATAAATATATAAAATACACAAATATTCTAATATACAAAACACACAAACAATTCCAACACACAAATATCCCAAGCAATCAAAATGTTCACACAAAACACAAAAATATTTAATATTTAAACACAAATATTCAATATTCAATAAAAAAGAAAATCGACTTTGGCCTCAGCAAAGATCGCAAGTCAGACGATGAATCCTCATAGCCAGGGGATCATAGTTGCGTTATGGCATGTACCATTCTCTCAGCCACTTTGCATACGAAGGCTCAATTTGGTTGAGGCCTTCTGTAGGGACAGGAGGGTCAGTCCCGATGCTACTACTCTCTGACGGTGGCTCCTCCTTAACTTCAACCTTGGGAGCAATCTCTTCCCTGATGGTCATCGGTTCTTCCTTGATCTCGACCTTTGGTAACACCTCCTCCTTAACAGTCACCGGCTCTTGTTTGACGACGGGGACTTCCTCCGTGTCAAAATTGTAATCGGGATAATGAAACGACATTGGAGATACAAATACCGCTCGAGTGAGCCAAAGGCATGCAGCCACTTCCCTCCCTCCATTTCCTCTCTCCCTCTCTCATGCTATCAACGTCACAACTTTTTCAGTGCTGCTCCCTCTAATGATGATGAACGCAAAAATCAAAGACCCCCCTCTCCTTTCTCACTCTTCACAGTTCTCTCAACAGGAAGGATCAGTGCTTTCTAGTTCTCTTCCATCCATCCATTCCTCCGTTCTGATCAAGCCTCTTCCTTCTCCTCTCCTCCACCATGGCTCTGGACCCATCTGCTCCTCCCTACTTCCCTTCTTCTTATTTGACTCTCTCAGCCATATATGATATCCAGCTCAAGTGTAGAGTCGGAGGAGAAAAAGTGGACAGGAAGAGGAGGGGGAAGCAGCACAGCCGGCGTCATGACCTGGAGGAAGTACAGAGGTTTTCTTTAACATCCGTAGGAGAACTATAAGGATATATCTTTTCACAACATGTCACCTTATCAAAGTCCCTTAATGTGACAACCATGTTACCACGGTGTCGGAAGACTAACATGTCATAATTTTCTAAGCCGTGTGTTTTGACATAATCCTTCCAACTCTTTCCTCCTATGTAGTAATCTTGTATTTCTTTATGAAGTTCAAAACGGCATATTTTTTCATTACGAGTCACTATATGCTGTCTTGAACTTCATAAAAAAATACAAGTTTACTACATAGGAGGAAAGAGTTGGGAGGATTATGTCAAAGCACACGGCTTAGAAAATTATGACATCTTAGTCTTTCGACACCGCGGTAACATGATATTCACGTTAAGGGTCTTTGACAAGGTGACATATTGTGAAAAGATATATCCTTATAATTCTCCTATGGATGTTAAAGAAAACCTCTGTACTTCCTCCAAGTCATGCTGCCGGCTGTGCTGCTTCCCCCTCCTCTTTCTGCCCACTTCTTCTCCTCCGACTCTACACTTGAGCTAGATATCATATGTAGCTGAGAGAGTCAAATAAGAAGAAGGGAAGTAGGAAGGAGCAGATGGGTCCAGAGCCACGGTGGAGGAGAGGAGAAGGAAGAAGCTTGATCAGAACGGAGGAATGGATGGATGGAAGAGAACTATAAAGCACTGATCCTTCCTATTGTAAGAACCGTGAAGAGTGAGGAATGAGAGGGGGGTCTTTGATTTTGCATTCATCATCATTAGAGGGAGCAACACTGGAAAAGTTGTGACGTTGATAGCATGAGAGAGGGAGAGGGGGAATGGAGGGAGGGAAGTGGCTGCATGCCTTTGGCTCTCTCGAGCGGTATTTGTGCATCAGTGTCCCTGTTATTTGTAGGCGTCCCCCTAGCGCGCCATGTGTCATGCCCTGCTCCCGTAGGAGCGATCGTCCTCGCTAAGGCATGATGCCGTACGAGCCTTAATTGCGCTCGTGCAAGGCGGGTTCCATAACGGCCGATTCCAACGGCGACGACGGGGTCGTCGCACAAAAGTCCCAAGCAGAGACAATTGAATAAGCAGCAGAAATTTATAATAAAACACAAATTATTCAAAAGAAGCTCTTTATTGATATCGAAACAACGGTTATATTGGGGCGCAAGGCCGAGATTACAATCACTCAAATTCACTCGTCTCACATTACAAATCACTCTGCTCTCTCTCATCTCTCAATACTTGTCTCGAGCCAGCGGATGCTTCGGGTAGGCGATGTCCATACATTATGTCCCGTATAAGTCTTCGATTCCGTGCGACCGTACGCTTCGAATCGCCAAGGAACTCCGTGCCTCGAAGCATCCAAGCGAGCTCCGCGCCACGAGCTTCTACCTGTGCCTGCACATGGAAACTGTATGGGTGTCAGTACTCAACTGTACTGGTGGAGTGAGCTCCTCGCCCACCCATACAAAATCGACACGTTTTATTTTACTTTGTGCAATACAGGCCCCTTTACGATTGTCTTTCTAGTCTTGCCTTAGGATCGATTTTAGGACCGACGCCATGGTCTATTTTGTGTCTCTAGACCATCACCGTGCCTTGCACTAATAGTGTACTTGTACTTTTCCTCTAGACCCTTCTCGTTCTGATAACGTTAACTTATCGTCTCGTGCTTGCCTTTCGTGCCATACTCAGGGACGTAACGACTCGGTCGTACAATGAACTCGATTAGTGCTATCGTATCACTGAGGCAGTGCCTCCTCGCTTGATCTTGCCTATACTCGTGTTGTGACAACGCGGCCGTGCCTCACATCTCGAGGTCGTGCCCAGCAACTCATCGTGACTTTACTTAACTTGCCCTACGGCCCTTTTCGACTAACCTGACTTGTGGAACCGGTGTTGAGAGCTCAAACACGATGCCATATCTCGTGCCGAAGCACGTGTCTTTATGTATAGCCGAATCGTAGGCTTTATAATACTTTGGGTGCAACCGAGCACATATTTTACTATTCAACGCATACCGTGCTTACACTTCCTTTGTTATGACCGACACCGTGTATACGGATTTGCCGCTTAGCACGCCAATTATCTATATGAAAGGCCACTGGCATGACAAGCCATCACGGACATAGCTCGGGTAGGCGACGGGTCCTTCAGCGCAGGTAGCAAGCCCCGTTGAAAGCCCCCGACTACCCACGCAATAAAAGCATGCGCTGCTATAACGTCTACCTCCTAGGACGACTGGGCCCGGTGCCCTGGCGTATAACCAGTCTAGGCAAAAATCCTTGTCGACAAGGTGTCCAATGACCATGCACCTACGAGACGTCTAGACTCACGTAAATGCATGGCCTAATTTGTTGGTACGACTGGAACCACACGTAGCGACTCGTACTCTGAACCACCCTTTGCATAACGTGCATAGGAACGCGAGATTCCCAACCGATGGACCGCCTCATACTTCTTAACGTGGATAGGAACGCGAGACTCCCAACCGAAGGACAGCCTCGAACTTCTTAACGTGGATAGGGACGCGAGACTCCCAACCGAGGGACCGCCTCGAACTGTCTTTGAACTCGATTGAAACGACTACTACATAGCCTTCCAACTTAACTTGAACAAAACGTGTTTCTTAAGTCCTATAGCCCGTGGCTAACTTTACATCGTGCCAACCGTAGTTCGTGCCTTCTAACTGACTTACGTACTACGCGACGCTATCACCCAAGTCATACGTTATATGACGGCCCTTAAGATCGTGGGACTATTTAACTTGACAACCGCAGAAAGAGCGAGACGGCACTTGGAATGACTTAGGTCGATCGGCACAACTTTTACTAACTTACTCAAGCCTACAACTTAATCCGAGGGACGAGCCAAGGCTATGCCAAGCCTTGCGCAGTGGAAACGTGCATGCTTTATCGAGCATTTACGCGGGTGACGCCTATGACTTATGCAAGTTCATAGTTTGTGTCGAATTCCAACTTTCCTTCTCCTAAGCCATGGGACGAAGGACCGAGTGTCATTTAAAAGCACGCTGAGCCGACTTCTATTGAGACCGTGGGACCATTTTCCATGTTCTAAGACATTCCGACGGGTTGGGATTATTCCCTTAGCTATGTGCGTTCGTAGCTTTTATATTAGCCTACTTGTGCAAGTTGAAAACACACAAATTATTAAGTGAAGGCTGAGATGAGAAAAGTTCACCGAAACTACCCCACCTGAGCGATGTCTTCGAGTCGCCGTTGTAAGGCCATGTCCGAACACCGTCGGCATTTCGATTCCTCAGATTGACTTTGTGGGACGGGGCACTACAACATACACCACTTAGAACAAGTCTCGTCCTCGAGACTTTCCTGAAGGCAAGCCATCCTACAATTTCTATGGCCAAGAATTAATCGTACACACTCTGCCTATGCGTTTCTTCGATTCCGAGCCACGCTCGCACTTATCGCTAACTTAGTCGTAAGGCACACCAACCGATCAACCAACATTCGAACTCGTCTCAAATCAATGATCGCATTACCATCAACTTTTCTTCGAAACTCACGATCTAAATCGTCGACTACTTTCCCGTTCCTTAAGTCTCATTTGATTCAACGTATCACTTAGTTGGATCGTGCACATATTTCAGGCGTCCCTAAAATACATACATTTCAGCCAAGCCTCGTGATAGAGAATCCCCCATCACCACTCGAGTCGGATCGTGTACATATTTGGGCATCCCTGATATACGTGCATGTCAGCCGAGACTCGCGAATGGTGCCTCCACAATTTCTATCGCTTTGTGCCGGAACGTCTTTCGAACCGCTAGGCTATGTCTCTCATCAGCACTGGAATCATAGTTTCCAAACAATGATATCAACACTGACCCCATCCTAAGGTCGAACCAAATCGATGGTACGGGGTTTTCTACCCAAGCTCGCATCACTCCGATTTCTAAACATCGAGCATCGATTCCCTACATACATCCCAATATTCGACGTACGGGGTACGAGTCGTTCGGTAAAGCCATCCTACGATAACTTACCTTTCAACCAATTCTACGTCGTATCAATATCGTTCGTTCATCAAACCGTTTCACATAGTCTATCTCTTCGAACATGTTCGACATAATCTGCCTATCAATCTTTCCAAGTCAAGCACGCTACGACACGATTCATCACAAAACCATAATTCACATTTCATACTTCCAAAATCATCTATTCTAATTCACGTAATCGATCACATGGTCGTCTGACTTAACAGTATGCCACGCTCCGATCTCATGCGAGTTCGATTATCCACGGTGGGCACGAATCACAATACACGCTCCCGCGAGATAATCATTCTCATCGGGACGTAACTCTTGTTTGTGTCTAGACTAGTTCATTCTCGATGCGCAGATTGGACCTACTCAATTCTCAAGTTTCATTCAATCACCAATCGCAAGTCCTAACGCTCTCGAGTTCTCCTTCGTATCAAGCCAACAAGTCGAGACAATCAAAGTTGTCGCGTCCTGATTTTTCGAGTTCGAACATTCCCGCGACATGAATCACCATGTCAGCGCTCACGCGGAACGATCGCCCAAATTTGATGCAACGCATGTGCGAGGCTGGAGTTGCGCTCGCTCAAGACAAGAATGTCGACGCTGTGGTTATCTGCGTAATCATCAAGATACGATCACTTTCATCCAACATTCGTCTCAACCAACGTCCTAAGTATTGCATCCATTTGGAACGAGAACACTTGCACGATCGTCATTCACCATGTCAGATTACCCCCGAGTTATCGTATATCGTCTTTGATACGCCTCAATATCATCGACGATATACGTAACCTGACGATCTTCGTTTACAAAGAATTCTGAGTCGTACGAATGATGCTATCGTCCGACTGTATAATCTCATCGACATTCAAATTCAATTTCGATCATTACCCCTCGAATCGTTCACAACATCAATTTCGACAAACCCAAATTCACGTATCGTTCATCCGTCTATCTTAAGTCATCGACCAACGTATTTCCTCAATTCGTAATATTCCTTGCTAACTCAATCATCGAACGATATCCATTCCAATCGTCAGAGTCATTCGCGTAACTTTAAAATCGAACATTTCATGCACGCTATCTACCCGTCGTGTTAACTTTTCGTATACGATCCGTATCAATTTCTTCGATTCGATTTCACCTACTCAATCATTTTCGTGTTTCATACTCGTACAATCCTCAATCTTTCACTCGATCCAAGACGGACCATACACCACTCGGGATTTGAGTCATCTAATCTAGTCCAAATCACGTTCGTGTTATTCGCTAAGACATGTTTCGGATTCGTTCGACGAATCCCTAGCGTAATCGTTCACGTCGCATCGACGCACTAAGTTGTTCGTACTATTCCTCAAAATCCAAAACAATCTTCCGTGTACGCCTAAGCGTTAGTCCAATAGCGCTTCTATCGATATACCATCTAAGTGTATCCCCGTTCTCGACCGAGCGATACTTAATATTGCTCGCGACTTGTTTACACCAAAAAGTCGGGGTGCGCAATACGCGGCACAACTTAGCCAAATGGCCGTGCGCATAACCATCCCGTTCGAACTATACTTCAGTCTCGTGTGCTCGTTTGCTATTGTTAGCGTAAGGTCGTTCGAGCACGCAATGCGTTTGCTAACTTTTAGCACGTGTCTTCTATCAACTCAAGGTCGGCACCGTTCGGCCCAAAGGCCATCGCCTATCGATGCGTTCGATTGAACACTTGTATGAGCTTTTGAAAATATTAGACTTATTGTATGGACATGCCGAGGGACGTTTGAGAGAGAGCGCACCAACGATGACGACTTTGCGGAAGCAACGTTTCAGAGTTCGCAAACAACGGAGGTAAAGAATTCAATCGATAGTCCAAGGACGTAAAGCCGGGCTCTGATACCATTATGTCACGCCCCGCTCCCGTAGGAGCGATCGTCCTCGCTAAGGCGTGATGCCGCACGAGCCTTAATTGCGCTCGTGCAAGACGGGTTCCATAACGGCCGATTCCAACGGCGGCGACGGGGTCGTCGCACAGAAGTTCCAAACAGAGACAATCGAACACGCAGCAGAAATTTAGGATAAAACACAAATTATTCAAAAGAAGCTCTTTATTGATATCGAAACAACGGTTACATTGGGGCGCAAGGCCGAGATTACAATCACTCAAATTCACTCGTCTCACATTACAAATCACTCTGCTCTCTATCAGCTCTCAATACTTGTCTCGAGCCAGCAGATGCTTCGGGTAGACGATATCCATATATTATGTCTCGTATAAGTCTTCGATTCCATGCGGCTGCACGCTTCGAATCGCCAAGGAACTCCATGCCACGACGCATCCAAGCGAGCTCCGCGCCACGAGCTTCTACCTGTGCCTGCACATGGAAACTGTATGGGTGTCAGTACTCAACTGTACTGGTGGAGTGAGCTCCTCGCCCACCCATACAAAACTGACATGTTTTATTTTACTTTGTGCAATACAAGCCCCTTTACGATTGTCTTTCTAGTCTTGCCTTAGGATCGATTTTAGGACCGACGCCATGGTCTTATTTTGTGTCTCTAGACCGTCATCGTGCCTTGCACTAATAGTGTACTCATACTTTGCCTCCAGACCCTTCTCGTTTTGATAACGTCAACTTATCATCTCGTGCTTGCCTTTCGTGCCATACTCAGGGACGTAACGACTCGGTCGTGCAATGAACTCGATTGGTGGTATCGTATCACTGAGGCAGTGCCTCCTCGCTTGATCTTGCCTATACTCGTGTTGTGACAACGCGGCCGTGCCTCACATCTCGAGGTCGTGCCCAGCAACTCATCGTGACTTTACTTAACTTGCCCTACGGCCCTTTTCGACTAACCTGATTTGTGGAACCGGTGTTGAGAGCTCAAACACGATGCCATATCTCGTGTCGAAACACGTGTCTTTACGTATAGCCGAATCGTAGGCTTTATAATAGTTTGGGTGCAACCGAGCACACATTTTACCATTCAACATATACCGTGCTTATACTTCCTTTGTTATGACCGACACCGTGCATGCGGATTCGCCGCTTAGCACGCCAATTATCTATATGAAAGGCTACTGGTGACAAGCCATCACGGACATAGCTCGGTAGGCGGCGGGTCCTACAGCGCAGGTAGCGAGCCCCGTTGAAAGCCCCCGACTACCCATGCAATAAAAGCATGCGTTGCTATAACGTCTACCTCCTAGGACGACTGGGTCCGGTGCCCCGGCGTATAACCAGTATAGGCAGAAATCCTTGTCGACAAGGTGTCCAATGACCACGCACCTACGAGACGTCTAGACTCACATAAAAGCATGGCCTAATTTGTTGGTACGACTGGAACCACACGTAGCGACTCGTGCTCTGAACCACCCTTTGCATAACGTGTATAGGAACGCGAGATTCCCAACCGATGGACCGCCTCATACTTCTTAACGTGGATAGGAATGCGAGACTCCCAACCGAGGGACCGCCTCGAACTTCTTAATGTGGATAGGGACGCGTGACTCCCAACCGAGGGACCGCCTCGAACAGTCTTTGAACTCGATTGAAACGACTACTACATAGCCTTCCAACTTAACTTGAACAAAACGTGTTTCTTAAGTGCCATAGCCCATGGCTAACTTTACATCGTGCCAACCGTAGCTCGTGCCTTCTAACTGACTTACGTACTACGCGACGCTATCACCCAAGTCATACGTTATATGACGGCCCTTAAGATCGTGGGACTATTTAACTTGACAACCGCAGAAAGAGCGGGACGGCACTTAGAATGACTTAGGTCGATCGGCATAACTTTGCCTAACTTACTCAAGCCTACAACTTAATCCGAGGGACGAGCCAAGGCTATGCCAAACCTTACGCAGTGGAAACGTGCATGCTTTATCGAGCATTTATGCGGACGACGCCTATGACTTAGGTAAGTTTATAGTTTGTGTCGAATACCAACTTTCCTTCTCCCAAGCCACGGGACGAAGGACCGAGTGTCATTTAAATGCACGCTGAGCCGACTTCTATTGAGACCGTAGGACCATTTTTCATGTTCTAAGACATTTCGACGGGTCGGGATTATTTCCTTAGCTATGTGCGTTCGTAACTTTTATATTAGCCTACTTGTGCAAGTTGAAAACACACGAATTATTAAGTGAAGGCTGAGATGAGGCAAGTTCACCGAAACTACCCCACCTGAGCGATGTCTTTGAGTCGCCGTTGTAAGGCCATGTCCGAACGCCGTCGGCGTTTCGATTCCTCAGATTGACTTTGCGGGACGGAGCACTACACCATAGGTGGTGGCACGTCACCCTCCCTCCCGTCCGACCACTACGACACGCCATTTTCAATGTCGTTTCATTACTCCGATTACAATTTCGATAAACTTCTCTCGGTAGAACTGCCCTCTGGAGCTGGAGCCACCTCCTTTTTCACAGCCATCTGTGCCTCCCTCAAGCGAGATCCTCGGGTCTTAGGTGCCATCTGTGAGAACGGGTGTCATCTCTTTTGAGTACATTTTCGAAAGCAGATAAAAAATAGAAAATTCGATTTTTCTCCAAGTGTGAGAACGGATGGCTCAGAACACAGCCCAAAATTCATTCTAGCATACATTAGTGTGAATCATCTATGTTATGTACATATGGTGTAGTATATGTTTTTATCGAATCTAGTATATGAAGGATATAAGAGAATCAAGATGAACTCACATAATGTAATACTAAAACATCATCTACTACTATAAAAGATATATTGATAGGTTGTCGTGTCATCATTGCCAAGGGATGAGGGTCGAAGGACAGTCAACTTTATCTACGGCTACATAGTTTCTGCCTCGCTAGTCGAATAGCTGCAGGAACTATGTCCTGATCACCATGTCGTACCGTAGATTTATGCAAATGGAGCTGGAGCCAAAATACAGAATCCAAAATACAAAATACAGAATCCAATCCCTGGGTTCGCCAAAAATACAAAAACAAAGATTGACACACAGTACTAATTCATATGTGTTTTAAGTGTGAGAACGGATGGCTCAGAACACAACCCAAAATTTATTCTAGCATACATTAGTTGAATCATCTATGTTCTGTACATATGGTGTAGTATACGTTCTTATCGAATCTAGTATCTGATGAATGTAACAGAATCAAGATGAACTCACATAATGTAATACTAAAATATCATCTACTACTATATAAGATATAGTGATAGGTTGTCGTATCATCATTGCCGAGGGATGAGGGTCGGAGGACAGTCAACTTCATCTACGGCTACATAGTTACATGAGCTAGTCGTCGCGAAACGTCGCTATGACGTCGCTAATAGTGACTAATTTAGCGACGTTAGTATGAACGTCGCTAAATTCTAATTATATTCTCCCACCAATTCATTTCCCCCCATTTTACTCTCTCACACTCTCTCCTTCCCCCCTCCGGCGCTCTCACTCTCTCCGGCGCTCTCATTGTACTAATTCATATCAATTTAAGTGTGAGAACGGATGGCTCAGAACACAACCAAAAATTTATTCTAGCATACATTAGTGTGGATCATCATGTTATGTACATATGGTGTAGTATATGTTCTTATCGTATCTAGTATCTGAAGAATGTAATAGAATCAAGATGAACTCACATAATGTAATACTAAGACATCATCTACTACTATATAAGATATAGTGATAGGTTTTCATATCATCATTGCCGAGGGATGAGGGTCGGAGGACAGTCAACTTTATCTACTGCTACATAGTTTCTGCCTCGCCAGTCGAATGGCTGCAGGGACTATGTCCTGATCACCATGTCGTACCGTAGATTAATGCAAATGGAGCTGGAGCTGGAGCTGGAGCCAAAATACAGAATCCAAAATACAAAATACAGAATCCAATCCCTGGGTTCGCCAAAAATACAAAAACAAAGATTGACACACAGTTCTAATTTATATGTATTTTAAGTGTGAGAACGGATGGCTCAGAACACAACCCAAAATTTATTCTAGCATACATTAGTGTGAATCATCTATGTTCTGTACATATGGTGTAGTATACGTTCTTATCGAATCTAGTATCTAGTATCTGAAGAATATAACAGAATCAAGATGAACTCACATAATGTAATACTAAAATATCATCTACTACTATATAAGATATAGTGATAGGTTGTCGTATCATCATTGCCGAGGGATGAGGGTCGGAGGACAGTCAACTTCATCTACGGCTACATAGTTTTTGCCTCGCCAGTCGAATAGCTGCAGGGACTATTTCCTGATCACCATGTCGTAGTCCAATACAATCCAGAGATTGACACAGTACTAATTCATATATGTAGTCCAATACAAATAGTCTAATACAAAAACAACCCAATACAAATAGTCCAATACAAATAAGTACTAATAGCTAATGAGAACCACATAGCCCACGCAAACGTTCAGTGATACGATCACGCAACCACCTCAAATAAGTGGGATCGACGGCGGCAGAAGAGATGTAGTCCATTGCAAGTGCTGCATAAATAGAACTTCCGGTCTCACTAGCTACCGGTGCTGGATGAATAGAACTCCCGGTCTCACTAGCTACCGGTGCCACTTCCTCCTTAACAGTAGGAGGAGCCACCTCAGCATTCACTGTTTCACTCAAACGATGTGCCGCTCCTCGGGTCATGGGTGCCATCTGGTAAGATCGATATTCACAAATAATATAATTGTAACATAAGCAAGCTAACTAAAGGAACCATCATGTAATTTGAGTATATTTTCGAAAGCAGATAAAGTACAGAAAATTTGATTTTTTGCCAAGTGTGAGAACGGATGGCTCAGAACACAACCCAAAATTCATTCTAGCATATATTAGTGTGAATCATCTATGTTCTGTACATATGGTGTAGTATATGTTCTTATCGTATCTAGTATCTGAAGAATGTAACAGAATCAAGATGAACTCACATAATGTAATACTAAGACATCATCTACTACTATATAAGATATAGTGATAGGTTGTCATATCATCATTGCCGAGGGATGAGGGTCGAAGGATAGTCAACCTTATCTACGGCTACATAGTTTCTGCCTCGCCAGTCGAATGGCTGCCGAGACTATGTCTTGATCACCATGTCGTACCATAGTTTCTGCCTCGCCAGTCGAATGGTTGCAGGGACTATATGTCCCGATCACCATGTTACCAATTAACCAACCAACAAAACTACTTGTTACAAATATCGGCACTATCGGTGCGTTCAAATCGGAGTATCACATTTTTTGGTGTCGGAAAACAAATAATTATTACTAAATTATCAGATTTTTCGGCACTATCGGTGCCCCTGACCAATCCCTCCTACACTACCCCTAATCCGAACCCTAACCCTCCCCTCCCCCTGCTTCCCTTCTCCAGCCGTCCACACATACCCACCCCTAACCCGAACCCTACCCCTAGCTCCCCTCTTCCAGCCGCCCTCGTCCCCCCTGCCCCACCCCCAGAGCCACCCCCCACTTACCCTCGAGCCGCCCGCATCCTCCCTGCCCCTCCCCCCGAGCCACGTGCACCCCCCCAACCACCAACAACCAAAACAGCCGAAGAGAAAGAGAAAGAGAGAGAGAGAGAGAGAGAGGAAGGAGAAGAGTACCACGTACCAGAGAGGGAGGAGAGTCGCCGGAGAGGGAGGAGAGTCGCCGGAGAGAGTGAGAGCGCCGAAGAGGGAGAGAGCGCCGGAGGGGGGGAGAGAGAGTGAGAGAGTAAAATAGAAGGAAATGAACCCTAACCCGAACCCTAACCCTAGCTCCCCTCCCCCAGCCGGCCTCGTCCCCCTGCCCTACCCCCCAGCCACCCCCACTCACCCCCCAACCACTCGTATCCCCCCTGCACCTCCCCTCGAGCCACCCGCACCCCCAACTACCAACAACCAAAACAGCCGGAGAGAGAAAGAGAGAGAGAGGGAGGGAGAGAGTCACGTACCGGAGAGGGAGGAGAGTCGCCGGAGAGAGCGAGAGACGCCGGAGAGAGTGAGAGCGCCAGAGAGAGTGAGAGCGCCGGAAGGGGGAGGAGAGAGAATGAGAGAGTAAAATAGGGGGAAATGAATCGGTGGAGGGGATATAATTAGAATTTAGCGACGCTAATATTACCGTCGCTAAGTTAGTCGCTATTAGCAACGTCAGAGCGACGTTTCGCGACGATTAGATCATGTGATTAATATACGTCGTTGTTACGTCGCTTAGGTCATCGCTAGTAGCGACTATTAGCGACGTTTAGACAAAACGTCGCTAATAAACACAATTTAGCGACGTTAATCGAACGTCGCTAAATATATGTCGCCAATTGAGCAGATTTTAGTAGTGAAGCTTGGCATAGCCTTTGCGAGTCAAGTCGTTGTCCGAATAAGTTAGGCAAGAGTTTTGCTAGGCTATCGAAGTCATAGCAAGCACTATCCCTGTAGAGCCTAAAAATCAAGTTGCACCATGTATTTATTACTCAGCAACCAAGTTGCGCCCCAAAGATCAAGCTGCGCCACTAATATGAAGCTCAGAAATCAAACTGCGCCGTCGATCAGGTTGTGCCATATATCAGACTGCGCCAAGTCATACTGCGCCAAAGTCTACGTGGCATCTGACATTTAATGGCCATCATTACCTGACAAACACTGACAACTGACAGCACAGTAAACTAGGAAAATCTCTTCGAATCCCTCGAATTGTGCCGTTCGAGGAGTGTTGGTTGACAGCTGTCCTGTACGTCTTATGAGTTGCGTCTAGGCACAATCTAAAATACAATCCTTAGTTGCGCCTAGGCGCATTCCGAACAACCGTTTCTCAAAAAGCTGCCACGTGTCCAGGCGCAGTCTAATCAGGCACATTTTAACTTGTTGACTGAAGCTCGCACAATCTGATAGAGTTGAGACAATTTTCATTTCCAAAGCAGGATGATATGGCGCATATACCACTAAACTCTCAAGACGTGTCTACTATCCTGTTCACGACCACGCATATCTCAATCACATGATGCCACGCGTCTAAATACAGTTAGTACACGACTGATAACTGAATGAAAGTTGGCACAACATGAGGTTGGCGCAGCCCAATGTGGTGCAACCCAGCCTCGCACACATTAGAATAACTGTTAAAACAGTTATTTCCAAAACTCTATAAATAGAGTTTTCAATCATTGTTAAGAGGGACAGAGATCAAGAACTCTTGTGAAATTGTTGCTGCATTCTCTAGAGGCTCTAGTCTTCAAGTTCACATAGTCCAAGGGATAAAGTGATCGTCTTCTGATCAGATTCCTACAGTTGTACTATTCCAGAATTCAAATTGAACTCTTGTACTCTTTTCAAAAGTTTATAATAGAGCAACTTTTTGTTTTTGCAAACAATCCTCTGTTGCCTGCGGTTGTCAAGTCACATAGTCCTACGAGAACAAGGCTCGTCATATAAAGTATGCGACTTGAGCGATAGTGTCGCCTAGAGAACAAGTCAGTCTAAGGCACGAGCCATGGTCAGTTTAGTAAAAAGCATGCCACGGACAAAAGAAATACACTAGATCGGTCCCGCTACTTGGGAGTCTCGATAAGGAAGTCCACGCGACTGGTTGCCGCCGAGATCGGTTCTGCTACTTGGGAGTCTCGATAAAAAGTTGGAAAGCATGGTCATGGTTAAGGAAGGACTTGATAGATCGAGTTGAGTCTTGCATGGTCGTTGGACAACTTGCGCACAAGGTAAAATTCCTCGAACGATCCTGGGACGCCTGGTTCGTGTCGACCTAGGAGGAATTGTAGATATTGTATGGCCATCACCGACGGTACGACTCGATTAAAGTGAACCGTTACAATATAGGTTGCGGGTCATTCGGTGGGAGCTCGTACCTTGACACGCGGATGGTCACCGTATGCAAAGATCCAGGATAGCTTGACATTGCTAGTGACCACTCATATAAATGTGTCGGCATAAGAGCGGCTATCTGCGTGTATGCCTTTGGATTGCGTTGAGTACTAGCATGTTACGAGTTGGGTTAACAAGTTATGCTTAGCGCAAGCGCTAAGATTGAATCGACACGGGTTAGGGTGTGCACGGTTGCAACACCATTATGGAGCCTAAGATTTGGCAATAGCGAGTACACGTGCTTCGGCATGAATGTGGCGTCGTCTCGAGTTAAGTCAGAAAGAGCCATAAGACAAGTTGGTTAAGTCTGGTTGATCTTGGGAGGTACGACCTCGATCTTAAGACACGATCATGTCTATTGGCACGACCAGCACGAGTCGTCCCCTTGACGTCGTTGGCACGAGAATGGTCTAAAGGCACATAAAAGAAGTAAAAGTCTTGGCACGGTCGAGTTGCATAGGTTCTACTCGACGAGGCACTGCCTCGAATACATTAAAGTCACAAATAGAGTATAGCACGACCCTGTCATTGCGTTGCCGAGTATAGGCCAAGACATCTTTGTCCTAAAATTAATCCTAAGGCAAGACTAGAAAGATAATCAAAAAGGGATTAAGCTGCACAAAGTAAATGAACGTGTCAATTTTGTATGGGTGGACGAGGAGCTCACTCTACTAGTACAGTTAAGTACTGACACCCACACAGTTTTCATGTACAGGCACAGATAGAAGCTCATGGCATGGAGCTCGCTTGGATGCATCGAGGCACGAAGTTCCTTGGCGATTCGAAATGTGCGGCCGCGTGGAGTCAATATTTATATGGGTTATAATGTATGGATATTACCTTCCGAAGCATCCGCTGGCTCAAGCATTGTATCAAGAGATGAGAGAGAGCAGAGTGACTTGTAAAATGAGAGAAAAGTGAGCTTGAGAGACTTGTAATCATGGCCTTGTACCCCATTGTAATCTTATTGTTCAATATCAATAAAGAACACTTTTGAATAACTTGTGTTTTGCTTCTAAATTTCTGCTGCATGTTCAATATTTCTGCTTGGGACTTCTGTACGACGACCCCATCGCAGCCGCTGTAATCGGCCGTTATGAAACTGCCTTGCACGAGCACAATCTAGGCTCATGCGGTATTACGCCTTAGCGAGGATGATCGCTCCTACGGGAGCGGGACGTGACATAATGGTATCAGAGCATGGCTTTACGTCCTTGGACTTCAAGTTGAATCTCTCAGTTTGAAAGCTCGTTCATGAAAAAAGAAGTGTGCGCTCTCTCTCAAATGTCCCACGGCATGTCCATACAATAAGTCAAAATATTTTCAAAAGCTCATACAAGTGTTCAATCGAACGCATCGGTAGGCGATGGCATTTGTGTCGAACGGTGTCAAACTTGAGTTGATAGAAAACACATACTAAAGTTAGCAAGTCGCATGCGTGCCTAAATAGTCCTACGTCGACATTAGCAAATGAGCGTGCAAACTCGGAGTATATTCCGTACGGGATAGCTATGCACATAGCCTTTTGGCTAAGTTGTGCCGTGTGTCACGCACCTCGACTTTTTGGTGCAAACGAATCACGAACAATATTAAGTATCGCTCGGTCGGGAACGGAGATATACTTAGAGTGTATATCGATAGAAATACTATCGGACTAACGCTTAAGCGTACACGGAATATTGGTTTAGATTTTAAGGAATAGTTCGAAACGACTTAGTACGTCGAGACAACGTGAGCGAGTACGCTAGAGATTCGTCGAACGAATCTGAAAGATATTTTAGCGATTAATGCGAACGTGATTGTGGACTAAATCGGATGGCTCGAATGCTGAGTGGTGTATAGTCCATCTTGGAAATTATTCGAGCAAAAATTGAGGATTAGGAGTAACAACGAGTCTGTCGGCGAGGCGATGCGATCGCGTAAAGCCTTAGAACGTGTCATACTTAGTTGGTCGTGACTTCGAATGTCCCGAACGAGATGTTTGGACAACTTGCGAATGGGCCACACGAGTTAGAAAACGATATTGAATCAGGATTCGGAACGATAAATAAAAATAAATGGTCTTGATCGAGGAAACCTAGAGATCGCACTTATGATTTCGGATTTGGTCGAATAGAATTGTGGTATATCCAATTCAGAGAATAGCATTAGTTGCACGACTCAAAGTTCATTGCAAAGGAAGATCACAGGTTACGTACATCATCGATGGTATTGAGGCGTATTAAAGATCGATGTGCGATAACTCGGGGGTACTCTGATTCGAGAAACGATGATCGTGTAAAATGTCATTGTTCCGGTGGATGCTATACTCGGGATGTTGAAATATGTCGATAAAAAAATAGACTTAGCTCGAGAATTTTCTAGTTGAATGAATGACGAATAGACTATGAAACTGAGATCTTGGCTTGGATGAAAATAAAATATTTGGATTGCTTCGACGATAGCCACAACGTTGACGTTCTTGTCTTATGCAAGCGTAACTCTAGCCTCGTATATGCGTCATGTCGGATTAGGGCGATCACTCCGCTTGAGCGTTGGTATGGTAATTCATATAGCGGGGGTGATCGGACTTGCATGGCGTGGCAATTTGTATGCTTCGACTTGTGGTTTGACGCGAAGGTGGACTCGAGAATGACTCAGTGTACTTGACGATTGAACTTGAGAATTGAGTAGGTCCAATCCGCATATCGAGAATGAATTAGTCTAGACTTAAGCAAGAGTTACGCTCCAATAAGGACGATTATCCTGCAAGAACGTGACATGGTGATTCATGTCCAACGTAGATAATCGAACACTACAATAAATATGACCTACAATAGCAGTTTTTCTATAGCATTCAAGTATTCCCGCTATAGAATGTTATCAATAATAGCGTTCTTTCTACAGTACTATAAAAATATCTATCTATAGCGTTTCCTGAATACTGTAGATAAACATTTTGAACTACAAAAGTCTTTGCCCAAAAATTGGCGTCAGTGGTCCGCTTCTAAAATTTTCATGAGAGGTTAGAAAATTTTGAACTGCAAAAGACTCTTAAGGTCTGAAATACAATACTTTTAAGTGCTCTCTCTCTCTCCTTCCTTTCTCTTTTTATGTTGCCCTCTCTCCCTTTTCCCATTTTCGACCGTCGAAGCCGATCCACCGCCGCAATCGCAGCCGACACCATCGCAGTCACTACCGAGACCGCCGTTGTCTAGGTCAGCTCTCAATCCTTCATCTTTCTCCCTCATTTTTTTGAGTTTTTCTTTAGTGATTTATTATCTAGGGTTAATAATTGGGAATTTTATAAGCATCAAAATAGAATCGATCATTATCTTGGGTTTTTCTTTCTTAAATAGGATTTAGAGGAAGAAATCAACATCTAGGGCTTCTCTTTTTGGAAGCAATTTGTAACAAATTGTCTAGAAAAAAAGAGAATTCAATTTTCATGAAGGGAGAGGAGCAGAAGCAAGGAAGTTTCTTATTTTATTCTTTCCTATCAATTTTGGTTGTGTTTGGTTATGAAGGAAGTAAGAAAATCAAGGGATTCCTACATGCATATTTCACATATTTGCTGGGGATTAAGTTGAGGAATAAAACCGATAGAATTTATTTTTTTTATCGACTTTTAGAATTTACTATAGGGTCACACGAAGAGATTTAGAGGCAAAACTTTTTTACTTAGGCTATAGACACCTAGAAGTAGTTTGTAGAATTTTTTTGGGATTTTTTTTGGATATTTTGTGATTTATTTGGATTTATTTGGAGTTAAAATGAATTTTTAATAATTTTCTGTAATTAAAATAATCAACTATACAGTCAGTAGCCCAGTCAACCATCCTTTGGCCCACCTATCGGTGCCCAACTGCTCATCCCACCATCTCTCTCTCCTATATATATATATATATATATATATATATATATATATATATATATATATATATATATATATATATATATATATATATATATATATATATATATATATATATATATAATATGAAATTCGAAAATCCTAGTTTATTATTCCAGCCTCTTTTGTGGTTTGATTTTGGAGATTCTCCAACTTCAAGAGGCGATTGCCGCCAACCCCAACATGCTTTTCGTGCGCTATTTTTTTTAGAAGCGTATCGAGGTATAGTTTCTGAATATCTAATTTATTTTTATAAATTCTGAACTTAAATTTCTGGAAAATTTGTGGAGTATCAGTTGTCCAAAATTTGACACATTTCGATGTTTTCGAGATTTCGGGAGAACCAAGAATCAGAATAGTTATTAAAAGCCTATAAAAAGTCCAAACCGTTATAGTAAAAGGTATTTCTCAACTTTGATAACGCTTATGTATCAGCCGTCATTAAAACTCCTAGTCGAGCGTCATTAATAGGTCTTTTTATAGTAGTAATATTATATAGCAAATTTACACTAGGTTATTCAGATATTAAATTATGTAGCAGATTTACAGCATTCATAATATGCTATCATTCATCAACAATTCTTGAATGTTATAAACCATCCACAGCATTCATGAACGCTATATTCCATCTACATCATTGACGAACGCTATAAAGGATCCACAACATTCACAAATGCTATAAACAATCCACAACAATCACGGACGCTATAATCCATCTACAGCATTCAAGAACGCTATAGAGCATTCACAGCATTCACAAACGCTATAAACCATGCACAAAATTCACGAACGCTATAATCTATCTACAACATTCAAGAACGGTATAATGTTATAACGTTCATATACTATAGCAGGGGCAATTATAGCAGACGAACACTACCAAAATAAGTCATAATGGCGACGAAATTAGCGACTCCAGATAAATACGTCGCTAAATTTTGTGGTTTTAGCGACGTTTTATATGTACGTCGCTGAACGTCACTATCAGTGACGTTTGAGCGACAGTTAGCGACACCATTAATGTTTTGGACAACTGATGTCGCATTCTAGTCGCAAAACGTCGCTGATTTTTTATTCAGCGACGTTTAGCGACTCCACTTTTAAGACGTCGCTAGGTTTTAATAAATAGCGACGGTTAGCGACGTCTTTAAGTGACATCGCTAAAACATTTTATATAGGGTTCTGGCCCGATCGATGTTTCATTTTTTCACCCAAAATTTTCTACTCTCCCGCTCGCGGCGACCCCCTGCCCGACGACCCCATCCCTCCGACGACCACCCAGTCTCCTCCGCCGCTGCTCCAGCCCCGGCGACCCCGACCCAACCCCAAGCTGTGTCGGTAAACCCTAACCCTATCTCCCTTTTTCTGATGCGACACAGACACGACCCTTTCTGATGCGACACAGACACGACCCCGACCACTCCTATGATGCGACATAGACACGACCCTTCGAATACCAGAGCTCATGTCTAGGGCTGCAAATGAGCCAAGCCGTTTGCGATCTGCTCAAAGCTCGGCTCGACAAAAGCTCGTTTGAGCTCGGTTCGTTTAGTAAACAAGCCGAGCTCAAGCCGAGCTCATGTCTAGGGCTGCAAATGAGCCAAGCTCGTTTAGGAGCTTGTTTAGAAGCTCGTTTGTTTGTTGAATTCTAATTTTATGTATGTTTGTATAATGATATGGTTGTGTGCTTTATATATTTATATGTCCTTAATAATTGATATGAAGGAACTTTTTTAATTAAATTTTTATAAATAAATTGTTAAATTACAGGTACTTGAATTCAAGCGTAACTATGTTGAAATCGAGCTCATTAAGCTTGAAATAAAGGTGAACAAGCTTGAAATCAAGCTTAATGAGCTTGAAATGAGCTTATCGAGCTTGTTTATCAAGCTTGAATCAAGCTTGCTTATCAAGCCAAACTCGAGCTCAAACCAAGCCAAGCTCAAGCTTAATATAGACAAGCTCAAGCCAAGCTCAAGCTCTAAAATAAAAAATTTATCAAGCTTGAGCTCGAGCTCGAACTCGATTAATTCTAGTCAAGCCAAGCTCAATCTTACAAAAGCTTGGCTCGGCTTGGCTCGTTTGCAATACCAGAGCTCATGTCCCTAGCTAAGGTATTGTTACATGTGTAAGGTTCAGGTGTTAAGTAATTATTCAGTCCCTTAAATAGCAGCCATCACATGTTCATTACTACTGTGCAGTCCACTCCTATGGTTGTAACAATTTCTATTGATGTTAGTATCAGTCGAAGGAAGAGGAATAGCTCAGGTTGGAAGTGGGTATTGGTTTAGCCCGGGTCCTGTACTGCCTATGAGGACAGTCCCTGTCACAATTGGGTATCAATCCACTTACCTGAATTTCTCCTGCATACCATAGAGCATATCATGTTTCAGTCCACCCTAGGTATGTGTTCAGCCCACATGTGCCTATTGCATTACCTGTCCATCTTGTTGTATAACACACTGCATATCATATTTCAGTCTACCCTAGGTATGTGTTCAGCCCACATAACCATGTTGCAGTCCATCTCATTAGAGTTCAGTCCATGGGTACACATGAACAGGTAGGTGGAATACAAAACATGTACATTTATGTATAACATTTAACATTATCAGTTGTAATTAGGAACGATTTGCACATTAAGAAGTTTTTCCTTCTACAAACTACCCAGTTGACAAGGTGGTAACCCTGCCAATTTTCCCTCCAATTTGCACATTATCACTTATGTCAAGCTCGACGATTAGCTCTGATATTCGAGTCATGAGTGGAACCATATTCCCTTCAATTTTCCCCCTTGTGTGGAAATTGATTCTCAAGTTTGTGGTTACCAAACAAAGGAAAGGAACAACTTTTCTTTCCTAGTTTTTTAAATCGGTGAACCAAACGAGGCCTTAGGATAATGTGTATAGATGAGGACTAGGACAATAAGTATAGGTAACTTCATGATAGGAATTGTTTTACCTATGAGTATAGGTAATGGCTTTACCTAGAGTGACTAGGTAATATATAGGTTTAGGAAGCCTATAGGTTTAGGTAATGGGTTGACACATGGGTATGGGAGATACCTATGTTGTAGTGTATGGGGTATTGAGTTTGGGTATTAGTTTTTACTAGAGTTAAGGATAGGCTAGTGTATAGGTAATTAGGTAAATAGGCCATAGTAATGGTTTTACCAATGTGAATAGGATATTGGTAGGGCAAATACCTACCCAAACTTTATTCTCATATTGATACATAATATTCACAAATACCCTAGTTACAGACATTACTATTGGTGTTATTGGACTCCTAGCTTAGCTTAGCCCATTAAGCCCTAACCCATATCTTATACTTAGTACATGATTATGCAGAGTAACTCCTCTAATATGACTCATGCAGAGTCACAGTCTTTCTACTGAAGCTAACTTATACAAATATCCATCTATCCACTTCAATATCAGCAACCTACCTCTATCCACTTCAATACCTGCAACCTAACATTCTAAACCAACTGATTTGCCAACATCGGATTCAATATGCCGCCGCGATAATCTCTGACCACCGCATGCACAAACACGCGAAACAAAAGTTAGCAATGCGAAAAGAAGATGACCGATAATCTCTGACCATTTAACGTAAAATATCATGTGTACATATACTACAAAAAGTGTAGACCGCATGAACTGACAAACGAGAATTTGGAGATCAAAGTTATAACAAGTAAAGTTGTGTTTTGGATATGTTCTATTCTTGTTAAGCTCTTTGTGCACAAAGCAAGATATAACGAATGCAGAACATCTTTCGAGTTTACGACCCTTGTATGCTCTATACTTGAGTTACGAACTCGTTATTTGTTCTGTATTCTCTATTTATAGCTTGCTTTGTGAACAAAGAGCTTGCAAGAGTTCTTTTTCCAAAGCACAACTTGACTTGTTCCAGATTTGAGACCCTCATTTTCGTGCGTCATCAGTTCATGTCGGTCTTCACTTTCCCCAGTAACTTCATCCAATTAACTCTATCCCTCGGTTGAGCTACTATTTTAAAGCTTTGACACTTGTATATTATTCACTACCTTGATGTATCTATCTTACAGAATTATGGAGCTGAATTACTATCTGCGAAATCGTACTTGGATGTACAACCGTCATCATGATGACATATGCGGTGTGCGGGATGAATTCATAGAGGGTGTACACCAGTTCCTACAGTTTGCCAAGGCGTTCCCTTAGTACATGGACGGTACCAAAATTAAGTATCCGTGTGTGAGATGTCGCAACTTGAAATATCATCCAGAAGTGGATGTCACGTATCATTTATACTCGAAGGGTTTCACGCCGAATTACTATCAGTGGAGCGAGCACAGAGAACTTGTGTCTTTAGCATCGGAGTACGAGCCTTATGTGGATGTCCACAACAATGCTCCTTACGACGATGGGTTGGTGAACATGGTTTTCGACGCGACCGGGCCTAGTTTCGATCCGGATGATCATGATGCACCTGAGGAGGCACCGAACCCCGACGCTGCACAGTTTATGGAGTTACTGGAGAAAGCAAGGACTCCATTATATCCTGGTTGTGAGGATCATTCACCGTTGGAGGTCGTTACAAGATTGTTGAGCATCAAGTCCGATTTTAACATGTCGCAAGATTGCTACAACCGTCTTATGGAGTTGCTTATAGAAATATTGCCTGAGGGTGCGAAGTTGCCTAAAGACTTCTACCGGTCTAAGAGGATGGTTAGATCGCTCTGGATGGGATACGAAAAAATTAATGCCTGTCGCAACGGGTGCATGTTGTATTACAAAGACGACAAGGATGAAGATGCCTACAGATTTTGTGGTGTCGATTGCTACAAGGCATGTGGTAGAGGAAAGTCTGTCGGTGCCAGGAAGCCTACCTCTTCGATGCACTACTTGTCGTTGATGCCGCGGTTGCAGCGGTTGTTTATGGTGAAGGAAACTACAGAAAACATGAGTTGGCATAAGCGAAAACATACCGAAGGAATGTTGGATCACCCCTCTGATGGAGAAGTATGGAAGCACTTTGATCGAAAGTATCCAGATTTTGCTTCTGATCCATGTAATGTCAGATTGGGTCTCTGCTCCGACGGTTTTACCCCATTCGGACTTTCAGGATCCCAGTATTCGTGTTGGCCTGTGATCGTCACCCCGTACAATCTACCGTCTTGGATGTGCATGAAGACTCCGTATATGTTCCTTACCGTTATTATCCCAGGTTCGAACAATCTGAAAAGGAACATCGATGTGTATTTACAGCCGTTGATTGATGAGTTGAATTAGCTGTGGGAAGTAGGTTCCAACACGTACGATGTATCTAGAAAATAAAATTTCCAGATACGGGCAGCACTTATGTGGACCATCAATGACTTTTCGGCCTATGGAATGTTATCTGGATGGAGTACGCATGGTCGTCTTTCATGTCCGTATTGCATGGACAGCACTAAGGCTTTCCGTTTGAAACACGGAGGCAAATCGTGCTTCTTCGATTGTCATCGACAATTCCTGCCGAAGGATCATCCGTACCGGAGGAACATGAATGCTTTTCGTGCTGGCGTTGTAGAAAAGGCTAATCCCCCACCAAGGTGGCCCAGATACACGATATGGAAAGAGGTAAAAGATTTACCAAGAGCTATTGAGCAGCCTGCTACGGGCTACAAGTGTGACGAATTTGGTCGCACTCCTAACTGGACGAAGAGGAGTATATTCTAGGATCTTCCATATTGGAGCACCAATCTGATTAGACATAACCTTGATGTCATGCATATCGAGAAGAATGTGTTTGACAACATAATTAATACTGTAATGGACGTAAAGGGGAAGACGAAAGACAATCCAAAGGCTAGATTGGACTTGGAAGAAATATGTAGACGTCCTGCATTGCCTTTGATAGAGGACGGAAATGGGAAGTTGAAGCAGCCTAAGGCAATTTTTCACTGGAGAAGGAGGATAAAGTGAGGCTTTGTAGGTGGATTCAAGGTCTGAAATTTCCAGATGGGTATGTTTCGAACTTGAGAAGATGCGTCGACCTCAAGGAGAACAAACTGACAAGTATGAAGAGCCATGATTGTCACGTATTCATGGAGCGATTAATTCCGATTGTATTTCGGGAATTCTTACCGCAGACAGTTTGGGATCCATTGACGGAGCTTAGCATATTCTTCAGGGACCTTTGTTCTAAGAAATTGCTCGTTGATCATCTAGAAAAGTAAGAGAAGGACATTGCGGTAACACTGTGCAAGCTAGAGAGGGTGTTCCCTCCTGGAATCTTCGACTCTATGGAGCATTTGCCGATTCATCTTTCCTACGACGTACGTGTTGGTGGACCCATCGAATATCGATAGATGTACCCGTTCGAGCGACATTTGAATCACCTAAAAAAAAAGGTGAAAAGTAAGGCTCGGGTCGAGGGTTCTATTTGTGAAGCCTATATTCTCGAGGAGATTACAAATTTCTGCTCCTCCTATTTCAAACCTCATGTTGCTACGAATAGAACGAGGGCTCCGAAAAATGACGACGGATATCAAGAATTTAATGATGGAATACAGAAAGTATTCAATACGTCCGGAAAGCCTTCGGGGAAAATGAAGAAGAGATATTTGAATGACGAAGAGCTAAGGGCTGCTCAGTTGTATGTATTACTCAATTGCGACGAGGATGAAGTGGAGAAGCTAGAGGGGTAAGTAACTCAGGATGATAAGTTTACGTCATCTCAATGTAATAGTATAAGCTAATATTATTGTACTAATCGGCGGTTGCTTCGTTGTTTTCCAGCACATATAATGATGAGTTGAGGCTGGTTAGACCCTACATAACAGACGAAGCATTAGAACAAGAAATGAGACGTCATTTTCCTTCTTGGTTGAGCGAATATGTAGTAGCTCGGTAATTACTGGCCTCTTCTAATGCAACTGCACAATAAATAACTTATTATCGCTTCTTTGATATTCAGGTCGATCGTCTAATTTCATCCAAGATTGAATTAATTAGAACTCTTGCCAAGGGACCAATTACTTTTGTTAAAATATGGCCATGTTACTGTGTTAATCACTACCAAATTACAGTACTTTAGCGACGGACATTTTCCGTCGCTATCACCGTCGGATCCCCGACGGATTTGTGACGGAATACCGATGGAAAGCAGTGGACATTTTTTTTATTTTTTTATGTCCATATCCGTCGCTATGCCGTCGATAGGTAGTCGGCCATGTAGCGACGGTTTTATATCCGTCGCTAGAACGTCGCATATTTTGGCGGCAAAAGCCTAAAATATTGGCGCGAGATTTACTGACGACTTAGCGACGGAATAATCCGTCGCTACTCGCGTGAGATTTTCTGACGCATTAGCGACAGAATAATCCGTCGCTACTCCGTCGCTAAATTTACGTTCCAGACTTAAGTTGAAACGACGGGGGGAACTTTTTCATTCCCCCCAAATTTCACTCTCTCTCCTCTCTCTCTCTCTCTCTCCCGCGGTGATCGATCGGCGACCCCCTCTCCTCTCTCTCCCGCAGCGGTGATCGGCGACCCCCTCTCCTCTCTCTCTCCCAAAGGTATTCCCCTCTCCCTCTCCCTCTCTCTCTCTCTCTCTCTCTCTCTCTCTCTCTTTCTCGCTCTCTCTCTCTCGCGCGCGCGCGCGGTGGTCGTGGGTGCAGCGGGCCGGGGGCGTCGGGGGCTGCGGGGGCGGCGTCGACTGCGGGGGGGCGGCGGTGGCGGCGGTGGCGGGGGGTGTGGAGGGGGCGGTGGGAGGGGACGGGAAGCGTTGGAGAAATGGGGGCGCGCGGGGGCTGGCCGCGGGGTGCGGGGGGTTGCGGAGGGGGGCTGGCCGTGCGCGGGGGGCGGGGGGTGTGGAGGGGGCGGTGGGATCGAGGGGGCGGGCAGCGTTGGGGGGGTACGATGGGGGCGGGGGCTGGCCACGGACACACACACACGGACACACACACACACACGGACACACGGACACACAGACACACACACACACAGACACACACACACACACACGGACACACACGGACACAGACACACGGATACACAAACATACAGACATATATATATATATATATATATATATATATATATATATATATATATATATATATATATATATATATATATATATACAGCACCGGCTCCAGACTTTTGGAGGCCCCAAACAAGTCTCATAAATGAGGCCCTCATTCCTCTATAATATTTCTATAAATTCAAAATCCAACAAATCATCATTCACAATCACATTCTCATGATAGTTTTCATTAACAATCACACTCACAGCTTTGAGGAGGATAAAATACCTGCTTAGTTGAGGAGGTTTTCCGTGGGACTCGGGAGAGAGAGGAGATGAAAAAGGCGGTGGGTTTTGATTTTTCTCTCTAGGTTTTGTTTTAGGTTTTGTTTGCTACAAGCCTACAGCTTTGATTATGGGCTTCCTCCAACACCATATTTATTGGACTGTGGTGCCGCTGGAAAACCAAAGAAATTCAACATATAAATGGGGCCCCCTTGGGGGAGGAGGCCCTAGGCGGGTGCCTGGCCTGCCTCCCCCTGAAGCCGGCCCTGTATATATATATATATATATATATATATATATATATATATATATATATATATATATATATATATAGGCATAATTTTAAGTAATTTATTAATATATATATATATATATATATATATATATATATATATATATATATATATATATATATATATATATATATATATATATATATATATATATATATATATACACAGACACACGTCGTGAAGTCTAGTATATATATTTGATTAGCTAAGGTAGAAGTTTAGCCTAATTAAGATTAGTTTTGACAGAGTTGACTTGGACTCCTAATTTGACCTAGAACTAGCCTAGTTAAGGGGGCCGGGCATTGTTGGGGTGGCTTACTGCATCCATATTGTACCTGCCCAGCTCATCATCCCTTGTGTGCAGTCAGATGATACCCCTACACAAATAAGTACTTATCAAAAATCTGTTGTTTTCTGTGTATGGAGTGTTTTTTTTGGCATGTGATGATGGCTTTCGAATTACATTGGACTAAAAACTGAGAATTAGTACATTGTTTGTGTTTACTGATTTAAGGATGATTAAATCATTAGGTTTAATCCTATGTCATGTCTGGGTTTAAGTTATATGTTATGATTCATGTTGGCATGGGGATTTTGGTTTTTGAATTTGAGCTGTTACATTCTTTTACATTCTGTTACATATACTTACCAGATGGCACCCATGACCCGAGGAGCAGCACGTCGTTTGAAGAAAACAGTGAATGCTGAGGTGGCTCCTCCTACAGTTGAGGAGGAAGTGGCACCGGTTGCTAGTGAGACCGGGAGTTCTAGTCATCCAGCACCGGTAGCTAGTAATGCCGAGAGTGCTTTTGATGCAGTCCTGGCAAGGGACGACGCCTCTCCTCGCACCAAAAATCTCGCTTTTCGGAGGTGGTTGCATAAAAGTATCACTGAGCGTTTGCGTGAGCAGCGTGGCAAGTATTAGCTATTAGTACTTATTTGTATTGGACTATTTTTATTGGGTTGTTTTTGTTTTAGACTATTTGTATTGGACTACATATATGAATTAGAACTGTGTCAATCTCTGGATTATATTGGACTACGACACCGCGGTAACATAGTTCCTGCAGCCATTCAACTGGCGAGGCAGAAACTATGTATCCGTAGATAAAGTGGACTGTCCTCCGACCCTCATCCCTCGGCAATGATGATACGACAACCAACCGGAGAGGATACTCCGAGAGATCCATCTGGGTAGGACGTATACTCTGAGAGATCACCCTTACAGAAATGATATCAGTAGTGGGATCGAATGTTGGAGAAGATATTATCACAGTATACGTCCTCTCCTCCACGATGGCTCTAGACCCATCTGCTCGTCCCTGCTTCCATTCTTCTTATTTGACTCTCTCAGCCACACATGATATCCAGCTCAAATGTAGAGTAGGCGGAAAAGAAGGGGACATGAATAGGAGGGGAAGCAGCACACCGGCGACATGACTCGGAGGAAGTACAGAGGTTTTCTTCAACATACGTAGGAGAACTATAAGGATATATCTTTTCACAATATGTCATCTTGTCAAAGACCCTTAATGTGACAACCATGTTACCGCGGTATCGGAAGACTAACATGTCATAATTTTCTAAGCCGTGTGTTTTGACATAATCATCCCAACTCTTTCCTCCTGTGTCGTAATCTCGCATTATTACATAGAACTGAAATCCGGTTGGGAGGATTATGTCAAAACACACGGCTTATAAAATTATGACATGTTAGTCTTCCGACACCGCGGTAACATGGTTGTCACATTTAGGGTCTTTGATAAGGTGATATGTTGTGTTTACATATATCCTTATAGTTCTCCTACGTACGTTGAAGAAAACCTCTGTACTTCCTCCGGGTCATGCCGCCGGTGTGCTGCTTCCCCCTCCTATTCCTGTCCCCTTCTTTTTCGCCTACTCTACACTTGAGCTGGATATCATGTGTGGCTGAGAGAGTCAAACAAGAAGAATGGAAGCAGGGACGAGCAGATGGGTCTAGAGCCATCGTGGAGGAGAGGACGTATACTGTGATAATATCTTCTCCAATATTCGATCCCACTACTGATATCATTTCTGTAAGGGTGATCTCTCAGAGTATACGTCCTACCCAGATGGATCTATCGGAGTATCCTCTCCGGTTGGGTTGTCTTCTGAGCCATCCGTTCTCACACTTAAAATACAGGGATTGGATTCTGTGTTTCGTATTTTCGGCGAACCCAGGGATTGGATTCTGTATTTTGTTTTTTGGTTTCTGTATTTTGTTTCCAGCTCCATTTGCATTAATCTACGGTACGACATGGTGATCAGGACATATATAGTCCCTGCAGCCATTTGACTGGCGAGGCAGAAACTATGTAGCCGTAGATAAGTTGACTGTCCTCCGACCCTCATCCCTCGGCAATGATGATACGACAACCTATCACTATATCTTATATAGTAGTAGATGATATCTTAGTATTACATTATGTGAGTTCATCTTGATTCTGTTACGTTCTTCAAATACTATATACGATAAGATCATATACTACACCATATGTACAGAACATAGATGATTCACCCTAATGTATGCTAGAATGAATTTTGGGTTGTGTATTCTGAACGGCTGGCTTGGGGCGGGTGCGGTGGGCTTGGGGCGGGTGCGTCGGGGCTATTTGCAATCGACGCACACCCATAAGTACTCTTCATATATATATGCAACCGAACTACTGGGCGGCGGGCTTGGGGCGGCGGGCTTTGGTCGGGGGCGGCGGGTGGCTTTGCTTCTCAAATTCATCTGAGTTTATATATTGGCTAAATAATGTGTTATCCATATTGGGTGTTCTATTAGTTTGGTGGTGTTTGGATTAGTAAATGTGAATATATATGGGGTTTGGATTCATGGTGTATATGTTCACTGTCTCAAGGACAGTGCGAGTTCTATCAGTTGTGTGCTTCTGTATAGATGTATATATCTATACATCTAGCTGTGATATACATATGTGTATGTGACAATCTCAGTTAGCGACGGACTAGTTACCGGTTAGCGACGGATATTTCCAGCTCTATTAATTGCATTAATCTACGGTACGACATGGTGACGGATATTCCCTGCAGCCATTCGACTGGCGAGGCAGAAACTTTGTTGCCGTAGATAAAGTTGCCTGTCCTCCGACCCTCATCCCTCGGCAATGATGATACGACAACCTATCACTATATCTTATATAGTAGTAGATGATGTCTTAGTATTACATTAGTGAGTTCATCTTGATTCTGTTACGTACGTCCTTCAGATACTAGATACGATAAGGTTAACATATACTACACAATATGTATACAGAATATAGATGATTCACACTAATGTATGCTAGAATGAATCTTGGGTTGTGTTCTGAGCCATCCGTTCTCACACTTAAAACACATAGGAATTAGTAGTGTGAGAGCGCCGGAGAGAGTGAGAGCGCCGGAGGGGGGGAGGAGAGAGAGAGAGAGTAAAATGGTACGACATGGTGAAGTAGTACTGTATTTTGGCTCCATTCCAGCTCCATTTGAACTACGGTACGACATGGTGATCCGGACATAGTACTTGCAGCCATTCGACTGGCGAGGCAGAAACTATGTAGCCGTAGATAAAGTTGACTGTCTTCCAACCCTCATCCCTCGGCAATGATGATACGACAACCTATCACTATATCTTATATAGTAGTAGATGATGTCTTAGTATTACATTATGTGAGTTCATCTTGATTCTGTTACGTTCTTCAAATACTATATACGATAAGATCATATACTACACCATATGTACAGAACATAGATGATTCACACTAATGTATGCTAGAATGAATTTTGGGTTGTGTATTCTGAGCCATCCGTTCTCACACTTGAAGATAAATTTTCAGTATAACGATGGATATTAGGTTACTCTTCAGTATAATTGATGTCTTTTCTTGGATAATTGGTGTGCATTAAATTCGTATGTGCATATTTCGTCTATGTGATTTTTGGATATATACCTACGCTGGGTTATAAGCGATGATCTGATATACAAATGAGGTGCTGCCGAAATTTTTGTAGACATTTGGATACATTGTATGTTCGGATATTTTTTTTATGTTTGGATAATTTAATGTTGGATATTGGATATATTGTGTTGGTAATATTTTGTTGGATATTGGATACGTTGGATATTGGTGTCGGATATGAATATTTTGCATATGGATATATGGTGTTGGATATTGGATACGTTGGATATTCGTGTTGGATATGGATATATGGTGTTGTATATGGATATTTTGCATGTTTGATATTGTGTTGGATGTGTTGCACAAACAGGAAAGAGTCTGTTTTCAGTATTTTTTTTTCAAAAATTAGAAGTTAGCGACGGACTGGCGACCACTCAGCGACGGATAGTCCGTCGCTAACTGGAGAAACTGAGTTTAGCGACGGAGTAGCGACGGAAAAACCGTCGCTACCTGGAGCACTTCAATAAAGCGACGGATTGGCGACGGACCATCCGTCGCTATCTGTAGGAGTTTTAATGTATCGACGGATTGGCGACGCAATATCCGTCGCTACCTGGAGAATTTTACATTGAGCGACGGTTTAGCGACGGAACGTCCGTCGACCTAGTTCTGTTTGATGTCCATAAATTTTGCTATTAGCGACGGATGTTTTGTCGCTGATACGCTTTTACCGACAAATTTACGACGGATTAGCGACGGATATTGCGTATCAGAAAATCACTGATACGGTTTTGCCGACTCTTTAGCGACGGAGTATTCCGTCGCTAAACCTATATCTTGATACATGTTTTGACGAAAGCTAGTCGGTAATCCGTCGCTATATATATTTAAATGAGCCGACGGTATTCCGTCGCTAAGTCGTCGCTGAGCGACGGAGTAGCGACGGATATGTTTTAGCGACGAGGTTATTCCCGACGGCTGTTTTACCAAAATATCCGTCGGTAATCCGTCGGTATTTATTTTTGGCGACGGAATACCGACGGATAGGGCCGTCGGTAAATTCATGTATTTTGGTAGTGAATGGCTTTCGGTTCAAGTTGACAAATGCTCCGATCAGAGACAGTTTCCTGGATCTTGATTCTACGAAAAACAGTTGTTTGTGTATCAAGTCTTCGAACTACAAAGACGTCGATCAAGGAAATAATTTCTTTGGCATCTTACGAGAGATTGTGGAGTTGTCATATAATAATGGCAGAGAACCTGCAAAGATCGTATTGTTCAAGTGTGAATGGTTTGATCCGATTGAAAATCAAGGTTGGAAAATTGACAAGCATGGTCTTGTGGATATAAACTACAAGCGTAGATATCAAGGCTACGAACCGTTTGTCCTAGCAACTCAGGCTCAGCTCGTATACTTCACAGCTTATCCGAGACGGAGAGCAACGAAGTCTGACTGGTGGACAGTATGCAAGACTAAAGCTAGAGATACTTTTGATGTTGACGAAAAAGCTTACCAGGAGGACGAGCTACCTCTTGTAACCAATATTGTCGATGTGGACTCCACGGAAGTTACGCATTACACGACACATAATGTAGAAGATGTAGAATTATCCGAAGAGGAAGACGAAGCCGACGAAGGCGAAGATGAAAGTGAAGATGAGGAGGAAGAGGAAGATGAGGTCGAGGAAGACGAACAAGATGATTATTCTAAAGATGATTGAGAGAGATATACTTATCTGAACTTAGATGTTTCTTCTAGAATATATTATCTGGACTTAGATGTTTATTGTAGAATGTATCATAATATGTTGTCTTGGTTATTTTCTTGTCTTTGTTGTACTTTCATATTTCTAGTCTCTATTATTTGTTGTACTTTCATATTTCTAGTCTCTATTATTTGTTGTACTTTCATATTTCTAGTCTCTATTATTTGTTGTATTATCATATGCTGTTATCAGGTATGGCAGGTCGTCGCGGAGTATTCCGAAGGGGACGACGAGGTCATGATCCTCCGATACTTCCTACAGGTACTGCTAGAGGATGGAGTTTTCCTTCGGTACCACCTACTGGTACCGGCTCTGGATATTCGTCGCCGATTACTCCTCCATATCGGACAGTAGTTGGGCCTGCTGGAATGATGTCACGTGGCACATCTCCTGGGACGAGTAGTTCCAGGCCTATTGAGAGTGCTCGCCCGTCTAGCGTTCCTGCTGCTGATACGACGATGGAGATGGATGAGCAGATAGCGGAGGCAGCACCGACGGACGAGGCGGCGGTGCCGACGGCCGAGGCGGCGGTACCGACGGCCGAGGCGGCGGTGCCGACGGCCGACCAGCATCATGCAGATGATGCGTGCGCACCTCCGGAGGAGAGGAGGACGGAGATCTGGGCCGACGGTACAAAGTAGGTATTTTGGTTTATAATTTTTTTTCTTTCTGTTTTTATCATAAATTAACTTTTTTCATGAATATAATATGTTTGTATAGATATCGTCCCCAAGAGGTACAGAGACGTCTAGGCCACATGTTGAGGCATAATTATGGTGGTGCTTGGATTAACTACTCTGATGCTCCGGACGAGAGAAAGGCCTTCTGGTTTGCGCGCTACAAGGTTAAAATATATTTGTTTTTAACATGAATCATATAATTTTTGCATATTATATATAACTGATAAATATTTTGTTTGCGCTCTTCTAGGATATGTTTTTCTATCCACCGTACCGGGCCGGACTTATCGGGGGGATATTTCCTGCCGTCGCTGCCAAGCTGATCCGCGATGCTATCAATGATCAGAAGGATCATGATCGTGCCGGAAAGCCGATCCAAGGTTGGATCACCCCTGATCAGTGGAATGCGATGAAGGCTCGATTCGATGAGCCAAGGTACATGGAGAAGTCGGAGAAGGCCAAGGCGGCTAGGCAACATGCCTCGAAGTGGTACGGTGGATCGATTTCGATGACGGAACAATTCTGTCATCTGGTATGTCTTCCTCTTTTAGAAATATTATTTTAATGCAAAACTGATAAATTATTACTAAGATAATATATTTAATTACAGGTAAGGAAGGTCGGTAACGCCGACATGGTGACCGTCTTCCTGGCCACCCATCGTCGCGGCGGTGACCTTATTGACGAGAGGGCCGAGCAGACTTATGTAAGTATTACAATACGTTATCTTAATTTAATACTTCATGTCAATTTTAATATAACTTAGTAAATATGATGCAAATAAATATTCATGTAGTTAGTAATAATAAGTACATTAATTAGAAATTAGAAATTATAGAGTACTATCCATACTTTCTAGGCCGAGTATCAGAGGCTGCGGGAACGGGCGGCTACTAGTGCACCTGATGCAGAAGAGACCGGTACTTTCTTGCAGATCACTCAAGCTCCGTCGGTGGACGAGCTGTGGATGACCGCCGCTGGTGGACTCCGTAGGGGTACGTACTACGGTACGGGATCCTATGGCGCCCTAGTTGCGACCCAGTCCTCTAGGGCATCTCCTGCCAGTATGCATGGTCCACAGCCGTCCCAGGAGTCTGCCCGAGTCCACCAGATGATGGAGTCTCTCTGTGATGACCTGCTACGATGGATCGAGGAGCAGTCTCAGCACCCTACGGACGATCCTGCACTGCTATCACTATTGGATGCACTCGACCGCAATATTATGGAACTCATGGAGACGACTGAGAGGACCGAGCGCACCGTTGGAGGGTTAGAGCGTACGGTAACGGACCTGCAGACAGGACAGGTGACCATGGCCGAGAGGCTGAGATTGGCGGAGGATTCGATGGTCCAGAGCAGTGATAGAATGTTATCTATCATAGATTCATACCACCAGCGACTTACAGCGTTGGAGCGTGCTGGTCCTCCGGGTGCGCCTTCATCGTCGTCGACTCCGCCGCTTCTACCGCCTTCTTCTTCGACACCGACTCCACCGACGTCACTGCCTGCTCCATCGGTATCGATTTCACTTGAGGAGTATGAGTTGTTCTTATCCCTTCGTTGCGGCGGTGCCCCTCCTGCACCAGATTCCTAGTAGTCCTAGTGAGGACTGTTTGTTTGTTTTTGTTTCATTCTTTGTTTATGACTTGGATATTTGTTGGTTGTGTAGATTTGGATGTTTGGATCCTATTCTATTTATTGGTTGTGTGTAGACTTTGGTTATTTGGTTGTATACTTTGTTATTTCGTGTAGACTTGGTTATTTGGATACTTGTTGTTGTGTGATTGTTGTAGACTTGGTTATAGGGACTGAAACCTGTGTACAGTAAGAAATGGACATTCTGAGAACTGGACATTGTGTGATTGTTGTAAACTTGGTTATAGGGACTGAAACCTGTGTACAGTGAGAAATGGACATTCTGAGAACTGGACATTCTGTGATTGTTTGGATCCTATTCTACAGTGAAAAATAGTTATCTTTTTAAACTGCAGGAAGAAATGGACATTCTGTATTTTATTTTATTTTTTTGCAGATTTAGCGACGTTTACGGACGTTTACCAACGTCCACCGACGTACGTTTGCGTCGGTAAACGTCGATAAATCTGCAATATTTTCCAGGGTATCGATGTTTTTCGACGTACTTATACGTCGGAAAACGTCGGTAAACGTCGGTGCACGTCGGTAATCATCCCATGAATTACCGACATTTACTGACATTTTAAACGACGGTAAACGTCGGTAAATTCCCAGGATTTTACCGACGTGTAGCGACTTTGAACACGTCGCTAAACCACCGACGATACGACGGTAGACGTCGGTAATATACCGACGTATACATACGTCGGTACTAGCGACGTTTGACAACGTTTTGAAGATCAGCGACTTATATTTCCACGACAAACCCAAAACGTCGGTAATTTCGTCGCTAAATATTTTTAACGACAAAATTTGTCGTTTTAGCGACGTCTTTAGGCATCGCTAAAATGACTTATTCTGGTAGTGGAAATATGCTATGGAAGGCTTTTTATAATGTTCTTCGCATGCTATTGTAGGCCATATTTGTTGTAGTGGAACTTGCGTGAGATTGGGGCGTGACAAATTGTTGTGCTAGACGACCTCGTGATCGAATACAAGAATTGGTTAGAATGGATATATGAATTATGTCGACATGTCAGAAGGAATAGACTATGCAAATTAGTGATTTGAACGATTTCGAATCTGCGCAACGAATGCCTTGATGCGAATTAGGTGATCATGCTCGATCTTTAGAAATCTGAGTGATGCGAGCTTTGGTAAAAAATCCTATATTATTGACTTTGGTTTGACCCTAGGATTGGGGTCAGTGTTGGCATTATTGTTGGAGAACTATAATTCCAATCATGACATTGACTTTAGCCTTGAGAAATGGTCTAGCGGTTAGGTGAGACGCCATGTTTCAAGAGTTAGCATTCGAAAGATTGATCTTGAGGATTGGTATTGATGGATAGAGTGAATTAGGAATATAGAAATACCCCTCACGAGATTCGAATGACATGGATATATTTCAGGGACGCCTGAATATGTGAACGATGCAACTCGAGTGAGAATGACAAATTCTCTATCATACGGCTTGGCTGAAATGTATATATTTTGGGGACGTCTGGAATGCGTGTACGATCCAACCAAGTGATACATTGAATTCAAGTAAGAATTAAAAAATGAAAAAGTGTCGAGGATTTTGAAATCGTGTTAATGGAAAGATTGATAGTAATGCAAGCGTGGCCCGGATTGAAGAAACGCATAGGCGGAGTGTGTACGAGGGTCCTTGGATTAAAGTTGTCCATAAGTAAGTACTCAGTTAGTTTCGAGGATAAACTTTTTCTGAGTGGTGTATGATGTAGTGCCCCATCCCGCTCAGTCAATCGGAGGAATCAGAACGCCGACGACGTTCGAACTTAGCCTTGCCACAGCTGCTCGAAGATTTGCTCGGTCGAGGCAACTTCTTGCTCAGGTGGGGTAGTTTCGGTGAACTTGCCTCATCTTAGCCTTCACATAATAAATCATATGTTTTCAACTTGTACAAGTTAGGCTTGATAATAAAAGAGACGCATCCACATAGTTAAGAAAATAACTCCGACGGGTCGGAATGTATTAGAACATGGAAAATGGTCCCACGGTCTGCTTAACGTGCTTTCAAAATGATACTCGGTCCTTCGTCCCATGGCTTGGAAGAAGAAAGTTGGCCTAAGTTGCTAAGTTGCCACAATGCTGGAATTAGCCTAAGTCATAGGCATCGCCCGCATGAATGCTTGATAAAGCATGCATGGTCCCGTCGTCCAAGGCTTGGCATAGCCTTCGCTTGTCCCGCGGCTTAAGTCGTATGGCACGACTTGTTGCTTAACTCTAGGCACCCAAAGAGCTTTGTTGTTCAAGTTGACCATGTGCATGGCATGTTCCCTCGATGCGGAGCTTGGCGTATCCTTTGCTCGTCAAGTCATTGCTCGAATAATTTAGGCAAGAGTTTTGCTGGGCTATCGAACTCATAGCAAGCACTATCCCCTGTTGCCTACGGTTGTCAAGTCACATAGTCCCACGAGAACAAGGCTCGTCATATAAAGTATATGACTTAAGCGATAGTGTCGCCTAGAGAACAAGTTAGTCTAAGGTACGAGCCACGGTCGATTTAGTGAAAAGCATGCCACGGACAAAGGAAATACACGAGATCGATCCCGCTACTTGCGAGTCTCGATAAGGAAGTACACGAGAACGGTCCCGCTACTTGGGAGTCTCGATAAGTCTCGATAAGGAAGCACATGAGATCGGTCCTGCTACTTAGGAGCCTCGATAAGGAAGTCCACGTGACTGGTTGTCGCCGAGATCGATCCCGCTACTTGGGAGTCTCGATAGAAAGTTGGAAAGCATGGTCATAGTTAAGGAAGGACTTGATAGATCGAGTTGAGTCTTGTATGGTCATTGGACAACTTGCACGTAAGGTAAAATTCCTCGAACGATCCTGGGGCGCCGGGTTCGTGTCGGCCTAGGAGGAATTGTATATATTGTACACCCTTCATCGATGGTACGACCCGATTGAAGTGAACCGTTACAATATAGGTTGCGGGTCATTCGTTGGGAGCTCGTACCTCGCCACGCGGATGGTCACGGTATATAAAGATCCAGGATAGCTTGACATTGCTAGTGACCACTCGTATAGATGTGTCAGCATAAGAGTGGCTATTCGCATGTATGCCTTTGGATTGCGTCGAGTACTAACACGTTACGAGTTGGGTTAACAAGTTATACTTAGCGCAAGCGCTAAGATTGAATCGGCATGGGTTAGGGTGTGCACAGTTGCAACACCATTCTGGAGCTTAAGATTTGGCTGTAGCGAGTACACGTGCTTCGGCATGAATGTGGCATCGTCTCGAGTTAAGTCAGGAAGGGCCGTAAGGCAAGTTGGTTAAGTCTGGTTAATCTTGGAAGGAATGACCTCGATCTTAAGACACGATCATATCTTTTAGCACGACCAGCACGAGTCATCCCCTTGACATCGTTGGCACGAGAATGGTCTAAAGGCACATGAAAGAAGTAAAAGTCTTGGCACGGTCGAGTTGCATAGGTTCTACTCGGCGAGGCACTACCTCGAATACATTGAAGTCACGAATAGAGTATAGCACGACCCTGTCTTTACGTTGCCAAGTATGCCAAAATGTCTTTGTCCTAAAATTAATCCTAAGGCAAGACTAGAAAGACAATCAAAAAGGGATTAAGCTGCACAAAGTACATAAACGTGTCGATTTTGTATGGATGCGTCGAGGCACGGAGTTCCTTTGCGATTCGAAGCGTGCGACTGCGTGGAGTCAAGATTTATACGGGACATAATGTATGGATATTGCCTTCTGAAGCATCCGCTGGCTCAAGTATTGTATCGAAAGATGAGAGAGAGCAGAGTGACTTGTAAAATGAGAGAAAGTGAGCTTGAGAGACTTGTAATCATGTCCTTGCGCCCCATTGTAATCTTATTGTTCAATATCAATAAAGAACACTTTTGAATAACTTGTGTTTTGCTTCTAAATTTTTGCTGCATGTTCAATGTTTCTGTTTGGGACTTCTGTGCGACGACCCCATCGCAGCCGCTGCAATCGGCCATTATAAAACTGCCTTACACGAGCGCAATCTAAGCTCATGCGGCATCACGCCTTGGCGAGGACGATCGCTCCTACGGGAGCGGGGCGTGACACCAGACTCGTACGGCTTCACGTCCCAAGCGAGGACGATAGATTCGGGTGAAATCGATGCGAGGACGAGAAATTTTTTGGGTCGAGACGTGACTATAATAAGGAATATGTTTACCAAAACAAAGAACACAGCAACTATTTGATTTAAAGAATTGATTACAATAATACAAAATCGGTTTACCTAAACAACGAATATAAAACAAGGCTGATGTGAATACCTTTGAACGAACTCTTTCAGATCAAACTCTATAACTCTTCTCGAATTGTTCTTATTTTCCTTGAAGTTTGAAACTTGGAGAATCCCCTCCTTTGGTAAATGGTTGTTCTAATTAGGGATAAGAGATCCCTATTTATATCACCTTAATCATTAAGGTATCATGACCATTGAAAATTAACTAACGAGCTAAATTATAAGCTAAAAATTGGCTCACCCAGCACCTGACAGCATACCGTCGGTGTGCTTATTGTCCCCCTCCCCTAAATATGTGGAGAGTTGCTAGAGAATTATTGACAAAAACATCGCTCCAAACCACACCAACATGATGATACCTGAGGTGTGCCACTGGTATTGCCGTTGCCTCTCTCTAATACATTTCAAAATGAGCTCGAAACAACTCCGCTTCTCGCCATCAACTTTCTGAGATTATTTGGCACATGAATGACACTCGTCGTACTCCAAGATGTTCTTTGTATAGGATTAATCGGACAATATGTAATTTGAGGTTAATCTGACAGTTGATCAACATGTATCCAATACCAACACCTATGTCTATCTCCATGACAAATTTAAAGGAAAATGGTATCAGAAGCATTAAATTTTTAAAGTATTATGTAAAAGGTGTCACACCCCGATCCCGGAGGATCGAAAACTAGCCACTGGGCGTGATGCCGTACAAGTCTAGATTGCACTTGTACAAGGCAAAACCATTACAGTTCCTGGTATTTCTCAAAAAATATCGATAACGCAACAAAACCAAGCAGATAAATTGAAGTCACATAAGATATGAAGAAATGTATCTCTTTATTGATAATCATAATGGATTACAAGACTTGCAGCGGAATACAGAGTTTACAACTGATTATAAGACTCTTGAATAGCTAATTGAATGTATACACTTGCCCTTTAGGCTACAACTGAATATACCGACTTCTTTACAATGAACTTGTCAATTTGGCTACAATCTCACTGGTACAATTGAGTTACTCTGTTCCATACATTATGTCCCGTATAGCAGAAGACATCGTCTTGAAAGAAGAGCTTCTGCACACCCATCCGAATCATCGATGCCAAGCACTGATTAAACGATTTCTTCCATACACAAGCACCTGTAATATTGCCCACAACGTGGGTCAGTACGTCATCAATGTACGGGTGAGCGATGCTGGCCCAATTCACCAAAGAAGACAATACTAAGTAATCATGTTATAGAACATTATTAACATTGATCTTTCTCGTTGCCTTAGGGTCAATTTCATGTTTATATCTGATAAGAAGTAAAGCATGTAAATTTTATAGGCAACATAATTTAAAGCATACAGATATCACCCTTTGGTGATTCTTACCCACGGTCGTGTAGCCATCCCTGTACATTTATAATACTTACTCAACCTGCAAATACATTATTAGAAACAACAATATCATGATTCAATATAAATATCACCGTTTAGGTGATTCTTACCAACAACCGACATCATTCCCTGTATTTGAGTAATAACTTACTCTGCCTGTATAAGACATCATTAGCACTGGACCTATCTATATGAAGGTCACTGGCGACACGCCATCTTGGACCATCTTACAGGTATACGGTGCCCCTTACAGTGCGGGTAGCTAGCCCTACTGAAGGTCCCGTATACTCTCTTCGCGACATATTTATTTTCCATATTTTTAGATCATCGATACGGTTTGTACTCTCTTAATCAATAAAATAAGGCAACTACATAATCGTAATTCTTCCGAGAGCATCCTTTATAAATTTTCTAGCACCCAACACGGTCATCTCTTAGCAATTTACGTTAACCATCAATATTCGTTTTGCATCATCTCCTTGTGATTCCATAAGAAGATTTACTATTTATGTACCGATCCAATCTCTATGGCACTAATCATCTAGCATTCGTATATCGGTCATCTTAGTGGATATGACATAACTCATTAGCTAAGTCATAATCCAACAATTCTATATTCTACCAAACTTGTTATTCATGCGTTAACATCATCTACCGACATGGTCTATTACATATCGCTGCACCTCGATACTTATTTGTATCCCAGCCGTTCGACTCTCATAAGGAACATCTACTCTTTTATGCATCAAGGGACAAGCACTTATTCTCTATGCCTCAAAATAGTCAAGGGTCATAACCTGTTAATTCGGGACACATCAAATTCTCTCAAGCACAACTGTACAACATGCTAAGATCATCTATTCCTCAAGCCCATTTTCTAATTTTTCGGTCGTTGATGTAACTCTCTGCATCTTCTAAATCATTCACAACATCCCGATAAGCGCCTGACATCACCATCAATTTTGTCGATATCCAACATACAATTTTATTTACTCAATTCAAACATCGTTCTACATCTGGTCCAACTTATTCTTTCAAATCTTTCGATAGCAGCATCCCACCATCGTTACCAAGCCTACAATTCTTTTATCCAACTTATTCAAATAATGCTTGAATCTGTAATTCGTTTCTTTTCCAACCAAGGCATTCATTTCACATTCTCAATTCTCTTATTACCCAATATAATGCTAACCATCAAAGTCTAGCGATGGTTCATCTGAACACATCGAAATCTCGAAACTGGTCATCCAAACTTAACAATAAAGTAACACGCCTAGCCGTCATGTACCAACCGTAATCTCAACTACGATTCGATACTACCCAATACCGTATAGGTAACACAATCACTAAATTATGAACACGTCAAGGGTCAAGGGACATCTTATCATGATGATGGTATACGTAATATACCACTCAGAGCACAAGCCATTTTCGACATAATATTCCTCCTTGTACCAAACCAATGTCCAATATGGACTACCCATCCTGTAGTGGTTATGCTGACCACAAATACCGACTCAAGATTCTGTCGATTCTCATTCACTGCTATCCATGCACATTCTATTCCAACATACCATGCCATCACCCACAGTCGATTGCTGCATAACAATCGATTTTAATGAATCCCACACATAAGACATCCAGCATACATCACAAACTTATTATCGTATCGCATCATTGTTATTCTTTTTGGTATCTTTTTAGAAATTCAACAAAGCACACATATCACAGCCGCCCACATATTTAGACTTATTGTATGGAACACCCAGAGAGCGACTAGAAGGATCAACGGACTTTTAGTCAAGGGAACAACTTAGAATAGTTAGAAAGCAACACAGAATAATCGCAGAAGCACTATGAGTCATCATAGAGGCAACTTTGATTTCATCGCGGAAGCAACTTTGAGTATTCGCGGAAGCAACTTTGGTTCACCGCGGAAGCAGCTTTGAGTATTCGCAGAAGCAACTTTGATTCACCGCGGAAGCAACTTTTGAATAATCGCGGAAGCAACTTTGAATCATCGCGGAAGCAGCTTTGAATCATCTTAGTAGCAACATTGATTTGAAACAAATTGAATAAGAATCCAAGGACGTAAAGTCGTGCTCTAATACCATTATGTCATGCCCCGATCTCGGAGGATCGAAAACTAACCACTGGGCGTGATGCCGTACAAGTCTAGATTATACTTGTACAAGGCAAAACCATTACAGTTTCTGGTATTTCTCAGAAAATATCGACAACGCAGCAAAACCAAGCAGATAAATTGAAGTCACACAAGATATGAAGAAATGTATCTCTTTATTGATAATCATGATAGATTACAAGACTTGCAGCGGAATACAGAGTTTACAACTGATTTCAAGACTCTTGAATAGCCAATTGAATGTATACACTTGCCCTTTAGGCTATAACTGAATATATCGACTTTTTTACATTGAACTTGCCAATTTGGCTGCAATCTTACTGGTACAACTGAGTTGCACTGTTCTATACATTATGTCCCGTATAGCAGAAGACATCGTCTTAAAAGAAGAGCTTCTGCACACCCATCTGAATCATCGATGCCAAGCACTGATCAAACGATTTCTTTCGTACACAAGCACCTGTAATATTGCCCACAATGTGGGTCAGTGCGTCATCAATGTACTGGCGAGCGGTGCTGGCCCAACTCACCTAAGAAGACAACACTAAGTAATCATGTTATAGAACATTATTAACAGTGGTCTTTCTCGTTGCCTTAGGGTCAATTTCATGTTTACATCTGATAAGAAGTAAAGCATGCAAATCTCATAGGCAACATAATTTAAAGCATACAAATATCACCCTTTGGTGATTCTTACCCACGGTCGTGTAGCCATCCCTGTACATTTATAATACTTACTCAGCCTGCACAAGACATTGTTAGAAATAATAATATCATGATTCAATACAAATATCACCGTTCAGGTGATTCTTACCAACAGCCAACATCTTTTTCTGTATTTGAGTAATAACTTACTCTGCCTGTATAAGACATCATTAGTACTGGACCTATCTATATGAAGGTCACTGGCGACACGCCATCTTGGACCGTCTTACAGGTATACGGTGTCCCTTACAGTGCGGGTAGCTAGCTGTAAACCCCCAGAATTTTCAAAAGATCATATTATTATTCTATATTGCTTGAAAATATTTTTTTGGAATTAATTGAGATATATTTATAAATAAAGTCTTAGTCGTATTTATATTTTGTTATGCTCATTAACTAGACAATGTGGTACGACGAGTGGCATCGTGTGCCCTGACTAGCATCGTGCTCCTCTGAATTTACTTGTCGCAATATTCAATTATTTTAAGAAATATTTTATACGTGTTTATAATTTTCTTTTTATGTATTATTTACTATTTTAGAAATAATTGGAAATTATATTTGGTTTAATGATGTTAGGGTTTCAATATTAAGTAAGTTTTTATATATAGAGTAAATAAATGCTACCAAGGTATTTTAGGAATTTATATATATATAAATGTATTTTCATGAATTATGTGGTTAGACTAGAATTTAGATATAAATATATTTATATCTTTGTTTTATTTAAAAGGGTATTTGTAAAGAAAAAGAAAAAAAATTCAAATCATTATCATTATCTCACGAGATAATGATAATCTCGTGAGATAACAATACTGACCTTGCCCGACTGTGAATTCCTCCTCTAAGCCGCTTCAAATTTTGATCCCATTTAATCATTCAAATCCCAATCTCCCTCATTTAAATCAAATTTTTGAATCTTCTATATAATCTCTAAACCCATAACAAATCTAGGATCGATCCAGATTTGAAATTAAAGTCAGATTTGGAATTTCCGTTTATACATAGGAACAACCATCGAGAGGTTCATCTCCTCCATCCCTCCACCCCTCCAAGCCATCCAGAGACGTTCGCCTAGTCCCTCCACATCCCACGATCCTACTGCATACGCTCGGGGCCGCCACCATCGCCGGTGATCGCCGGAGAGGACCACGAACAGAGGAGTTCCCCTGTTCTCAGGCAGTAACGAACTTCAGGTATTCAAATTTGGCCCCATGCTTCTCACCCTATAAGCGGTCAAATTTTGATCTAATTAATCCTACAGGAAGACCAATTAACCCTCTTTAGATCCATGTAATTTAGTTTAGTACGTAGACTTCGAATTCTCTAGTAAATCATTGCCGAAATCTTCGAAAAAACTACAGTTTCGAAATATCGTGTCATGGTATGAAAACATCACAGACACTATTTTGGAAGGAGTTACTTGTCGATCCTTTGACACTTTAGAAAATATGGTTTAGCAGGGTTATTAACAACCTAAACTAGATGGATACCCCACTGATAGTTTGAATTTTTATGGAGTAAATCATCGATAATTCAGTCTCAAAGTTTAAAAAAAATTTGGTTTTTAAATAGTAAATTTCAATAATTCTCACCGATACGGTGTGCGCCCCGACAAACTGGGCGACGTGGTCGTGCACTATACGCATCAAAAGGCGCGTATGGATGTTGTTGACATGTGGGAACTGACGGAACTCGATTTTGTTGCATGTGCGCGACAAAATCAGTACGTATCCGTCAAGATACCCCCATATCGACCTTTTGCAAACTTGGCCATAACTTCGTGTGCGTTCGTCGTATCGAGAAAAAACTTACGCCAGCAGGACCGTATCATTTTTTTGGTCCTGTATGCCATGTTTGGTCCGATTCTGAGAAGGTCGAGTGGAACGCCTATTTGGCGGGCCTGCGATCCGCTCTAACGGGCGAATTTGTGCACGGCTCATCGAAATCCAAAACTGGACATACCGTTGAGTTTGTCTCCTCAAACCGGATCCATAGACATATAGTTTGATGACTTTAGAGATCGTAGATACTGGTACGCATTTCGGTGCAAAACGGGTCCAACGGCGGATATCGTTTTGACCCGAAATTACGATTTTGCCCCTGTTCCAGAATTTAACTTTTGGACAGGCATTTTTTAGGCATATCTTTTATTCCAAACTTGTTCGTGATGTTTGTTTCAGCATCCAGAGCTCCGTGTGGATTTTGACTTTCGTGTTGACGATTCTGACTGTTGGATTTTGCTACATCTCGCACCACCCTCAGGCAAGACACCTTGCCATTTGCTGTTTATTTATTTTAGCTCATATTTCATGTATTATTCATTATTTTTTTTATGCAAAATAAACTGTGATACATAGCATAACCTGTTAGAACTGACTGTTCATTTATATTTCCTGCTATAGATTATTTTTCTTACACAATATACCTAGATTTAAGGGACCACCTTGTGTCTTGCATACATAGGCCTTGACATATTTATACCACGTTATTGTGAGTCATATATAGGACTCGGACATGCGTGATTGGCTGGCCACCAATACGTATAAGCCGTGCGTTAGAAAATAACTGCTAATAGAATTGCATGTTAGAAGACTTAGCAGTTATGAGTTGGCATTGGACGGGGAGAACATGATTGGAAGTTGACTACCACCCTATCTATCTTAGACTCACTCGCTACTGAGGAACGATAGGTAGACTATATGCTATAGACTCGCTCGATACTGAGGAATAGTATATGGTGTTGTGACTCGTTACTGAGGTACTGTATTGATATTCTCTTGACTTGACCCGGTAGTCATGCGACCATGAACTATTCTTAAAACTGCATTCACATAGAACGGTTAGGCTGCCTTATCCGTTAGGTATGAGTACTTTTGGTTTGGGTACTTGTATCTGACCGTAGCTTGGAACGATAACTTGTCACGGATTAGTTCGTCACTTCTTGTCCTTGTTTGGTTGTAGGTGTGACTTACTACTTCGATGAGAAGGTATTGAATCTTGTTGGGGTCCGGATACCATATTGGATTCATAGTATGGAAAGATACGTCATCGTGAATTAGTTTACCATCTCCTGTCCTTGTTTGGTTGGAGGAATGGTAAGCTAGTTCAATAGGTGTGTATTGGACCATGTTATAATTCAATTGACTTATTTATTTGAGCAATATTTATTCAGTTTATATGGCATGATATTATGTGTCTTGTTACATTTCTCTGAGGACCTGGTTATCTCTCCAGGTGTGTGCTCTTGTCTTTCGCAGGTGCTCTAGCTCTAGCCGTGACTATCTCTATTTTTTTGAGGATGGTTCACTTGGATCGTCTTCGCTTCGCTCGCCAAACTCATTTTATTTTCCATGTATTTTTTTTTATTTTGTTGGTAGTGGATTTGTCTCCGCCCAACATATTGTATCAAGACAATTCAGTCTTATTATATGATATCTTTTATTCATTTATTTTGTGTGGATGAGATTAGCTATAGTTCTACTGTATTTTACAGCTTACGTATATTTTATTATACGGCTGGCATGTCTACGTTCCTAGTCCTACGTATTTTGGGAATGGGGCATTACATGTTTTTGTGGTGGCCTATGCAGGTCAGAGCATATCGTATCGACTACATAACTGTGCTGATATGAGCCTGCATATAGGATTAGAAATTAGGCATCTCATCCACATGTTTGATACCTTCCTTGATTCCTCTTCAAACTCTCATTTGATTGCTTGACTTGCATCTAGCTTGAAATTGTTCTAACGAAAATTATATATCTCGTGCCAGAAAATGAATCCTCATAGCGATAGCACTGCACCACTTGCTATCACACCAGGAAACTCGGCAGCCCAAGAGGAGCAAATTCACTCACAGCATCCTATAGCAACCTCAACCATGCCTTCTCAGCCAGACCAGACGAACCCACCGACTCACCAGCATCCCCAAGCCTCTGAACCCCAGTTAGTTCAGCCTGTTCAACAGACCCCTGCACCCCAAGGAGGGTATACTCCACCACCCCTTCATCAGAATCTACCTCAAGCTGGATCGCAGATGCCTATGCCCCCGATTGATGGAGATGATACCAATCGGTTCCTTTGTACTTTATTGCGGGCTCAGTGGCAGCAAAATGAGCTATTGAGACAAGACGTGATGGTCCCACGTAATAGACCCCCATCTCCACCACCAGCCCAAGTACCAGCACCTCCACCAAGGCCCCATTCATACGTAGGCAGTATTTCAGATTTTACCCTAATGAAGCCGAAGACCTTCAAAGGTACCGAAGGCCCATTAGAAGTTTTTTCATGGCTTATCAGCACCGAGAAGAAGTTAAGGGCGTCACAGTTGTCTAAAGAAGATTGGATGACTGCAGTTGATTTATTACTCGAGGACAATGCCCATCAATGGTGGAAAGCGGAGGAGAGGCGCTTGGGTACCAATCAGTCATGGGAAGAGTTCTACAAACTCTTCAACGAAAGGTACTTTCCAACTACTGCTCGGAATGTATTGTATGATTAGTTCCTCCATCTCAAACAAGGTGACAAGTCGGTTGACGAGTATGATGCAGAATTTAGCCGACTAAGCAGATTTGCCGAGGGATTGATGCCAACGGAGAAGGAGAAGGCAAAAAGATTTCATAATGGATTAAGGCCCGAGCTTAAAACACACACACCACTGTGCAATCCATAATTTCGCACGCCGCAGTATTAGAAGAAGCTAGAAGTCAAAAGATCCTTCACATAGAAGCACAACAAACTCAAAGATACTATGCCCCGATAGACCTTCCAGTTCAACTTGGTTCAGGAGGCCCCGAACGACGACTTACTGCACAATATCAACAGCAAGCCGTGCCCTACCAAGTTCTAAGTACAATAACCTGCCAGTTTTATGGAAGGAGAGGGCACATGCAGAAGGACTGTCGTTGGCGACTAAAGTGTTGCTTAAATTACGGTTCCAATGAGCATAAACTTCGAGATTGTCCCATCCGACGTGCCACACCCGGTTTAGCTCCAGCACCATCACAACAACAGTTACGAGGGCCAATAACTCTCGGGCCAGGTGCACCACAACCACTTTCCTTAGAAGAATATCAGGAGGGACCAGCCTTAGTGGGTCAGACACCAGAGTATAGGCCTGCTAGCGAAGAGATGAATAATCTGAGGCAAGGACAAGCGTTCACCATGACAGTGCTAGACCCCCTTCCCGAGTTGACTGATACCACAGGTATTATTCTAGTTAATACATTATTGATGCACCTTCAATTGTGTCATATCCATGCATAGAATAGTTATCTCGTTCTTCCTAAACACATTGGGATTAAGAGTTAGCAATTGCACTGTAGGGTACTACCTATAAACATCTTTAGTAAACCCATAAACCGTATCATAGTCAGACTTGCATAGAATAACGATTAAGGATTTGGTCAAAAAGGATTTCGAAGACATGTCTTAGAGTTAGATACCTTTTCGTAGACCTTATATATGTGAAATAGCCCATGTCCTCGGTTTATATGTCATTATAGTGTTTTATGCCAGGAGAATTCCCATAGGAATACCAGGATGACATACACAATATCCTTCCATCTATTTGAAATCACTTCGTCCTTGATTCATATCTACCGCATCATGTTATCTGTTACCCTTTGATATCAAGTCAAGGTATGATACCACGACTTGGAATATTTCTAACTTTATCAATCATAAATTCGTGCCCTGGTTTTAATTTTAAGAAAGAAATTTCTGGAGATTATAGATTGAATGCCCTCTAGACTTCTTTTACCAATTGATTAGGACAAATTGGTTTCCACTAGATGATAAATTAGTGCCTCATGAACACCCACTTTCTATTTAGATCATTTGGTGTCCTCGAATCGTGACCTTGCTATTCGGAGCACGAGACCCGCTGTTACCTTCAAACAAATTCCATACACAAGATCTAGACGAGCTCACCATCATCTAGGTATATCATGTCCCACTAAAACACGTCTCCTTGTTCTCTATTTTTTTATATGACTTTCTGGTCAAAGTGACTAAAATATAACCTCTACCGTGATACCAGAATACTTTTTCCATTAGAGATCCAACCCTAACTAATCTTTTGACGCTATATGCGACTGTGTTCTACTTAATTCCTTAAATGCTTAAATTTATGCTTTATCTTGACTACTTGACCCATTGTCCCATCACACTACTAGCTTAACTCTTGTAAGTTGGGTAGAATACCTCACGGTCCAACAAGGCCTTTGTCCTTGTGACCCATGTTGATAAGTTTACTCAGATTATAAACTCAGAGGATCCTAACTTAGCTAGCCAACCAAGCCAACTGCATAGGCCACACTTCGGACAAGACTTGATTTTAAAAAGACCTTGGACTATTTAATTTTCTTCATCATTACCTCTGGTATATTTTGACTATCTTATGCTACTAATTTAGTCTTAGTTTCGCAAGCTTATTCTTTTATCAAGCTTGTTCATGACATATGTGTTATTGGGTGCCCTCACTAACATATTGTCTATTCAGAACCGGTGCATGATGGTCTGATCAACCTATTGAACTTTGGTTCGCTGTACTTATATTACCCTACGTGGATAGAGACATAGTAAAACTTGCCCCTAGAGTCTCGTCCGTGACAGCCTTGGAAATTCTCTTTTGAATTATTTTTGTCGCCTATGAACTTCTTATTCGTACTCAATAGCATCGTCTTGAACCCTTATTGTTCTTGTTTTTTATTATTTTAGAGAGGCAATGCACTGTACTTGAGAAATGGACCCAAGGTATCACTTTAGTCATGTGGCTATATCCTTGCCTTAAACTACTCCTTCTACCCCTCAACCCCATCTACCCTATTATTCCTAAATTTCGAGGACGAAATTCTTGTAAGTTGGGTAGGATGTAAACCCCCAGAATTTTCAAAAGATTTTATTATTATTCTATATTGCTTGAAAATATTTTTTGGAATTAATTGAGATATATTTATAAATAAAGTCTTAGTCGTATTTATATTTTGTTACGCTCATTGACTAGACAATGTGGTACGACGAGTGGCATCGTGTGCCCTGACTAGCATCGTGCTCCTCTGAATTTACTTGTCGCAATATTCAATTATTTTAAGAAATATTTTATACGTGTTTATAATTTTCTTTTTATGTATTATTTACTATTTTAGAAATAATTGGAAATTATATTTGGTTTAATGATGTTAGGGTTTCAATATTAAGTAAGTTTTTATATATAGAGTAAATAAATGCTACCGAGGTATTTTAGGAATTATATATATATATGAATGTATTTTCATGAATTATGTGGTTAGACTAGAATTTAGATATAAATATATTTATATCTTTGTTTTATTTAAAAGGTTATTTGTAAAGAAAAAGAAAAAAAATAAAATCATTATCATAATCTCACGAGATAATGATAATCTCGTGAGATAACAATACCGACCTTGCCCGACTGTGAATTCCTCCTCTAAACCGCTTCAAATTTTGATCCTATTTAATCATTCAAATCCCGATCTCCCTTATTTAAATCAAATTTTTGAATCTTCTGTATAATCTCTAAACCCATAACAAATCTAGGATCAATCCAGATTTGAAATTAAAGTCAGATTTGGAATTTTTGTTTATACATAGGAACAACCATCGAGAGGTTCATCTCCTCCATCCCTGCACCCCTCCAAGCCATCCAGAGACGTTCGTCCAGTCCCCCCACATCCCACGATCCTACTGCACACGCTCGGGGCCGCCGCCATCGACGGTGATCGCCGAAGAGGACCACGAACAGAGGAGTTCCCCTGTTCTCAGGCAATAACGAACTTCAGGTATTCAACTTTGGCCCCATGCTTCTCACCCTATAAGCGGTCAAATTTTGATCTAATTAATCCAACATGAAGACCAATTAACCCTCTTTAGATCCATGTAATTTAGTTTAGTACGTAGACTTTGAATTCTCCAGTAAATCATTGCCGAAATCTTCGAAAAAACTACAGTTTCGAAATATCGTGTCATGGTATGAAAACAGCATAGACACTGTTTTGGAAGGCAGTTACTTGTCGATCCTTTGACACTTTAGAAAATATGGTTTAGCAGGGTTATTAACAACCTAAACCATATGGATACCCCACTGATAGTTTGAATTTTCATGGAGTAAATCATCGATAATTCAGTCTCAAAGTTTAGAAAAAATTTGGTTTTTAAATAGTAAATTTCAACAATTCTAACCGATACGGTGTGCGCCCCGACAAACTGGGCGACGTGGTCATGCACTATATGCATCGAAAGACGCATATGGATGTTGTTGACGTGTGGGAACTGACGAAACAAGATTTCGTTGCGTGTGCGCGACGAAATCAGTACGTATCCGTCAAGATACCTCTGTATCGACCTTTTGCAAACTTGGCCATAACTTTGTGTACGTTCGTCGTATCAAGACAAAACTTGTGCCAGTAGAACCGTATTATTTTTTGGTCCTGTATGCCAAGTTTGGTCCGATTCTGAGAAGGTCGAGTGGAACGCCTATTTGGCAGGCCCGCGACCCGCTCTAACGGGCGAATTTGTGCACGGCTCATCGAAATCCAAAACTGGACATACCGTTGAGTTCTTCTCCTCAAACCGGACCCGTAGACATGTAGTTTGATGACTTTATAGACTGTAGGTACTGGCACGCATTTCGGTACAAAACGGGTCCAACGCCGGACATCGTTTTGACCCAAAATTATGATTTTGCCCCTGTTCCTGTAACGCCCCAGAACCAGAATACTGGAGAGCGGGGGCGTACATAGCCAGCTACGCATATTGAAGTGCAATCCACTTTGCTATACGGTCACGGCTGTCTAGATATATGAGGGTTTAACTACAAGCCAACAGTCTCCTATGGTCATGAACAAGCCTATTGTCTCAATCACAAGCAAGTAGTAACAGTTACAAGATGTCAGAGCACCAAATATACAATAGTAAGGCATTCCGTACATTACATATTCGGATGATCATGAAGCTAGTCGTACAAAATGTCAAGACTAGCAAGAGTTTTAGTCAATACATGATCAACCCTAGGATTTGTCAATCATGTTACAGCCCGTAGGCGGACAGTAAATAAAGGTGCAATACGAGCTAACACGTGCTCGTCGACTAAACGCCTCAAAAGAATAATTTTACAATAAAGTGGAAGGACAAAAAGAAATCCACTCGTTGCCAGGGTTACGCCTGGTGGTCACCATCTGGCTGGAAGACAGGTGGATCCTCTGGTGCTGCTCCGATATCTGGCCACACAAAACTAGCTGGATCAGACCCCAGAAAGGGCAAGTGCCACAAAGGAGGCTTCACTTAGGAACTAAAACCAGCATATCACAATAGAATATTAAAGATAAATAATAAATAAGAACTGATAATAATAGAGACAACAACAGTAAACTGAGTACGAAAAAACCATTCAAGTAGCCAGGTCACAACCCTTAAACCAAACAAGGACCGGGGTTGCAGCCCTTCACCTGAATATAAATCCGTCTCAAATACTATTGGTACAGTGAAGACAATAAACGAAGAGAGGACACAGAACTGCTCCGGGAGCCAGGTTACAACCCTTAAACCATACAAGGACCGGGGTTGTAACCCTTTGCCTGAACAAAATTGGACCCCTGATCTTTATTGCTAAGGCCAGCATAATTAATCATAGTATTAAGGTAAGGTAAAACATGACGAACATGGCATGGGGTTACAATAAGACAATAAACGAAGAGAGGACACAGAACTGCTCCGGGAGCCAGGTTACAACCCTTAAACCAAACAAGGACCGGGGTTGTAACCCTTCGCCTGAACAGAACTGGACCCCCGATCGTTATTGTTAAGGCAAGCATCAATAATCATGTCATGTCACAATCTTGCACAGGATCAGGATAAGACTAAGCTGGAATAAACTCCATCCAATCAATCACGGCCAATCAAGAGTACGGCTTGATACTTTTAACTAATTAGGGTTATCACAGGCCTAGTTACTAGCAAAATACAATAAGATTATCCCAACAGCCACAAGCCCTGCAGACCATCCGGTTATCCAGGTCGAATGTCCGTTATAAAGAATACAACATGTGACTTTGTGCTGGAAATGTGCCCTACTCGTCGGTAGGCTACAAGTCCACTTAATACGTCCAGATAACGGAATTGCCTGTAGTTGGAAATCTCTTCATGTCTACTGAATTATTCTAGTTTATTAGCCTTAGTCAATTACTGTAGATATCCCTGACCGTGGTACTCAAGGATCCCTATCCTAGACATGATGCAACAGTACTGGTTTATTTGTACAAACGCAATCGCCCACGGTGTCCAGATCTTTCATACTTGTCATGTCAGGCTAGCTGTCGTAACAGCATGTCGAGATATATCATGTCAGTTTACGTGCCAAGAGTGCGCCACAGTGGTCCACTATCGTGTTCTATTCTTACATTATCATGAATGAGAAAAATTGTATAAAATAACTAATAACATATTCTTGAAGCCAAGGAAAAGATCTACAACTTTCATGTTGGGAGTTGGGAGAAATTCTGGCCATAATTCTGCCAAACAGGACTTAAAACAGCCAAAAACAGCCAAAATAGGCACTATGCGGCACTATTCAGCACTATGCGGCACTCCCATATGCGGCTGGACACTATGCGGCACTATGCAGCACCCTTATGTGACTGGACACTATGCAGCACCCTTATGCGGCTGGACACTATACGGCACTATGCAGCACCCTTATGCGGCTGGACATTATGCGGCACTATGCAGCACTATTCATCGTCCCTGCCAAAATCAGCACAGATGAACATAGAAATGGCCAAAAATATTTTTGGCCATAACTTTCTCAAAACAAGTCAAAATCTAACTTTTCAAAGGTCTATTTTGGGTAAAATCGAATTATCTACAACATGGAAAAATCAAAACATGAAAATAATAAAGTTCAATAGATCAAAACCTAAGAAAATCGAAAATAATATAAACTTAGATCTACAAGAAAATATCCATCAAAATGGAAAATGCCAGGTTCTAAAGTATCTTAGAATCAAGTAAGGAAGAGAATGGAACAATAAAACTTGAGATCCATCATGAAGCAAATTTGCACTTGCCTAAGCTCTCTCTCTCTCTCTCTCTCTCTCTCTCTCTCTCTCTCTCTTCCTGGTAGGTGTAGAAGTAAATATGGAGAAGAAGAAGAGTAATGAAGAGAGAGAATGAGGGAATGGGTTAATAAAGGATGATGGTGGTGGTAGGTAGGGGTTCTCCCCTTGGTTCATGATGAACCAAGGCAACCCAAGCCTAGCCGAACCAACCCAAAATAAATCGAGCCAAGCCAAGAGATATGCGATACAAGAAAAAATACGTATACGTATTTTAAGATACGTAATACGAACTACAGGCATTACAACTCTACCCACCTTAAAAGAATTCCGTCCTCGGAATTTAATCAAGAGATTAGAATTGCAAGGACAAGCTATACTAATCACAGGCAAGCTATACTAATCAAGCAATCAAGAAATTATTCATGCAAGCACGAAATCGAAGGTATGAGGCATAAGAAAGATATTATACCTCATGAGTCAAATATGTCGGGATATCGCGATTGGATATCATCCTCACGCTCCTACGTTGACTCACCCAAAGAGTGATGACCCCAAGCAACTCGGACTAACTTGAAAGTCTTGTTCTTGAGTGTCTTCTCTATTCGGTCCAATATAGACACGGGCCTCTCCTCATACGAAAGGTTGGTACCAACAACCAATTCTGAATGATCCAAGATATGGCTCGATTCTGGGATATATCGTCGCAGTTGGGATACATGGAACACGTCATACACCTCACGTAGCGACGGCGGAAGAGCGAAACGATAGGACACATCACCTACTCGCTCCAGAATATCGAACGGCCCTATATACCTAGGACTAAGCTTTCCTCGTACGCCGATATGAATGACGCTACGGTTAGGCGAAATCCTCAGGAATACATGATCGCCGACAAAAAACTCAAGAGGGCGCTGATGAGAATCGGCCCAATGATGCTGGCGATCTTGGGCAACTCGAAGATGATCTCTGACTCTTCTGACCACTTTAACGATCTGAGCAATCATTTTTGGACCAAGCATCTGCCTCTCTCCAACATCGTCCCAGGCTAGCTGGGATCGGCACTTCCTACCATACAGTGCCTCGAACAGTGCCATCTGGATACTGGCCTGGAAACTGTTGTTGTACGAGAACTCCACCAGGTGCATGTGATCTTCCCACGAACCACCAAAGTCGAGTATACAAGATCTCAACATGTCTTCCAAGATTTATATGGTACGCTCTGACTGACCATCGGTCTGTGGGTGATACGCTGAGTTGAACTGGAGGCGAGTCCCCAAACTCTCTTGCAGGCTACGCCAAAAGTGTGACATAAATCTGGAATCTCTATCCGAGGTAATACTGACTGATACACCAAACAATCTGACAATCTGCTGGAGATACATCTCCGCTAGCTGAGTCGTCGACTGACCGACTTTGAATGGGAGAAAGTGAGCCACCTTCGTGAGCCTGTCTATGACAACCTAAATAGCGTCTCTGCCAGCCGGGGATCTAGGCAATCTAGTCACAAAATCCATGGTTATATGCTCCCATTTTCACTCAGGAATCGGCAATGGTTGAAGTAGTCCAGCTGGTCTCTGATGTTCAGCCTTAACTTGTTGGCAGACTAAACAACGAGAGACAAACCGGGCTATCTCCCTCTTCATGCCATTCCACCAAAAGTGCTGGCGGATATCACGGTACATCTTCGTGCCACCGGGATGAATGGAATACTGCGAACTGTGGGACTCTGCCATGATCTCCTGTCTGATATCTCCACTGGGTACACAAAGTCGCTTACCATGTCGAAGTATACCGTCTTCATGAATACATAACTCTGGTCTTCGTCCTGTCTCATACTCTGCTCTGAGTCGCTGAAGCTTGGAATCTGCTGACTGCGCCATCCGGATCCTCTCGACTATAGTGGACTGAACTTGCATGCTGGCCATCAATGCCACACTGGAAGGGAGGACAACTTCTATTCCCATCTTCTGAAGATCGGCCAACAGCTCTGGTTGCGCTGTTAGGAAATAAACTACGGCTCTCCTGCTCAATGCATCTGCAACAACGTTGGCCTTCCCAGGATGATACTGCAGGTTGACATCATAATCCACAAGTAGCTCCAGCCACCTCCTCTGACGCATGTTGAGATCCTTCTAGATGAAAACATACTTCAGGCTCTTGTGGTCGGTGAAATTTTTTACCCTATCTCCGTACAAGTAGTGCCTCCATAACTTAAGTACAAACACTACTGCTGCCAGCTCCAAGTCATGGGTTGGGTAATTCCTTTCATGATCACGAAGTTGTCGTGACGCATAAGCTATTACCTTTCCATGCTGCATCAGAACACATCCTAAACCTCTGTCCGAAGCATCACAATACACTGAGAATCCTTCGGTTCCATCTGGAAGCGTGAGAATAGGAGCCGTCATCAAGCCTCGCTTTAACCTCTCAAAAAAATCCTGGCACTCTGCTGTCCAAGCAAACTGTACATCCTTGCGGGTCAACTGGGTCAATGGTGCTGAAATTCAAGCAAAGTCTGAAACAAATCGTCGGTAGTAACCGGCCAATCCAAGAAAACTACAGACTTCTGCAACTGTGCTGGGCACTGGCCATGACTCAATGGCCACGATCTTCTGGGGATCCACTTCTACCCCTCCTCTGGTGATGATATGACCCAAGTACGAAATGCGATCGAGCCAGAACTTGTATTTACTGAACTTGGCATACAACTGGTGCTCTTGGAGAATCTGGAGGACAATTCTGAGATGATGCTCATGCTCCACCTCATTCTTACTATAGACCAGGATGTCGTTTAGGAACACAATCACGAATTGAACCAAATAAGGCATAAAGATACGATTTATGAGGTCCATGAATACAGCCGGCGCATTGGTTGCTCCAAATGACATCACAAGAAACTTCCAATGCTCATATCTCGATCTAAAAGCTGTCTTCGGAATGTTCTGCTCTCTAACTCTGATGTGATGATATCCTGAGCGCAAGTCGATCTTCGAAAATACTGACGCCCCTTTGAGTTGATCAAACAAGTCATCTATCCTCGGGAGAGGGTATCTGTTCTTGATTGTCACCGAGTTCAAGGTATGATAATCTACACATAATCTGGATGTACCATCCTTCTTTTTCACAAGAAGCATCGAGGCTCCCCAAGGTGATCCACTAGCACGAATAAATCCCTTGGTTCTGAGTTCTTCAATCATCTTGTACAATATCTCTAGCTCTGACGGCGCCATCCTGTAGACTCTCTCTGACACTGGGGCTGTCCCGGGAATTAAGTCGATGGTAAACTCGATCTCTCGCTCTGGCGGCATTCCTGGAAGCTCTTCTGGAAAAACATCTAGAAACTCTTCGACTATCCGAGGCAACTGCACTGCTGCTACTGCCATCCGCAATACTGGAGGAGAAGGTTCAACTTCGCCTCGGGAGAAAGAAAACTCTGGCTCTCCTGGAATGCTAAAAATAACCCTGCCAATGTGGCAGTCTATCCTAGCATACTGGTCCCTCAACCAATCCATCTCTAAGACCACATCATAATCGGCCATCGAAAACTCTATCAATCTAGCGGGGAATTCTCTACCGCTAACTACGATTCGACACAAGGAAAATACTCTATCTACTCCCATAAGTCCGTTACCAGTAAGTATATTGAGCCTTACTGATAATGACTCGGGCTCCAGTCCTACCCGTGTCGCGAATCGTGCAGACATAAATGAATGCGAGGCACCAGAATCAAATAATACTGAAGCTGGAAAGGTGTTGACGAGAATAGTACCTGCCACCACCTCACCTGGTGCTACTCCTTCCTCTCCCATGGTCAAAGCCAGCACTTGACCATTCCCTCTGGGTGCGGGTCCCCTCTGTTGAAAATTCTTCTGCATGCTCTGGATCAGGGCTTGGGCTTGGGCATACTGCTGCGGTCTCTGCTGCTGGAATATCTGGGCCTGCGTCGGCAATGGCCTCGGAAATGGGTACTGCAGCTGCTGCTGCTGCTGGACTGGTGCTGGTCCTCTAACTGAAGGACTAGAGAAGGCCGATGAACTCTCCCTGTTCGGGCAGTTTCCAATCCTGTGGTCCGGGGCTCCACAAACAAATCACAAACCCTGTGCTCTACGACACTCTGATACCACATGCCCTAGCTTCCCGCAGTGTGAACGTCCTACGGCAGAAGATTGCTTCTGCTTCTGCTGCTGAGGGTACATCGGGGTGGAATGCTGAACCGACGTCACTGAGGCCGCCCGCCTCGGAGCTCCAATGGTCAAAGCCCGGGCTGCCGGGACTGGTGCAGATGACTGATTCATCTGGCCATGAGATCGCTTCCGACCTCCGGTCCTATCCACGATCCTCTGGGAGGTATACTCATGCCTCTGGGCTGCTCTCAACACTGCATCAAATGTCTGATGCTCAAACTGCTCCACCGCCAATAAAATCTCTAGGTGGAGCCCCTGCTGGAACCGCTGGGCTCTATCGAACTCGGTCGCCACCAAGGTGGGAGCAAACCGACTAAGCCTGGAGAACTCGGCCGCATATCCATCGACCGTCCTGTCCATCTGCTTCAGATTTGTGAACCTCGTCTGTAGATCATACCGAGCTACAACATCAAAATACTTGGTCTGAAATCTCTTTCTGAATACTGTCCATAAAATAGGGGCCACTAATCCATCGGCCTGCGCTGCCCACCAGCTGCGGGCAAGATCCAATAACTGCAGGCGCACCACGGCCACTTTCTCGTTCTCTGGAGTCCTGGCTGCTTCTAGAATCACCTCTGTGTCCTGAAGCCATGCATCTGCAGCGATCGCATCTTCACTGCCGTCAAAGAAGGGAGGGTTCAAGCGCTTGAAGCTGTTGGCCGCGCTATTACCCTGATGACCTCCTCTGGTCAAAGCGTCTGCCACCGCCTAGTGCAAGGCATCTCCTCGTCAATCCTGGAAGGCTAATAGTGACCTGATGAGACCCACCAAAGTGCCATCATCAGGCTCTGCAGACTGGACGGGCTGAATTGGTGGCTCTCCTCCAGTAGGCATGACTCTGGAGGCTACTCCTAAATGCTGGGCTTGATCCCCAGGTTGCTGCTGGTCCGCGGGAGGTGCTCCGCCTTGCTGATCGGCAGGTCCAGGAACAATACTGCTAAAGAAGACGACATAGGGAACAATAAGGAAGGACCAGGGCAGATCAAAGATGCAAGCATGTGATCAGGTCAAGATTCTCAGGGATTGGAAGATACAAGCAGAGATCAAGGGTGAGTACTGATTGAGACATCTATTCGGTAAACCCTCACATATCTTGATTTACAAGACCTGCATGGGCCACCACTAAAACCATGTAACGCCCCAGAACCAGAATACTAGAGAGCGGGGGCGTACATAGCCAGCTACGCATATTGAAGTGCAATCCACTTCGCTATACGGTCACGGCTGTCTAGATATATGAGGGTTTAACTACAAGCCAACAGTCTCCTATGGTCATGAACAAGCCTATTGTCTCAATCACAAGCAAGTAGTAACAGTTACATGATGTCAGAGCATCAAATATACAATAGTAAGGCGTCCCATACATTATATATTCGGATGATCATGAAGCTAGTCGTACAAAATATCAAGACTAGCAAGAGTTTTAGTCAATACATGATCAACCCTAGAATTTGTCAATCATGTTACAGTCCATAGGCGGACAGTAAATAAAGGTGCAATGCGAGCTAACACGTGCTTGCCGGCTAAACGCCTCAAAAGAATAATTTTACAATAAAGTGGAAGGACAAAAAGAAACCCACTCGTTGCCAGGGTTACGCCTGGTGGTCACCATCTGGCTGGAAGACAGGTGGATCCTCTGGTGCTGCTCCGATATCTGGCCACACAAAACTTGTTGGGTCAGACCCCAGAAAGTACAAGTGCCACAAAGGAGGCTTCACTTAGGAACTGAAACCTGTTGGCCCAATAATTGTATCATATTTTTTAATATGGTTAATATGTTAAGTTTAGCATTTCATTGTCACTAATCTTTATACTATCACTATAGCATTTCTACTTATACTAATACTTTTGGTGATATGTGCCTATTGGTTTACATATTAGTGATATAAGCTTATCTATCTTAAAGTTAATCGGGTTGCCAAAATCAAAATTATGTTTTTGATTTTGGTTATTCAATTAATTTTAATTATTATGATATCACTAACAATTATGCTATCACCTTAGCACTTACTTAAACTCATCATTGTCCTAATGTGCATTAAACTTATCATACTTGCTTCTATGTATATTGCTTTGTTCGTCTAACATGTACATGCAGAAAAGTAATAAGCAAGATCAATGTGGACATATGCAATACAGAAATCATGGTGGGCCAAAGACGATGGATCCCACAAGATTTCTCTGAACCACCCGACGACAACATTTGGACAGCTGCCGCCAAGAAAAAAAGCCAGCACCTATCAAAGGAAGAAGCCAAGCCATGCCATCATCATTTCAAGATTCTGAAGAAGCCTGCACCTGCTATAGTATATCTGGAGTCTGTAATGAGTCTTAGAAATTATTGTAAACACAAGAAATGGATGGTAAAATCGAAAGCTAGGGTAGAAACCAGCCCAGGATCATTTTCGGATGAAAACCGGCATACCGACGGTATACCGGTGCATACCGGCGGTATACCGATTTTGTTCACAGAAAGTTTCTGTCCACAAAATCGGCATATCGACGGTATACCGGATCATACCGACTGTATACCGGTTCAGTAACGTTGAAATTCCAACGGTCGGATTTCCAGCATTAAATGATCCTAACGGCTATTTTTCGAGCCGTTGCAATCCCAGACCGGTATACCGACGGTATGCCGGCTCATACCGGCGGTATGCCGGTCGCTGACTGAAAAGTTGTCTTTGGCTCTTTTCAATGCTTTGGTTATAAATAGCCTTGAACCCCTTCATTCAAGGTTGATGCTTTGAGCCTAAAAATTCCTAAACTACCAAAGCTTATCCACATATAACTCTACAAAGCTTTCATTTGCCATCCACAAATTGTGTTAGAGTTATTGAGTTGAAAAGTGAGATCTTCATCTTATTGTATAAGGAGATCAAAACCTATTGTGAAAGGTTGAAGTTGGAGAGTCTTCGTATCCAAACTCTCGGTTGAAGTTGGAGAGTCTTCGTATCCAAACTCTCGTGTAAGAAGTTGGCGAGTTCTTCGGATCCAAACTCGTGTGTAACTATTTGCTCAAATAGTGGATTAAATCCGGAAAGAGTTCCAAGACTGGATTGCCTCTAGGGAGAATACCAGGATACATCGGGTGTCGGTATTGTGTTTGCTTCTTCTCTTGCACTTATATTTTTAAATTGCCAATTAGCTTGTGCTAAGTGCTTGATTAGTTAGCTTGACCCTATTCACCCCCCCTCTAGGGTTCCTACAAAACCAGCATATCATAATAGAATATTAAAGATAAATAATAAATAAGAACTGATAATAATAGAGATAACAATAGTAAACTGAGTACGAAGAAACCATTCAAGTAGCCAGGTCACAACCCTTAAACCAAACAAGGACCGGGGTTGCAGCCCTTCATCTGAATAGAAACCCGTCTCAAATACTATTGGTACAGTGAAGACAATAAACGAAGAGAGGACACAGAACTGCTCCGGGAGCCAGGTTACATCTCTTAAACCAAACAAGGACCGGAGTTGTAACCCTTCGCCTGAACAGAACTGGACCCCTGATCTTTATTGCTAAGGCCAGCATAATTAATCATGGTATTAAGGTAAGGTAAAACATGACGAACATGGCATGGGGTTGCAATAAGACAATAAACGAAGAGAGGACACAGAACTGCTCCGGAAGCCAGGTTACAACCCTTAAACCAAACAAGGATCGGGGTTGTAACCCTTCGCCTGAACAGAACTGGACTCCCGATCGTTATTGTTAAGGCAAGCATCAAGAATCATGTCATGTCATAATCTTGCATAGGATCATGATAAGACTAAGCTGGAACAAACTCTATCCAATCAATCACGGCCAATCAAGAGTACGGCTTGATACTTTTAACTAACTAGGGTTATCACAGGCCTAGTTACTTGCAGATGCAATGAGATTATCCCAACAGCCACAAGCCCTACAGACCATCCGGTTATCCGGATCGAATATCCGTTATGAAGAATGCAACACATGACTGTGTGCTGAAAATGTGCCCTACTCGTCGGTAGGCTACAAGTCCACTTAATGTGCCCAGATAACGGGATTTCCTGTAGCTGGGAATCTCTTCATGTCTACTGAATTATTCTAGTTTATTAGCCTTAGTCAATTACTGTAGGTATCCCTAACCGTGGTACTCAGGGATCCCTATCCTAGACATGATACAATAGTACTGGTTTATTTGTACAAATGCAATCGCCTACGGTGTCCAGAACTTTCATACTTGTTATGTCAGACTAGCTGTCGTAACAGCATGTCGAGATATATCATGTCAGTTTACTTGCCAAGAGTGCGCCACAGCCGGCCACTATCGTGTTCTATTCTTAAATTATCATGAATGAGAAAAATTGCATAAAACAACTAATAACATATTCTTGAAGCCAAGGAAAAGATCTACAACTTTTATGTTGGGAGTTGGAAGAAATTCTGGCAACAATTCAGCCAAACAGGACTTAAAACAGCCAAAAACAGCCAAAATAGGCATGATGCGGCACTATTCAGCACTATACGACACTATTCAGCACTATGCGGCACTCCCATATGCGGCTGGACACTATACAGCACTATGCAGCATCCTTATTCGATTGGATACTATGCAGCACCCTTATGCTGCTGGACACTATACGGTACTATGCAGCACCCTTATGCGGCTGGATACTATGCGGCACTATGCAGCACTATTCATCGTCCCGGCCAAAATCAGCACAGATGAACATAAAAATGGCCAAAAATACTTTTGGCCATAACTTCCTCAGAACAAGTCGAAATCCAACTTTTCAAAGGTCTATTTTAGGTAAAATTGAATTTTCTACAACATGAAATAATTAAAACTTGAAAATAATGAAGTTCAAAAACCCAAGAAAATTAAAAATAATATAAATTTAGATCTACAAAAAAAATATCCATCAAAATGGTAAATGCCAAGTTCTAAAGTATCTTAGAATCAAGTAAGGAAGAGAATGGAACAATAAAACTTGAGATCCATCATGAAGCAAGTTTGCACTTGTCTAAGCTCTCTCTTTCTCTCTCTCTCTCTCTCTCTCTCTCTCTCTCTTCCTGGTAGGTGTAGAAGTAAATGTGGAGAAGAAGAAGAGTAATGAAGAGAGAGAATAAGGGAATGGGTTAATAAAGGATGATGGTGGTGGTAGGTAGGGGTTCTCCCCTTGGTTCATGATGAACCAAGGCAACCCAAGCCTAGCCGAACCAACCCAAAATAAACCGAGCCAAGCCAAGAGATATGCGATACAAGATAAAATACGTACACGTATTCTAAGATATGTAATACGAACTACAGGCATTACTGTTCCAGAATTTAACTTTTGGACAGACGTTTCCTAGGCATATCTTTTATTCCAAACTCGTTCGTGATGTTTGTTTCAGCATCCGGAGCTCCTTGTGGATTTTGACTTTCGTGTTGACGATTCTGACTGTTGGATTTTGCTACATCTCGTACCACCCTCAGGCAAGACACCTTGCCATTTGCTGTTTATTTATTTTAGCTCATATTTCATGCATTATTCATTATTTTTTTTATAAAAAATAAACTGTGATACATAGCATAACCTGTAAGAACTGACTGTTCATTTATATTTTCTGCTATGTATTATTTTTCTTACACATTAAACCTAGATTTAAGGGACCACCTTGTGTGTTGCATACATAGGCCTTGACACATTTATACCATGATGTTGTGAGTCACATATAGGACTCGGACATGCGTGATTGGCTGGCCACCAATACATATAAGCCGTACGTTAGGAAATAACTGCTAATAGAATTGCATGTTAGAAGACTTAGCAGTTATGAGTTGACATTGGACGGAAAGAACATGATTGGAAGTTGACTACCACCCTATCTATCGTAGACTCGCTCGCTACTGAGAAATAATAGGTAGACTATATGCTATAGACTCGCTCGATACTGAAGAATAGTATATGGTGTTGTGACTCGCTACTGAGGTACTGTATTGATATTCTCTTGACTTGACCCGGTAGTCATGCGACCATGAAATATTCTTAAAACTGCATTCACATAGAACGGTTAGGCTACCTTATCCGTTAGTTATGATTACTTTTGGTTTGGGTACTTGTATCTGACTGTAGCTTGAAACGATAACTTATCACGGATTAGTTCGTCACATCTTGTCCTTGTTTGGTTGTAGGTGTGACTTACTACTTCGATGAGAAGGTATTGAACCTTGTTGGAGTCCGGATACCATATTGAATTCATAGCATAGAAAGATACGTCATCGTGAATTAGTTTACCATCTCCTATCCTTATTTGGATGGGGGGATGGTAAGCTAGTTCAATAGGTGTGTATTGGACCATGTTATAATTCAATTGACTTATTTATTTGAGCAATATTTATTCAGTTTATATGGCATGATATTATGTGTCTTGTTACGTCCCTCTGAGGACCTGGTTATCTCTCCAGGTGTGTGCTCTTATCTTTCGCAGGTGCTCTAGCTCTAGCCGTGACTATCTCTATTTTTTAGGATGATTGCGCTTGGATAGTCTTCGCTTCGCTCGCCAAACTCATTTCATTTTCCATGTGTTTTTTTCCTTATTTTGTTAGTAGTAGATTTGTCTCCGCCCAACATATTGTATCAAGACAATTCATTCTCATTATATGATATCTTTTATTTATTTATTTTGTGTGGATGAGATTAGCTATAGTTCTACTGTATTTTACAGCTTATGTATATTTTATTATACGTCTGGCATATCTACGTTCCTAGTCCTACGTATTTTGGGACTGGGGTGTTACACTAGCCCCACTGAATGTCCCGTATACCGTGCTACTACTTCAGTACCGTGCTACTACTTCAGCACTGGTTTCCCCCAGGACGAACCATTTTCCAAGGCCCAGGAATACCTTTCGAGGAACCACCTTGTCGACAAGTTGTCCATGACCATACAACTATATGCAACTTATCTATGAAGAAACATATAATGCATGACAAGAAAAACTAAGTAATAATCTATCATTCTCATTCGTATTACCATCTTGCCATCTTGTCTTCTTTTCTGGATCTTGGCATAATCAACATTCTACATCGGCGACGGAATAATAGAATGTTGTTATCCAATCCCTTTTTGCCACATCTTTGATACCATACATCTTTCCAACCAACTCAATGTACTCACCGTCCAATCTTTTGGGACTTAGCATCTGTTTTAGCATACATTCATTCGAATGTAATTCAAGCATACTCACTGTCCAGTTCTTGGGTCTTAACATCTATTTTACCATCTATTCATCGAGCCGAAGCTCGATATACTCACCGTCCAAGTATTTGGGACTTTGCCTCTATCTGTCATGTAATTCATCGCAACATCGTACAAGCATACAATTCATCTAGCCACAACAGTTTACGTTCAGGTGATTATTTATTTTTCATTATCTTTCTGAATTCCATGCAAGGTGTTATTGAATAACTCAATAAGAAATATAGCATACTATCCTTTATTTTAAGCGTGAAGCTAAAGGATCTTCGGAGGCTCAACACTACTCACATTAAAAGACGATTCCTGCCACGATCGCATAGCCTTCCAAGCGATTCTTCGTATATTCTCAAGTCCAACAAGGCTTCATCGAACCAACCATCCATCATAAGGCATCTTGCGGGTCGGGACACTACAAAAGGAACGAAGTTAGAACAAATTGCAAACTAGGTCTCATTAAGTCCCAAATTAGGGCGTTTAAAAAAATACATCCTAAATTTGGGTGTCCAACGAAGAGTATTTATTGTTAAGAAATTACGTTTCATAATTAGGTTCCATAAAAATTCGGACATAATATATACGCCCAAATCTTGGGTTTTTCTTCTCTTATGAGCAAATTATAAGCCCAAATGTTGGGCGTTTAATTTATTATATATATTTTTTCGTATTTGTTGGCGTTTAATTATATATATATATATATATATATATATATATATATATATATATATATATATATATATATATATATATATATATTATTCGTACCTATTTTTACAACGGCTATTACCAACGTATCTATTTTTACAACTAGTTGAGAAAAAAATGCCCAAAAGATGGTACGGGTGAGCATTATTCGGTTTTGGATAGAAAACCGAACCAAAACAAATAAGAGGTTCGGTTTTGGTTTAAAAAAATTCGGTTCGGTTTCGATTTTGAAAACACTATTCGATTTCGGTTTTGGATTTCGGTGCAAAACATAATAAGAAAATTATATATATATATATATATATATATATATATATATATATATATATATATATATATATATATATATATATATATATTTTTTTTTTATATATATATATATATATATATATATATATATATATATATATATATATATATATTGTGTGTGTGTGTGTGAAGTATTAATATATATAGGTATATACTAAATATGCCTAGGTATATTTAGTTTATATATATATATATATATATATATATATATATATATATGTATATATATATATATTTTATATATATATATCTAAAATATATATATATATATATATATATATATATATATATATATATATATATATATATATATATATATATATAAACAAAAAAAAGCGCAAAAAGAAAAAAGAAACCAAAAAATTGAATAAACCGAATAAATCGAAAACCGAACCAATTTAATTCGGTTTGATTTGATTCGGTTTTGTGTCAATTTGGTTTAGTTTCGGTTTTGCTTATTCAGTTTCGGTTTAGCCAAACTAATCGTTAGTCAAACCTAACTTTTGGGCAGGAAAACCGAATAAATCGAAAACCGAATAAATCCAAAAGATGGGCGTCGAAAAAGTCAGCCTAACTTTTGGGCGGGAAAATTTGGTTTAGCCAAACTAATCGTTAGCTCAGCCATCAAATCAGCTCAACAAGGTTTTGGACGCCCAAATCAAGGGTGTATTTTTAAACGCCCATTTTTTGGGCGTAAGGGTGCCTCCTTTACAATTAGTTCTAACTTTGTTCCTTTTACACAATAAACTAAAACTTTATGCTTTTGATACAATTTTTCGTAAATTTAATTGTGAACCAATGCACAGTTGATCAAACAGGCTAACCGGACAACTTGTAATTTGGGGGAACTGATTCTGAAGCACATAGACATAGTAACAAAGATTCAGGAAGCTGTGGCAAATTTTAAGAGAAATTATTTACTTAATCACCTCTCGTCTTAATCTTTTTCAATCATCATATAGTTGGCAACAACAAGAATATCTTCCAATGAAGACATAAAGTTACTCAATCAGCATTTTTCGTAGCCATATATACCTGTATCATCAAGGTTCTCTATCGAAATATTTAAAATGCTAGACGGGCTTGCTGACTGTAATTGTATACATAAAATTTCAATAAAAGAATGTTCTAATAAGTAATGTTGCAAAGGTCAATGTATGCAATTCAAAAGCAAGAAAGCAAACAAGCAAACAAAACCTTGGTATAAGAAAACAATGGTTCCCGGGGGATCTCGGGTGCGTTTAACTGACGTTGGAAACGCAGTGCGATTCGAACCGGAGTTGGCCCACGATATACTATATTACACTAGACCCACATGTCTTAAAAGAAAATTTCCATATAGGTTTGAAAGTAATCCCAATTATATATACCTCATTGTCACTCTCCTTCGAGGGCTCAACCGGAAACGAGATACAATTCAACAATCTCTATCTTATTTCGTTTCTGCTAGCCATGCTACCTTTGCTCATTTCTGTCAGCCGAATAACCATAACATCCATGCTACCTTTGCTCGTTCCTGCCAGCCGAACAACCTTAACACCCATGCTACCTTTGGTCGTTCCCACCAGGCGAACAGCCTTAGCACTTCTGCTACGTTTGGTCTGATCCGACTTATGGCGAATGCTCCTAACTCCACCTTGAGAATAGAGCCCAATGTTTGAACCATTCCATTTATCTATACCTCATTGTCACCCTCTTTTGAGGGCTCAAACGGAAACGAGATACAATTTAACATTCTCCACCTTAACTCGTTTCTGCTAGCCGAACAATCTTAGCACCCATGCTACATTTGCTCGTTTCTGCCAGCCGAACAACCTTAGCATCCACGCTACCTTTGCTCGTTCCTGCCAGCCGAACAACCTTAGCACCCCTGCTACCTTTGTTCGTTTCCACCAGTCGAACAACCTTAACCCTCCTCCTACCTTTGGTCCGATCAGCTTTATTGAGAATGCTCCTAACTCCATCTTGAGAAGAGAGCCTGTATAATCCGATTATACATATGAATGTTTAGCATAATCTGTCTCGAACCAATTAGAGCCGTACAAATAAACTCATAACCTGGCTCTGATACCACTAGTTGGAAACGCAATACTAATTACCAAACAACCAAAGAAATCTTAGGATAAAACAGAATAATACTAATTACCATACAATGTATGCCCCCTTCTTAACTTTTTAATATGTGATACACTATAGATTTTTCTAAATTAATTACACTATGTAAGCTCATCTGTCCTGCTTCAATTAACAACACAAATTGTTTTGTTTTGTTTTTTTGTTTTTTAATTTTTTTAATATACGGCTCCTCTCCAAAACCCTAGCAGCGCCCTAGGGTTTTTGCTATCTCATTCTCCTTTTGATTGTCCTGGCCGTTCTCTCCTCCATCAAAAACTCCACCACTTCCACGCTTTTCACATCCCATTCCATCCCACCAGGCCTTACCGCCCAGCATAGAACCATGACATCTTACAAGGATGTTGTGGAAAAGATGGCCACTCTTTTCTTCCTCCAAGGCCCATCGGAAGCAGTATCTCTCTCGGCAAGGGAGAGCTCGGTGGCGGAACACTGAAAATCATCCCTGGCCATCAAACCGTACTCCAATTGGCGTTTCTCTGCGTCAGCCAATGCCACCATTCTCACCAAGCTTTGGAAGACGACGGACCACATACAGGTATCTGAACTAGATCTCGATGCGGGATCATTCATCGTGCGCCTAGATTTAATGGCCTCGATGTATAGGATCCTCCTTGAAGCGCCGCGGAACATCAACGAGGACCTACTAGCAGTAGAGAGATGCGATCTGAGCAAACTTTCGGAGGAATACCAATTCAAATATGCTGATTTCTGGAAGACTGGATCCAACTAGATAAAATACCACCAAAGTTCTTAAACTCTAGGGCGGTATCACGAATAGCCGAGGCACTGGGGTCGCCTAGACAGATCTCTCTTGCTGATGAAAGCAAATGGAAAACGTACGCTCGTATTAAAATTTTGATTGATATATCTATGCCTCGGAAGAAACAAATTACCACTAACGTGGATGGCGCATCGCAGGGGAAGTGTTAGTCAAATACGAGCGCCTCCCCCGCTTATGTACCTTCTGTGCTAGAGTAGGGCACTCTTACTCCGCTTGCAAAGAGCGTGAGGCCATCTCCTTTATGATAGGAGACGACTGGACGAATGACGAGAAGGCAAGGATCTCGGAATTGCTTCAGCCAAAAATCAATGAATCGGACTATCATGCCGACTCACTCCATCCTGTGGGGCGCCGTCCACCTACTACGAGGAACCACAACCCCAACGCGCCTCCCCCTACCACCCAGTCGGATCAACCAAACTCCTTCATGCCGCCCACGGCGTACCACCAGACCCTACCGGAAATCCTTTCGAATGATTCCAACGACAATCGTGTGGTGGCATACATTCCCCCTCACAGGAGAAATCCCTGCGCCTATTCCACAAGCCTTAAATTCCCACTTCATGAAGCATTCAGTACGAACCTTCTTAACGAGAGCATCATTAAAATATTCATGCAGGACACAAACTGTAGTACGCCTCATGATGATGCGATGGAGACTGATGGCTCCGAATCAGAAACCATTCTGAGAAGTCCATGATTGGTAAATGATTAATATATATATATTTTATGGAAAAATTTATGAAATGTCTAAAAATTGTAAAAGTTTTATGTAAAATTTACAGTAAAATAATATTTCATCGCGTGTCCAGAATTGTCTATTAATATATAAAAGCGGGTTCCGAATGACCTTTTTGCCCTTCTTTCCTATTTTTTTCCAAAAAAAATCGGAATCCTGCTATTCAAAAACAAAAAGCAAAAAAAAAACGGTTCGTACTCTCTCTTCTTCGATAAGCCGATCAGTTTCTCATCCAAAGGCTAGGGTTTCTCCAAAAATCTTCAATCGTTCCTCCAAAATCTAGGATTTCTCCTCCAAAAATTTTCAGACGTTCCTCTCATTCGAGATATTGGCACAATGTCGTCACCAGCGAAAACATTATCAAATCAAGAAGCAGATAATCAAAAATGGAGTGACAGAGAATCACCATTATCAAAGAAACGGATAAGTAAAAAAATTGCATATAAGGAGAAGAAGTCTGCTACCCAAACAGAAGGTACAACTTTAACTTATTTTCATGATTCGTTGATCATTCTACGTGTTAAATTTCACTAAGGATGGTCTTGATAATTCGACACGGAGAATGACATTCTCCGTGTTAAATAAAACGGAGAATGTCATTCTTCGTGTGGAATTAAAACGGAGAATGTTATTCTCCTTGTAAATTTACAGGGAGAATGTCATTCTCCGTATCAATTTACAAGGAGAATGACATTCTCCGTTTTAATTCGACACGGAGAATGTCATTCTCCTTGTAAATCGACACGGAGAATGTCATTCTCCGTTTTATTTCCATACGGAGAATGACATTCTTCTTGTAAATTTACAAGAAGAATGTCATTCTCCGTGTCAATTTACAAGGAGAATGACATTCTCCTTGTCGATTTACACGGATAATGACATTCTCCTTGTAAATTTACAGGAAGAATGTCATTCTCCGTGTGGAATTAAAACGAAAAATGACATTCTCCTTGTAAATTTACAGGGAGAATGACAATCTCCGTGTTAAATAAAACGGAGAATGTCATTCTCCTTGTAAATCGACACGGAGAATGACATTCTCCGTGTCGATTTACAAGAAGAATGTCATTCTCCGTTTTATTTAACACGGAGAATGACATTATCCAATTTACAAGAAGAATGACATTCTCCAATTTACAAGGAGAATGTCATTCTCCGTTTTATTTTTACACGAAGAATGATATTCTCCTTGTCGATTTACACGGATAATGACATTCTCCTTGTAAATTTACAGGGAGAATGTCATTCTCCGTGTGGAATTAAAACGGAGAATGACATTCTCCTTGTAAATTTACCGGGAGAATGACATTCTCCGTGTTAAATAAAACGGAGTTGTAAATTGACACGGAGAATGACATTCTCCGTACGTCGATTTACAAGGATAATGTCATTCTCCGTTTTATTTAACACGGAGAATGACATTCTCCAATTTACAAGGAGAATGACATTTTTCGTTTTATTTTCACACGGAGAATGACATTCTCCTTGTAAATCGACACGGAGAATGTCATTCTCCGTGTCAATTTACAAGGAGAATGACATTCTCCGTTTTATTTAACACGGAGAATGTCATTCTTCCTGTAAATTTACAAGGAGAATGACATTCTCCGTTTTAATTCCACACGGAGAATGACATTCTCCTTGTAAATCGATACGGAGAATGTCAATTTACAAGGAGAATGACATTCTCCGTTTTATTTAACGCGGAGAATGACATTCTCCCTGTAAATTTACAAGGACAATGACATTCTCCGTTTTAATTTCACACGAAGAATGACATTCTCCCTGTAAATTTACAAGAAGAATGTCATTCTTCGTGTTAAATCGACACGGAGAATGTCATTCTGTGTGTTATTTACAAGGAGAATGGTCATTTTCCGTTTTAAATAAAACGGAGAATGACATTCTCCAATTTACAAGGAGAATAACATTCTCCAATTTACAAGGAGAATGACATTCTCCGTTTTATTTCCACACGGAGAATGACATTCTCCTTCATAACTTACAGAGAGAATATCATTCTCCGTTTAAAATTAAACGGAGAATGACCATTTTCTTCTTATATCAATGGATAACAGTTATCATAAACCTAATTTATTGTTTATGTTTTGTTTTTGTTTTTGTTTTTCTTGTTTTGTAGAAAAAACCACTATCAGGAATAAGGATTCTAGAGTTTTCCGTGCTACTTTCAAAACAACTCTAGAACTTATGGAGGTTGTCACTGTAAATGGCGGCTGTTTACCCGTGCCAGTCATTGAATCTTTAAAGAATACCAGTTTCTGGAATTTAATTGAGGTATTCTTTAAAAGTAGAGTTGAGACAAAGGAATTGGCGAAGGCAACAGAAGGTCTCGAGAACTTGATTGGAACCTATAGGGAAGACAAAAAAGGTGTGGGCTACTTTCAGTTGAGCAACACTGTCCAAATAGTGCCAAGCGTCGATGATGTAGCAACCATCTTCGGTCTACCGCTTAGGGAAGAGAGCTAGACTGATTTTAACTGTAGAAAATTGATAATGGAAAAACAGAAACAGTCACCAGCACCAGAATCTTATAGCCTGTGTAACACGCATTTTACAAGGTTGCTGGCAAATTCCAAGGGCACACAAGGAAAAGTAACTAACCAGGAAGTGAAAAATAAGTTCTTCCAAGTATTACAACAGCTTCGTAGTGGAGATAAGACTGTTAATCCAGATGAGTTGGTCAAGTTGCTGATCTTCCACTTGTGCCAGACTGTATTCTTCACTAAATCTGGCGGTTCAAGTTTGCCGTACAAATTTTTCACCTTGGTGGACAGCATAGAAGTTATCAACAGTATATGTTAACCAAGGTTAATTCTGGAATATGTCATAGATAGTATAAAGAGGAGTACAAGTAAATGTGTGGGAGGGGATTACTCCGATGTTTACTCCAAAATGGAAGGTTGTACAATATACTTCCTATATTGGTTTGCAGAACATACTACCCTTCTGGAAAGGAAGTTTGAACCAATTCCAAATTACCCAAGATTTTTTACGTGGGATGGGTACATAATCTCAACCTTCCTCAGGACCGAATACCCCCAGAAAATAAATTCTCCGTACATATTCAGTAACTTGGTCATATCTGTTGGGCAAGAAGGAGGACACCTGGAAGGTGAGGAACCTCTAGAAGAAGAAATTCCACAAGAGGGAAGGGGAGAGACAGGAGAAGAAGGGATACCTGGTGCTGAGGTTGCTGCCGAACAAGTCGAAATCAGCGACACAATTGGTGGCTTGGCACTGGAATTGGAGGAATTAAGAAGACAGAATTCTGATCTTCTGGCGCAGAACGAGAAGCTCCTCGAAAAGATTAAAGAGCTAGAGGCACAACTCCGTGCAGTCAAAGCTGATATGGAGAGCTCCGCACATGAACTAGAGGAAATCAAAAGACAGAATTCTGATCTGCTTGTACAAGAAGCCCATCAACGTGCAATCAGAAGCACAGTGGAGGGTTCAGTGAAGCAATTGGAGGATTTGAGATCACAGAACCTTGAACTTTTCGATGATAATGCAATGCTCAGTGACAGAGTTAAAGAGCTAGAAGCACAAGGTAAAATCTTCTCTTTTTTAAATTTGTGATTTATGATTCTACAAGTTTTATTACAATAAAATGACATTCTCCGTTAATTTAACACGGAGAATGTCATTCTCCGTGTCATTTAATACGGAGAATGATATTCTCCGTGTTAAATTAACACGGAGAATGGTCTTTTCCATTGTTAAATTGAGAAATCTTTACCTTTTTTTTTAATTCACATCGTACCTTTCATTCTGGTTTGTTTTATAACAGTGCAAATAATAGAGCAGCTTAGAAAAGCAAATAATAGGCTTATTCAGGAGAAAAAAGAGCTTCAAGAGAAGGTTGAATTGTTGAATAAAGCAGCGATTGAAAAGGATGCGGCACAAGGTAAAATTTGCTCTTTTGTATATTTATGATTTGTCATTCTCTATGTTTTATTGCAGTTAAATGGCCATTCTCCGTTTTATGTTGCAGGAGATTGTTCATTCTCCGTTTTAAGTAACACGGAGAATGACATTCTCCATTTTAAATGACACGGATAATGACATTCTCCGTTTTAAGTAACACGGAGAATGACATTCTCCTTGTTACATGTAGTAGAATGAACAATTCTCCGTGTATAATTATACGGAGAATGACATTCTCCGTTTTAGATTAAACGGAGAATGCTAAATCATATTGTCACACGGAGAATGACATTCTCCGTTTAAATTACACATGAGAATGACATTCTCCGTGTCATTAGTACAGGGAGAATGACATTCTTCGTGTTATTTAACACATAGAATGATATTCTCCGTTTAAATTAAAACAGAGAATGTCATTCTCCGTGTACTAATGACACGGAGAATGACTTTTCCCTTGTTAAAACTGAGAATGTTCTTTACTTTTTTTTCATTGACATCGTACCTTTCATTGATGTTTGTTTTATATCTGTGCAAATAACAGACCAGCTGAGACGAGCAAATAAAAGGCTCGCTGATGAGAAAACCAAACTTCAAGGGGAAGTTGAATTGTTGAGTAAAGAAGCCATTGAAAAGGATGCTGAAATCAATAATCAAAAAGCCATAATTGATGCATTGCAGCTTACAGAGCCTCAACAAATTCAAAAAAAACAACCTGACAAACCTGTCAAACCAGAAGTATGCAAAACAGTATTAGAAAGGGGGGAAAAGAGGAGGCCAAAACCATCAGATGTAATAACTAATGATGATTTTACTCCCCAAGGGAAGAATACAACAAAAAGGCAGAAGTTTAAGGACGATCCGAAGCCAAAACCTCAACCCAAATCCAGAGCAAAAAAAACCCAATAAGAAGGATGACTCAGCATCCAAAGAAGAAGCCAGAATTGCAGAACTGGTAAAAAATGGCGACATACTCAGGGAATGCGAGGACCTCAGACTTTGGAATGAGGCAGATGAAGAGCTGCAACAGCTTTACAAGGACCTCGTATTCAAAAACAAGATGGCTCCAGGGTATGTATTCTTCTATATTCCTTTTGTCTTTTTCACAATTATTTTTGTCCATTTCTATTGATTTAATCTAACTGAACTAAATTTATGTGCAGTAATCTTGTATATTGTTCTCCTACAAGTCAAAATGAAGTTGAAATTATTCTGACAACAATAGACATGCAAGACATATTCAACTATCAAGACATGGAGGCTGCTATACTAAAAATAATAATAATGAAGATGAAACAAGAACAAGAAAAATCAAGAAGTGAACCACAATCAAGTTCACAAGAGGTGCAACATAAATGGTCTGCATTTACATTGCCCCACACATTGGTAAGAATCAAAACTGAAACATCCCTCCTATTCATGTGTACACTGATGAAACTAACTAATGTTATTATGTCTTTGTTTTTTGGAAAACAGGCCATCATTCGCAATGCTCGTGTTGAAGATGCAAAAGCTGGTGCCATTGAAACTTTCAAAACAGATGTCGATGATCTAATCATGGGTTTACAGGACGACATAGAATGGCTATTCATTCCTGTCTTTAATGATGGTATAAAACACTATACACTCCTGACATTCAACTTCAGCTCGTACGAGTGGGCACACTACAACTCCTTAGTGCAAAATACGTACGAATCGAGCAAGGCAGATGCAGAATATATGAGGGAGGTCTTAGAGCCTATTATAAGGAGAAAAATTGACATGATGAGGCAAAAATGCAAGGCGACGATAGAGTATGAAAGCACAAATACGAACTTTCGTTCAAATTGCCCACAATAAAAAGCACCCAACTGCCTCTTGTATACAGCATATTTTATGAGGTGCTTGATGATTCATCCGTTCACAATACCAGTAAAAGAAAATGACGATGACAAAATTCACAATAGGATTACAAAAGTTAGGTTGCAATGGCTTAAGAGGTTGCTTAAAAGTCCAAATATAAATGATGAACACATTTTGAAAATGACAATGTACTAAGAAAGAATTGTATATTACATTGTTCTGTATATATGAAAATGAAAATGCAGTTATATTCTTCTGTGTCTGTGTCTGTGTCGTTTTGTTACATCTGCACTGTATTATATTATATTGTTCTGTATATATGAAAATGCAGTTATATTCTTCTGTATCTGCGTCTTTTGGTTACATCTGTTGTCTTGTATTACATTGTTATATATATATATATATATATATATATATATATATATATATATATATCATTTTTCAATGACCATTTTGTGTCAAGTTCACAATGAGGAATGCCATTTTGTGCCATTCTTCGTGTAATTTAAAACGGAGAATGGCATTCTCCATTTTAATGAACACGGAAAATGTCCTATCTCTGTTGTACTTATAGGAGAATGAATATTCTCCGTGCTAAATAACACGGTGAATGGTCATTCCAGTTTTTAAATGCATGAGGATGACCATTCTCCGTGTTAAATAAAATGGAGAATATCAATCTCCGTGTTAAATAACACGGAGATTGGTCATTCTCCATGTTAAAACGCATAAGGATGGACATTCTTCATGTTAAATAACACGGAGAATAGCATTCTCCGTCTTACTTAGCACGGAGAATGTATTCTCCGTGCTAAGTAAGACGGAGAATGCTATTCTCCGTGTTATTTAACACGGAGAATAGTTTTTTTAGTTTTAAAATACTGACAATGGTCAATCTCCGTGTTAAGCAAGACGGAGAATGCCATTCTCCGTGTTTTAAACGGAGAATGGTCATTTTAGTTTTAAATTACACAGAGAATATCATTCTCCGTGTTATTTAGCACGGAGAATGTCATTCTCCGTATCATTTAAAACGGAGAATGGTCATTCCATGCATGATAGACCATTGTCCGTTTTAAATTACACTTGTAACAACTATTAAATGCCACCTTCTTTATTGGGGGGGTGGGCAGTTGAGTAGTTTGCGGAATGAACCTATTAAATGAGATTCATTATGCTGACTATTAGGTTCATCTGCATTTATTGGACAGTATGTCCTATATAAAGGGCTTTTTTGAGGAGCAAACTCCATCATCTTTATAGCATTTCTATTATGCACGACCCTGACTTAGTTTTGAGAGGAGAATGGCCTGGCATCAGTTTGCTGTTGGCTGTGGATCTCTTCGTTCAAAGTAGTTATGTCCTTGTAGAAGAACACGTATTAGTGAATCTCGAGATGCATTAGAAGACCTTGTTCGAACCTGAACAACATCTTGGCAGTCCTCGTGCTTTGTCAAAAAGTTTGGGTGTCATGCTATGCCCTTCTCAGAAACGGTCTAGCATTCCCTTGGCAGAGCCACAAGTTGTGCTTTGTTCTGCTCATTCCGGCATTCGGGGTTGTGGGTACAGGAAAGGAGGAATACGCTTCGATGCTATCTTCTGTGAAGATAAACCCTCTTGTATGTGCACCAAGATGAATAAAGGTTGCACTTCTGTGAAGATAAACCCGCTTGTATGCTTCTTTAGGCCTTTCTGAATTTGTAATAGATGTTTTCTTTAAGAACAATATGAGTCTTTGTAATAGATCCTTTGTAGAAGTACAGTATGAGTCTTTCTGAATCTGTAATAGAGCTTTTGAACACATATTAAAGTCTTTCTTAATCTGTAATAGATCCTTTGAACACATATTAATAAAAGAACTTCTTTCTCTAATTTCTGTTTCAATTTTATTTTTCTCTGTCTGTATACTTTGTAACATCTACGGTACATTCTATAATAAAATCACGGATAATATGACATACAAAGTACAAATGAGAATGTTCATTCTCCGTGTTAAATTAAAGTACACATTAGAATATGACATTTTCTGTTTTAATTAAAATGATAATGCCATTCTCCGTTTAATTCAACACGAAGAATGTCATTCTCCGTGTTGAATTAAACGGAGAATGACATTTATAGTCTTATAGCGCATGAGAATGTTCATTCTCCATATAAGTTAAAATGGAGAATGGATTTCCCAGTATTGAAACGAATGAGAATTATATTCTCCGTGTTACCCGAAACGGAGAATATCATTCTCCGTCCTGAATTACAAGGAGAATGGCACGGAGAATGAACATTTCCATTCGTTTTAATACTTAGAATGCCATTCTCCGTTCCTAGATTAACACGTAGAATAAGATTTAACGCGGAGAATGACATTCTGTGTCTCACCTAACACATAGAATGTCATTCTCCGTGTCACCTGACACGGAGTATGTCATTCTCCGTGTCACATAACACGGAGAATGACATTCTGTGTGTTAGGTGACACACAGAATGTCGTTCTCCGTGTCACCTAACACGTAGAATGGCATTCTTCTTTTAAATCCATACGGAGAATGTCATTATTTGTTTTAAATGTCATTCTCCGTTTTAAATCGACACAGAGAATGTCATTCTCCGTGTCACCTAAAACGGAGAATGGCATTATCTGTGTCACCTAACACACAGAATGTCATTCTCCCTGTTAAATTGAAACGGAGAATGTCATTCTCCGTGTCACATAACACGGAGAATGATATTCTGTGTGTTAGGTGACACACAGAATGTCATTCACCGTGTCACCTAACACGTAGAATGGCATTCTTCTTTTAAATCCACACGGAGAATGTCATTATTTGTTTTAAATGTCATTCTCCGTTTTAAATCGACACGGAGAATGTCATTCTCTGTGTCACCTAAAACGGAGAATGGCATTATCTGTGTCAACTAACACACAGAATGTTATTCTCCGTGTTAAATTGAAACGGAGAATGTCATACATTCTCCGTGTTAGGTGACACAAAGAATGTCATTCTCCGTGTCACCTAACACGGAGAATGTCATTCTAAGTGTTAAAACAAATAGAAATTATACGACGAATGACATTCTCATTGTTAGAACAAATGAGAATGCTATTCTCTGTGTAGTTTGAAACGGAGAATGGCATTCTCCGTCTAAGAATGACGGAGAATGGTCATTATGCATTCAAAAACTGTGAAACATTAGATATAACAGACTTCAAAATAGCACCATTGATATCAAAATTGTAAGAAATATATGGAAAAAAAATAGTTATATAAAAGAAAGAATATATGTATATGTATTAACGAGGGGGCACTGCCTCCTCGACCATCGTAGAAGCACATGGGAGGGAGAGGGCAAGTGCTGCGATTGTGATTACCTAATTCTAGACAATTATGGCACCTAACCTTCCTCTTCTCTTTTTCCTTGTTTTCATAATTGCTCTTATAACGGTCCACCTTTGGTAGACCGGGACCCCGTTTCGGAACAGGGGTAGGACCAAATCAGTTGAATTATTTCAAACTGTTTTCCAGAATCTGGAACTGGACGAATAGCACATGAATATAGCTTCTGGAAGAAATCTGATGTCCAATACTGCTCCACAAAATCGTAGACGGATTTGCCTGAACCAAATCTGATGCATTGGATTGCATGGCTGTATGGGAATCCATATACCTTCCATCTACGACAACTACAATGCCAATCAAGAAGATTCACCAAGTGGGAGGAAGTATCTGCCATCACCTCAAACTCGAAATCACCAGACCGATATACCTTATAAGACATGCCATCATCTGTAAGCTGCTTCAGCATATTCTCGGCGTATGGAGTCAATATGTTATTGAAATCACTTGCATCCTTGTGGCGATCTGAGATCATCTTCATCATCTTCACTCGGATGACATTTACAAGTGCTGAAATAGGCATTTTCTTCTCAGCCTTTATCCATAATTGAATGACTCTGCACAACTAGAAGCAACCTCGCCGTATCTACATCCCGGAAAGAATGCATTTGACCAATTTTCAGGCTTTTGTTTATCCATCCATTTCATAACATGACCACAATTCAGATCATAAATCTTCTTAATTGCTTGTTTATACCCACCTTTATACAGGAGAAAAAGACTAATTAATAAAGATGGAAATCAAGGAACAAGCACATAAAAACAAGGACCATTCTCCGTTTAATTTAACACGAAGAATGTCATTCTCCGTGTTATTTACACGGAGAATGTTCATTCTACTTGTTAAAATAAAGGAAAATGCAAAAAAAAGCTGCATATATCTGTCTCATTTACACACCTGGAGTTAGAGCATATACTGCTTGCCTCCAAGCTTCAAGTACATGCAGATACACTCTTTCATTTTCTTTCTCCTTCAGTGGTATGTTATTCTTCATGTGATAATAGCAATAGCTATGGTAAGCAGTAGGAAACACTTTGGGAACTTCAGAAACTAAACCGGTGCCTTGATCTGAAAGAAAAATGATACGCCTACTACATCCAACAACATTCTTGAGATTTTTAAGGAACCATTCCCAATTGTCACCATCTTTGTCAGAGACTATACCGTAGGCAATAGGGTAGAACTATTGGTTACCATTCTTCGCTGTAGCAGACATCAAACACCCTCTAAACCTCCCTGTAAGGAAAGTCGCATCCAAATATAGCATCGGACGACAATATTGAAAGCCTTCGATACAAGCCCCATATGAAAGAAAAAGTCGCTGAAACCTCATTGACGTATCATCTTTCTGAAAGTCGATAACGGAACCAATATTGGTTTCCTTTACCTTTTCGACATACCAACACAAGTCGCTGTAAGCTCTAACATCATCTCCATACATTTCTTGGTGCACCAACCTAATGCCATGGTATGTCTGCCAGTAAGTAAGAGATAAACCGTAGTCAACCTTGAATTCATCAACAACTGATTTTGCTGACTTTTTAGGATCCATCCGAACAATTTCACTAGCCAAACTTTTCATAAACTTTGCTGGAACAACTATATTACCTTTATCCATATAGCCAGCTCCACAATTGTGTTCTCCCACATACCTCTTCACCTCAAAAATTTGATTATCTTTCGAAATGGATATAGCATGGAAGCTCCACAAACAAGCATGGGTCTTATAATTCTTGCAGCAAACGGTGTACCTCCCCGGCTCAGATTTTAGAATATGGAATAGATGACAAGATTCAAAACATACCTTCCTAACAGCGTGCCTAACTTCTTCAACACCATTTAGGAAAATCTGACCAACGCCTGTAATTGATCCAGGCTACATATCCGATTTCCTTTTCTTTACTGTCTCAATTGAGCCCTCATAAAATTCTACTACTCGTTTATCCTTTACAGTAGGAGAACATCTACAACTCAAGGAACTAGAAGAGGAAGACAAAGGTTCCATAGGAATGCTTTGACAAGGAAAAGATGTCGATGAAGAACATGGAGGGTATACTTGCTCCACAAATAGATCAAAGCTCACGTCATGGGTACCATTGAAACCCCCAACCAAGGACCGAAGCCAAAAATTACTGTCAACATCCAGTTCAGTCCCATCAGAATGTAAAAACTTGAAACGAAAGGAAAGTGGATCCAAAGAAGTCCATCGATCACACACTTGATGCTTTAAAAATTCTACGGTACTTTCATGTGTGACACGGCAGGAAACTATGTCTCTCTTGAAACAAAGATTAACTAAACAGCTTGAATCCATTCCCCCTGATAACATAAAAACAGAAGAGATCACAAAGTAGGACAACACATATTTCTGACATTCTCCGTCTAAAACAGATGGATAATGATCATTCTCCGTCTAAAACTGACGGAGAATGATCATTCTGAATGGAAAATGGTCATTCTCCGGTCAATTCTAACGGATAATGGTCATTCTCTATAATCGTTGCTCAGTTAATAATCTTCATAACAAATTCAAATTCAGCAAAAAATTTGCGACTGGACGAAGATGATGTATGAATTTCTACATATCTAAACTCTCACCTTGTTTTAAGATCTATAAAAAGAAAAGAAGATGATCTTCTCTCCACAATTGACCTAATCGCCGAAAAACTTCAAATCACTCCACGAAGAAGAAGAAGAAGATGATGATGATGACGATGATGATGAGCGAAGTTTGACTGAAGAAAATCACAGTGAACAACGAACGATATTTGCCATCTCTGCTAAAGATGAGAACAATAGAATTCAGATCTCTCGTGAAGAAAAAGAAGAATAAAATCGCAATCCAAATCTGAGTTTGAGAAATCAGAATCATAAATATATGACCAAATTTTTGCGAAGGGGTATTTTTGGAACTATACAAATGACAATAGAGCATCTAAATAGAATCTTATAATATTTAACGTGGAAATATATAATTATGGGCATTTCATAAAACCCACCCTGCGGGTGGGTTTTTCATAAAGCCCAACCCCGAAATTGGGTTTCACAGCAATTTCCAGGTTTTATTATTATTTTTAATTGTGAGCTTTTTAGCTAGTTTTGTTTGAGTCCTAGTCTTGACCCAACCCCTTGGCCCAAGCCCATTTCCAACCCTTGAAGTTCAAATTTCAAACTTATGAGAAACATTCCTCTCACGTAACCCCCAACACTAATTCCCTCACCATTATCTCCCTCGTACGCTCATTCTGTAGAACATAAACTAACAGAAAGCTTTTCTCTCTTACCGAAAACCTTCACAAATAAATCCATAACTTTCTCCTCCCTCCACCAAATCAAAATCCGAGACCACCGTCGCGTTCGTCTCGTCGTCCTCTCCGAATCTAGATCGCACTCCCCCACCTTCCGAGCCCTCCGCCCGGTGTCCGTCGTCTCCCGTGCGCGTGCCCATCGTCGCGTATTCGCCGTGTGCGTGCACGTACCCGTGCTCATCGATCCCGGCGTTGTTCCGAGTCCGAGGCCTCCCCTCGGTACTCATTCATGCAAGCCTTGGGTAACCTATCCCCTTCACCTTCTGTTGTAGTTCACAGGAACCAATATGACTTTCTGGCCTTAGAACAGGTTCTGTGTGTAGATTAATATTAGTTTCTGTAGATTGTTATTTAGTTTCTGTGCGTTATTAATAGCAATGTTGGTAATAAATTCCTTTTAGGAAACTTTGTTTATGTTGTATAATCTTTAATTAATTTAAATATGGTGTTAGATTATTTTTGTAATGTAAATATGGCCCATACCCATAAGCCCAAATGTAGACACTATAAATATTGTAACAAATCCTAGCAATAAAAGAGAGGCATTATTATTTCCTACATGGTATCAGAGCCTCCCAAAAAAATCTAGCCGCCAGACTCTATATCTCCCTTCCCCTCCCGGCTCCGACTGAGCCGTCCGTCGATCCCGCTCCCGTCGATCAGATCCCGATCCCGACAGCAACCGACAAGGAACCTTGGTGCTTTCATCCGCGCCCGACGCAGAAGCCCGACAAGGAACCTTGTGCGGTGAACGTGGAACCTTGGTGCTTTCATCCGCGCCCGACAAGGAACATCAGCAGAAGCGTAAGCCGAAGCCCCTTGAGGGTTAAAGGAGGCGCATCAGCAGGACCTCAGCGAGGTCCCTGCCTAAAAGAAGTGCTAGCCGGAGCCCTGTAAGGTCTTACAGGAGGAGAAGCATTAGTAGAAGCCCCACAAGGAATGCTTGAAAGAGCCTCAGCAAAAGTCCTGTGAGGTCAATCCATAGGCAAATCCGACATCCATAGGCAATCCATAGGCAAATCCGACGAAGCATAAGTCCAAGCCCTGTAAGGACCCTTTACCGATCCTGACAGCGCCGATCCGCTCCCGACTGCGTCGATTCGCGTGCCTGACCCCGTACATCAGCAGAAGAACCTCCGAATCAGGTATAATCTGTACTTATTACAAGAAAACAGGTCATAATGTTGCCACTTGCTTTGCCAAGATTAGCTATCCTGAGTGGTGGAAGACTCGTCCTCGACGTGAGGGCGGACGTGGTACTGGTGGTGGTAGAGGCCCGACACCACCGCAGAGACGTGATGGAGGACGTGGTATTGGCGGAGCAGAGGTGGTTCATCATGTCGTCGCTGCTGGTCATGGTGTCCCTGCTGGTCTTGCTGGGAGTTCGGCGGATATGATGCATGGAGGGTATCCTTCACCACTCTCAGACGAACAATGGCAGAAACTGATGAGCTTGTTGGGTAACGACAGTTCTTCCAACCCTGGTTCTTCAAACTCTAATCGTCTGATAGGTAAGAATTCTTCTGTCCCTTGGATATTCGATACTGGGGCTACTCTTCATGCGACAGGCTCTCGTGACTGTTTAGTTGATTGCTTTGAGGGCCCTGTCCGTCCTATGATTTTGCCTGATGGGAGTACTATTGAGGCTGTTCTGAGAGGAAAAGTATTTTTGACTGCTTTGTTGGTGTTGACGGATGTTCTTTATGTTCCGACATTGACTTACAATTTGATCTCTGTCTCCTAATTGATTGGTGCCAGAAATTATGATATGTTATTTACTTCTGATTTGTGTTTTGTTCAGGACCGAAGTACGAGGATGGTGATTAGAGCAGGTGAACAACGGGTTGGACTTTACTTCTTGGGGGAGGTTCCAGCTTCTTTGGCTTCGGTGATCCTGGCATGCAAAGAGAGTAATTCCGAGGTTTGGCATAGTAGACTGGGACATCCTTCAGATAAAGTAATACAAACTTTACCTTTTCTCTCTGGTAGTAGTGTGTTTTCTCATAAGGCTTGTGATATTTGCCATCAAGCTAAACAGACTCGTGATGCCTTTCCTGATAGTAGTAGTCGTGCTTTGAGATGCTATGAACTCATACACTCTGTGAAGAACAGATGGCAACTCTAGAGGGGGGAGAATAGAGTTTATAGCGATAATAGCCAATTAAAAAATAAACTCTTTCACAAGTAAAACTAATCAGAGTAAATGCATAAATAAATAAGGAGCAAGAAAGCATACGCAAACACAGTCGATTTTTAACCTGGTTTCTCTCGTGGAGGACTAGTCCAGGCCTGAGAACTCTACCTCAGGATTAAATCTACTATTTATGAAATAGTAGTTACACCCCGTGCCTTTTCTTCAGAAGAGCACGTCAACTTCTTACAAAGATCGCAGTGGCGATGCTTGGAATTTTCTAAGCGATTTCTTGAACTCTTGCACAAACTCCTAACTGAAAAATGCTGAGCACTTGAAGCTTAGGGAGCTTGTGGCTAGTAGATGAAGAAGGGTAAGGCTTGTATTGAGCTTTAGAGAGAAGAGAAGAGAAGATTGGATGATTGAAAAATGAGAGAATTCATGGCCTATTTATAGGATATTAGCAGGCAGAATTCGGCCAGAATTCTGGTAGAAATTTTCAAAAATTTGGCCGTTGGACAACTTGCAACCAGCCAACCCTAAAAATTAGGGTGCTGATTTTTAGGGGACAGAGTTCGGCCCGAACTCTATGTGGAGGCAGAGTTCGGCCCGATTACTGTCTCCAGAGCACATAATGGGTCTTAAGGTCCAATGGGCTTATTTGGATGTGTGGAGCTTATGGATTTTGGGTAGGTTATAGGTTAAGTCTCAAGAGCTCAGCACAACTCAGCTTACATCAGTCTAGACTCAATAAATATAAAAATACAGACTCAACAATGACTTGAAATTGTAAAATTGAGCTGTCGTCTGACTTGAGCTGGATGTAGTCGTCGTGTGTCGTATTGAATTATTACAAGTATTATTTAGTCAATGTTATCAATATTTGGTTGACAGTGACTTTGTGTCAACAATCTCCCCCATATTGATAATTGACAAAATAATAATTGTATATTCAATATTCATACCTGGACACATGTAAAGACAAAAACCACAGCTCTCCCATAATCAGTACCGAGCTTAAAAATAGCTCCCCCGTAAACAATGCATCTTGTTGGCCTGAAAAAAACATTCTTCCAAAAGCACATATAAAGAATATAGAATATACATATCTTCCCCTTTTGGCATTTAGCAATGTAAGATAAACAATTAATAACTGGCAAACACACCAAAAGATAAGAGAAGAAACTGCATATAAACTAATATAACGACCAAATGTCTCAAGAGTCATAATAGAAATGACATAAACAGATAGAACTACCAAAGTCTCAAAAGTCACAACCCATAATAGGTCTAATACAAACCAAGTACAGAAAATCAACTAAAAGCAAAATGCATAAACCATAATCTATGATCCTCAGTAGCAGTAGCAGGGAGCAGTCCATATCCATCATCGAGCTCGTGAAGTCCCAGCATCGTCCGATGGATCAGTAAAGGAACGACGAGGGTCCACGAAGGCTGCATCTGGATCCAAGTAGCGAATGACCCAAGGGTCATCGATACGATATCCCTCACGACCAGGGTCTCGCTCCATAGGAATGGGCATGGAAGGATGGCGAGACATGGAATACCGAATATCATGCAGCGAGTTGCTGATGGCACTCATATACAAGATAGTTCGGTAATCCAGCTGAGTCTAACGATCGTCCTCTAAGGTGAAGCGATCTCGGAGCATAGTCTGAAGAGACTCGAGAGTGGCAGAAGGAGGAGGAGGAGGATCCTGTCCAAGAGGAGGGGTATCTGGCTCATCATCAGAATGCTCAGACACGACTGGTGAGCCAACGGCCGCCTGAAGCCTCCTTGCCTTAGAGAGGAAGGCAGGGGCAGGTAAGAATGGACACTCATCAAGGGGTACATGAAATGCACGAAAGATCATAGGAAGGTATAATGAATAAACCAAAGATCTTGGTTTCTTCCTACAATTAATCATCCAATCCATCATTGTGCGTAGAAGATTAAAAGGAACATGGAAGTGGAGATGATACAATGCCGAGATTTCAAAATAAGTGACTTTATCTGTGGAACCCGCTTTGGGTAGAATGGTGTTGAAAATGATCCGATGAAGTTCATAGAAATAGGGATTGAGAAATTTAGCCAAAAGCTTACGAGGACGTGTGTTAGGGCTACACAAGTCGTCCTTTAAGCTTTCAAGTGAAATCCCTTCGGGAAATTGAAATGATCGAGCTTCAACAAACTTTTCCCATGAGTTAGGCCCTTGGAGTTCAAGATATTCGGCCAATTCGAAGTCATCAAAGGAGATATCTATTCCCGCAACCCTGAATAAATGTGTGTATCATCATGGGTTAGGTTGCAGTAGAACATTTGAATAGTACTACATTAAATGATCGAATTTGTGGTAACAAGTTCATCAAGGCAAAGGTCATGGAAAAGTGCATCATATTGTGAGAATATAGTAAAGTTGATGGGGTGTCCCGCAAACACCGAACGTGTCCGAAAATCACTAAACCAATCATTTGATGCGTCTAGTGATACAAAAATTCGGTCGTCAAAAGTGTTTGGATCATGCGGACGTGGAGGATTGAACAACGGATGGATAGGTGGTTGTTGTTCAACGGGCGGTTCAACGCGTGGAGGAGCATTTGAAGAGGATGCTCCCTCGGTTCGAAGTCTCTTCCCGCGATTAAACAATCGTGGTGCCATAACACAATAAAGATAATGAAGGAAATTTGAGATATAGAAAAGTATGAAATTATACCTCAAACTAGTGATGAACAATGAAGGAGAATTGAAAAAGAGGCCTTTTCCTTGAGTTTGTGGAAGAAAAAAGCTCTAGAAAGGAGAAATTAGGGTTAGGGTTTTGAGAAAAAGAGGTTGGAGAAGTAGAAAAGGTGGTAATAAAGAAGAAGAGGGAGAAGAACCCGAAAATATGTGAAGGGTTTCAATTGGTCGGAATCAATAATGGCCATTGGATCTACAATATGATCAACGGCTGAGGCTGTTCCCGGTTCTTGGACAGCCAGACCGAATTCGGCCCGAACTCTGGTAAGGGCAGAGTTCGGCCCGAATTTCGAATTCTGGTCACATAACAGGAATCAGGCTGAAATAAAAAAAAATTGGTTAAGTCAGAAAGACCAAAATGAATGTGAGTATAAATACAGGAAAAGATCCAAGTGATAAACAACGAATAACAGATAGTGAACATGAAGCAGCAAGGTGAAGTTGAAAGAATAGTATTTCAGCATGTGATAAATAAAAATGAACCGTATAATAAACAAGAAATTATATCATAATTCAATATTTTGAAGCTGCCATGGGTTAGCTGCAGGGGTCGGATCCCAGCTAGCGGTAGTCCTGAGGACTAGTGCACCGTGTCGCTTAGGCTTTTATGCCTTGTTGTCAGAAGGACCCTTTTGGCTTGTACCCATAGCAAGTTCATCATAAGAGAATCAAGATATACTCGATATTTACGCAGGTTTATTTTAATTTACAATAGCTTCATCTAAAATTCCAAGTTCACGACAAAAAAAATTGAATCGCTCTTCGGATAATGGCTTTGTAAAGAAATCTGCTAACTGATGATCAGTGTCAATAAATTCTAAGTTAATCGTGCCATTTTGCTGATGATCACGCAAAAAGTGGTGACGAATTTTAATGTGCTTCGTGCGTGAGTGACAAATGGGGTTCTTAGTGAGATTTACAGCACTAGTATTGTCACAAAAAATTGGAATGTGCATAAAAGATAAATTGTAGTCTTCAAGGGTTTGCTTCATCCACAGAATTTGTGCACAACAACGCCCAGCTGCGATGTATTCAGGTTCTGTTGTGGATAGTGCGACAGAATTCTGCTTTTTGCTAAACCAAGAGACTAAAGCCTTTCCTAATAAATGACACGTATCGCTCGTACTTTTACGGTCGACCTTGCATCCAGCAAAATCAGCATCAGAGTAACCAATGAGGTCAAATAATGTTGACTTGGGATACCATAGGCCCACTGTAATCGTACCTTTAAGGTATCGAAAGATACGCTTAACAACAGTCATGTGTGATTCCTTAGGATTTGCTTGATATCTAGCACACAGGCAAACGCTAAACATAATATCAGGGCGACTAGCAGTTAAATAGAGTAGACTGCCTATCATACCTCGATACTTACGTTGGTCTACGGGTTTGCCGCTTTCATCTGGTTCTAGTTTAGTTGTAGTAGACATTGGAGTGCTGATTGGTTTGACGTTGTCAAGGTCAAATTTCTTCAGCATGTCCTTTGTATACTTCGATTGACAGATGAAGGTTCCATTTGACATTTGTTTGACTTGCAGCCCAAGAAAGTAGTTGAGCTCCCCCATCATGCTTATCTCAAACTCGGTCTGCATACACTTGGCAAAATCTTGACAAAGGGTTTCATCAGTAGAACCAAATATGATATCATCTACGTATATTTGTACTAAAAGAATAGTGTCTTTAAAAGATTTTATGAAAAGTGTGGTGTCAATTTTTCCTTTTGAAAAACCTTTCTCAAGCAAGAAATTGCTTAGCCGTTCATACCAAGCTCTAGGGGCTTGTTTGAGGCCATACATCACTTTCTTTAGCTTGAACATGTTGTCGGGAAATTTGTAATTTTCAAAGCCAGGAGGTTGTTTCACATAAACTTTCTCCTTAATAAATCCATTCAAGAAAGCACTTTTAACATCCATTTGAAATAATTTGAAATTTTAAAAATTTGCAAATGCACAAAGCATCCGAATGGATTCCAATCTAGCAACAGGAGCATACGTCTCATCGTAGTCGATACATTCCTTTTGGTTGTATCCTTGGGCTACTAGATGAGCTTTTTTGCGTGTGACTGAACCATCTTCATTTATTTTGTTTCTAAAAACCCATTTAGTGCCAATGATCGAGTGATTTGCCGGTCTAGGAACGAGTTCCCATACTTGGCTCCTCTCGAATTGGTTGAGTTCTTCTTGCATAGCAGAAATCCAAAATTCATCATTAAAAGCTTCTAAAATATTTTTTTGGCTCAATTTATGAAATAAAGGCAGTGCTAGCAATAGAGTCTCTTAATGATGATCTAGTAGTTACTCCACGTGAAACCTCACCTATTAGCAAATTTTCTGGATGTGACGGCTTGAAAGAGAATTTCTTTGGCAAGCCCTCCAGAGAATTGGTTTCGGTTGTGGTATTCATTGGAGTAGAAGTTGATTGCTCAACATCATCATCAAGAGTAGCTGCTGCACTGTTATCTTCATCAAAAGTCACATTTGTAGACTCTTCCACAATTAATGAGCGTTTGTTAAAAACTCTATATCCGTTGCTCTTGGCAGCATAGCCAAGGAAAATACCATCGTCAGCTTTGGCATCAAATTTGCCTAAGTTGTCTTTGGTATTAAGGATAAAGCATCTACAACCAAAAACTCTAAAATAAGAAACATTTGGGGTTCTCACAAACCAAAGCTCATATGGTGTTTTCTTCGTAATAGGACGAATATGTACCCTATTTAAAATGTGGCATGCTGTACTGACAGCTTCAGCCCAAAAGTATTTCGGAAGTAAAAATTTGTTCAACATGACTCTAGCCATATCGCCAAGAGTCCTATTCTTCTGTTCCACAACACCATTTTGTTGAGGAGTTCTTGGACAAGAAAACTCATGATCAAAACCATTAGAATCACAAAATTTTTCAAAATCAGTATTTTCGAATTCGCCTCCATGATCACTTCGGATTCGAGTAATCATGTAGCCTTTTTCGTTTTGAACTTTCTTAACAAAAATCTTGAAAACCGAAACAGCATCGCTTTTATTTATAAGAAAGAAAACCCAAGTAAATCTAGAAAAATCATCAACAATGACAAAGGCGTAGAGTTTTTCACCAAGACTGGCTACTCTACTAGGACTAAATAAATCCATATGAAGAAGTTGCAAAGGTCTAGAAGTACTTACAGAGTTTATGGAATGAAATGAGGACTTTGTTGCCTTATTCAATTCACATTCGGCACATACCGTGTCCTTTTTGAATGTGATGTCGGGCAAGCCTCTAACTAGCTTCTTGGTCGATAGCCTGGATATAGTATCCATGTTGGCATGACCAAGACGCTGGTGCCACAATAGTCTTTCATCCTTATGAGCATATAGGCATCTACCTGCATTATTAGTATCTATAGACAAATAAAAGATATAGATATTATCCTCTCTTACCCCTTCAAAAGCAATGTCTCCCGTTGACTATCATAAATAAGGCATTTGTTTTGTCCAAAGTTAATATCATATCCATGGTCAGCAAGATGACTAATGCTGAGCAGGTTATGCTTTAACTCGGTCACTAGGCAGACATCCTCTATTACGGGAGAGGGAGGATAGCCAATAATACCATTACCTATAATATAACCTTTTAGGTTGTTGCCGAAGGATACATATCCTTCTCTTTTTATCGATAGTGATGCGAAAAGTTTTACGTCTCCCGTCATATGCCGCGAGCATCCACTATCGAAAATCCACTTACTCTTAGTTGAGGAGGGAAGTTCCACCTACATCAAGAGTAGAGTGACCTTTGGTGCCCAAGTTCTTGAGGGTCCTGAAAAGTTAGTTTTTGGAAACCATGCATATATCTTTCTATCTACTAATCTTCTAATTCTACATTATAGTAAAATGTGTCCATGTAAACCATAATAAGTACATATAGCATTCCTATTTATGTTAGGAGCATGCATATGATGTCTATGAGTAGAGTGATGTGGAGTAGCATGATGATATGTAGAGTTAGCATGGTGATAATGTCTATATGTAGAGTGATGTGGAGCAGTATGGTGATAATGTCTATAAGGAGTAGCATGGTGATGATGTCTATATGGAATAGCATAGTGATGATGTCTATATGTAGAGTGATGGTGATTTTGTGCAACATACTGATGGTTGTATCTATGTGTAGCATGATAATTCTGTGACATATGAGGATTATTTCTACGTGCACGTGGTTTGTGTGTATTATGAAAGTGTGTGTATATGTAAGCATGATTATGAGCAACATGTGGATGACGTGGTTGACTAGTATGAGTAGTGTCATACTTTGTGCGTGTCTCATGTGATTGGGTTTGAGGTTGAGCAACCTGTTTTCCCAATTTAGTCTCTAATTTCTTAGAGACAACTTGCAGTTCAGTAACCTTAGCATTCAAACCATATATCTTAGTAATAAAAATCTTGTGTCTACTCTTTTCTTCTGTAAGCTCCGTGTTGAGTGCTATGATTTCTTGTGTTTGTTGATCAATGCGTGCTTCGGCATCATGTAAGCTTATTTTAAGCTTGGATACCTCATTTGTGTCATCCGTGGGTGAAGTGTCTCTAATGTTATCAAGCAGTAAAGAAAGTCTTTGAATTTCGACTTCATGACTTTTGATCTTTTCCTTGGCATGTTTATATTTACCAATGACCTTTTTATGATCATCAAGTAAATCGGTAAAAGTATCGCCAAGTTCATCAAAAGTGAAGTCATCAAGAGTTTCTTTTGATACCTTGTCGGATGTTGCCATTAGGCACACGTTTGCAGCATCTTGAGGAGAGTCCTTTTCTTCCTCGGATTCACTAGCTTCGCTTTCATGCCAAATGCTCATGTTGGCATATTTCTTTGAGGAAGTCTTCTTGTATGGTTTCTCATAACGGTTGCACTTCTTTAAGAATGGGCAGTCTTTTCGGACGTGTCCCGTCTTCTTGCATCCGTAGCAGGTAGGCTCTTCTTTGTCGTCTTCTTGTGGTTCCTTCTTTCTTAGGTTGAAGCGAAGAAATTTCTTGAAGTTGCGGACGAGGAGAGCTTGATCATCACCTTCTGAGTTGTCGTCATCCGTCTCTTCGGGGTCAGTCCTCCGTCGGTGAGCTTTGAGTGCGATCTCCTTAGCCTTAGGAGCAGACTCTTCGAAGTCCTTGAGGTCAAGCTCATGAGTCATCAGCTTTCCCATCAAGGTCTCCATGGACATGGTTGTGAGATCATTGCCTTCTATGATGGTTGTCACCTTAGGATTCCAAATCTTTGGTAGCCCCCTAAGTAGCTTGCGAATCTTTTCGTGATTTGAATATTGTTTGCCGAGCGAAGATAGGGGATTGATGATGTCGAGGAATCTTGTGAACATTTGCGTGATTGTCTCGTTTGGCTTCATCTTGAAAGCCTCATATTCTTGAGTGAGACGGTTTATCTTCGATTCCTTGACTTGGGTGGTTCCTTCATGCGTCACTTCTAGAAGTTTCCATACTTTGTGAGAGGTGGTGTATGTTGAGACCCTGTTGAACTCATTCCTGTCTATAGCACAGAACAAAGCATTAATAGCTCTTGCATCGAGACTTGCCTATTTCTTCTCCTTATCAGAATATTTGTCATGTGGTTTCTCAACGAGATCACCATTGACAACTATCCTGGCGGGCTTTTTATAACCATCGGTAACGATAGTCCACAGGTCAAAGTCTAGCGACTTGAGATAAAAGCTCATCCTTGTTTTCCAATATGTGTAGTTAGTTCCATCAAATAGGGGAGGCCTATGAGTAGACTGCCCTTTACCATGATTGGAAATCAAGGATTGTGTGGTTGCCATGGATCAGCTCTAGGATGTTAGTCCTTGTTGAGAGAACAGAGCTCTGATACCAATTGAAGAACATATGGCAACTCTAGAGGGGGTGAATAGAGTTTATAGCGATAATAGCCAATTAAAAAATAAACTCTTTCATAAATAAAACTAATCAGAGTAAATACGGAAATAAATAAGGAGCAAGAAAGCATACGCAAATACAGCTGATTTTTAACCTGGTTTCCCTCATGGAGGACTAGTCCAGGCCTGAGAACTCTAGCTCAGGATTAAATTCACTATTTATGAAATAGTAGTTACAACCCGTGCCTTTTCTTCAGAAGAGCATGTCAACTTCTTACAAAGATCGCAGTGGCGATGCTTGGAATTTTCAAAGCGATTTTTTGAACTCTTGCACAAACTCCTAACTGAAAAATGCTGAGCACTTGAGGCTTAGGGAGCTTGTGGCTAGTAGATGAAGAAGGGTAAGGCTTGTATTGAGCTTTAGAGAGAAGAGAAGAGAAGATTGGATGATTAAAAAATGAGAGAATTCATGGCCTATTTATAGGATCTTAGCAGGCAGAATTCGGCCAGAATTCTGGTAGGAATTTTCAAAAATTTGGCCGTTGGACAACTTGCAACCAGCCAACCCTAAAAATTAGGGTGCTGATTTTTAGGGGATAGAGTTCAGCCCGAACTCTGTGTGGAGGCAGAGTTCGGCCCGAACTCTGTCTCCAGAGCACAGAATGGGTCTTAAGGTCCAATGGGCTTATTTGGATGTGTGGAGCTTATGGATTTTGGGTAGGTTATAGGTTAAGTCTCAAGAGCTCAGCACAACTCAGCTTACATCAGTCTAGACTCAATAAATATAAAAATACAGACTCAACAATGACTTGAAATTGTAAAATTGAGCTGTCGTCTGACTTGAGCTGGATGTAGTCGTCGTGTGTCGTATTGAATTATTACAAGTATTATTTAGTCAATGTTATCAATATTTGGTTGACAGTGACTTTGTGTCAACACTGTGATCTGTGGGGACCATATCGTGTTCCGTCATCTAATGGGGCACGGTATTTTTTGACTTTGGTGGATGATTTTTCTAGAGCTGTTTGGGTTATTTTATTGACAGATAAGTGTGCTGTTTATTCTGCGTTTCTTGAATTCATTGCTATGGTGAAGCGTCAGTTTGGGGCTGATATACGTCGAGTGCGGAGTGACGATGGCACTGAATTTAATTGTTTACGAGATTATTTTTTATCTCAAGGTATATTGTTCCAAACATCCTGTGTTGGGACACTTCAACAGAATGGAAGGGTGGAAAAAAAACATCGACATATTTTAAATGTCGCCAGGGCATTGCGCTTTCAGGGTTCTCTTTTCGTGGATTTTTGGAGGGAGCATTATTATTTCCTACATGTGGATTTATGAATTAGGTTATTTAATTTTGTGGTATAAACTTGGTTGTATATATATCAAAAAACGTAGAAATTATTTAGTAGATTATTTACAAAAGTCTTTATTTTTATCTAGGCATTAGTTAATAAATAGTGGATTAGAATTATTATTCTTTAAGTAAAAGTTTTGTTAGTAAATATATAATAAAAATTATTTTCAAATAGATAATGATATATATATTATAAATTCTCTTTTAAATATTTTTAAATCAAAAAGGTTTTCGGTAAATAGATTAATAAAGAAGCTAATTAATTTCTGTAAAACGAATTGTGTGTTAAAATGATTATTTTGGTAAATGGTATTCAGTAGTAAAATCCGAAATCTTTTATAATAGCTTAAGACCATTATTTTGGTAAGAAAATATATTTTATGCATTAATTGCTATTTTAATAATTAAAGGTGATTTTCTACGTTATTTACGATATTGATTAAAAGATATAATTTTAAGGAAAACTATTTTTTGTTAAATATTTAATCTCGATAAATAAATTCTACTTTCAAATATTTTTAGATAAATCTATTTCCTACAAAATTACTAATTTCAAAGAAATCATTATTTTCCTTAATAATTATTTATTTACGACAAAACCTATATTTACTTAAACGGTTATATATTAATTTTAGATTTGTAACAAAATCTATCTTTATGTAGAAATGGTTTTCAATTAGGATTACCAACCTGTAGACTTGGCCTAGTTTTGTACCTTAGATATAGGGCATAATTCTGGTTACTAAAACTGGCGTTACGATCTTGTAGGTTCGGATCTGTAAAATCTAACAGTCACTTTCTGGTTGCTGCAAAGTCAAGGAATACTCTGAGACAAGTTTTATATCTATTCCATGTCTATGTTTTATTTTGATAATTAAATGTATGCATCAATTAGTTACATGTAGTATAGTTACACTGATTCACCGTGGATCCCTCTCGGACTCCACATAGGTTGAGGGATTGCTGGATGGCTATCTTGACATGTTAGTTATTGATTATTGATTCTTGACTCATTGACTTAGGATTGCTTGGGGGAGTAGTATAACGTCTGTGACCAAAGCCAAATCTTGCTCATTTCTCGTCTCGCGCTAACCCCTACCACACAGGAGGTTGAGCCGTACCGTATACTATTCGTTTTGCCCAAAACGTTAGTATACATATTGTCTCTATCCCAGCCGGTCACAGGCCCTGTTATATACTCAAATACTAGCTTAGAATTGCATCATTCTAAACATTGATATCATCTTGCTTGTTGGTCTTTTTACTATTAAATACAAAAATATATTGTTTCTTTAACTGTTGTAAAACCCCTATTTTTTTTAAAATTATTATTTTTATTTATTATTTAAAAAGAATTAAGAATGAATTTATACAATTTATGGTTTTTATTAATTATTAAAAATGACCTTAGCCATTGTTGAGTTTTGGAGCACTAGACGACCAAGACTTTTAGCACGGAAGTTGTAGCAGTGTGCCTTGACTAGTATATTAACCATGCCAGGGGAAGCTTAGCCATGGTGATGTCCAAACTAGAAAAATCAGGCCAAGTTATGAATTGACTTATTTAAATAAATTTAGTTAGATATTATTTAATATATTGCTTTTTTATGACCCGGTTGGACCAAACCAGTCCGAACTGGGCCCGTACCAAATTTAAGCCCATGTAGGTATGTGATGGGACCAAGGTGGCCATGTGAACATATTTTATGTACTTAGAAATATTTCCTAAATTATTTTAAAATTTTATGTACAATTTCTAATTATTTAATTATTTGTTCAATTATTGGTATTTTTATTATTAAATAATGTTTAATATTTGTATAATTTCTGGACTCGGATAAGGGTGTGCAGTATAAGTCCACCCATTGGGACGATTTTATTATTTTAATATTACTTAAGTTATTTTGTGGAGATTAAATAAATATGTTCATTCTATTTAAATATTATTATTATTTTAAATGAAATTTATATATATATATGTATATATTTAAATATATTAAATATTGGATATGTGGCATTTAAATTATTATTTGGATTTTTAAATAGATTATGGTCTATATATATATATATATATATATATATATATATATATATATATATATATATATATATATATATATATATATATATATATATATATAGAAAGAAAAAAAAAATATATATATATATATATAGAAAGATTTATAAAGATTTGAGAAGAAAAAAAAGGGGATATGTGGTCGGCCCCACCATGTGGGAACCGACCACAGGAAGTAAATAAGCAGCAGCAGCAGCTGCATGCGCGCCCAAGGGGCCGCTCCCCTCTCCCTCCATTATATATATATATATATATATATATATATATATATATATATATATATATATATATATATATATATATATATATATATATATGTCTTATTAAACCCAAACCCTAATCAATCTCTCCTTCCTCCTCTCTCCTCCGCTCACCCCGTACTCCCTTCCCGGCGAGCGCCTTCGCGCCCAGCCACAGCAGCCCCGCCTTACGGTCGCCACGGCAGCACCACCACCAACAACAAACGACAACAACAACAACATAATTTAAAATCAAGGTACCTAACTTCTCCCTGTGATTTCTCCATCAATTTAAATCCGTTTTTAGATCCGTAAATTCGTGTAGAAAGCTCACATGACCCTCTTCGAGATCCCCCAGGTGGATTTTGAAATGGCCATCCAACTTGCTCGAGAAATTGAGATGGAGTTGGAGAAAAACCACTTTTCTCGAATATTAAAAACTGTTTTAAAACACCAACTTGTCGGCCACTTTTCTTTCTGTACAATAGGATTTTGTAGAGACTAATTAAAGACAGTCATAGACAACATAACCGAAATTGTAACACACCTTCTGGATTCACTTTTCATCTAGTGTGTAAAAAGTTACACGTTGTTAAATTTTTACGAAAAATTGTAAATTCTGTTTTCAAAAAAAGTAGAAAAAACACCCCGATACGGTGTCCATCCCGGCAAACCGGACGACGTGGTCTCGCACTATACACATCGAAAGGCGCATATGGACGTTGTCGACGTGTGGGAACTGACGGAACCCGATTTCGTTGCATGTGCGCGACGAAATCAGTGCGTATCCGTCGAGTTATCCCCATATCGACCCTTTGCAAATTAAGTCACAACTTCGTGTACACTCATCAAATTGTGACAAAACTTGCGCCATTGGACTCGAAATATTTTTCTGGTCCTGTGAGCCAAGTTTGGTCCGATTCTAAGATCATTGACTGGGACGCTATTTTGGCGGGCCCACAATTCCACTCAACGGGCGATTTTGTGCACGGTCCACCGGAATCCAAAATTGGACATACCGTTGGGTTTGTCTCATCAAAATAAATTTGTAGACATGTAGTTTGACGACTTTAGAGACCGTAGATTCTGGCGCTCATTTCGGTGCAAAGTGGGTCCAACGGCGGACATCGTTTTGACCCGAAATTACGATTTTGCCCATGTTTTAGAATTTAACTTTTGGACAGGCATTTTCTAGACATATCTTTTATTCCAAACTTGTTCGAGATGTTTGTTACAACATCCGGAGTCATCTGCGAGATTTGGCTTTTTTTGCTTCGTTTATTTGCTGGTTCGAGCTACTGGATTATTCCCTTTTGCACATAATCTTAGGCAAGATACCTTACCATTTGTTGTTTATTTATTTTAGCTCATATTTCATGTATTATTCATTATTTTTTATGCAAAATAAACTGTGATACATGGCATAACCTGTTAGAACTTACTGTTCAGTTATATTACCTGCTATGTATTATTTTTCTTACACATTAAACATAGATTTAAGGGACCACCTTGTGTGGTGAATTCATTTGGCCTTGACACATCATACCACAAAGTTGTGTGTCGCATGTAGAACACGGACGTGCGTAATTAGCTGGCCACCAGTACGTACAAGCCGTGCGATAGGATTAACCGCTAATAGAATTGCATGCTAGTCTGACTTAGCGGTTATAGAGGTTTTCTGTTGTGGATACAACATAGTAGGCATTGGACGGGGAGGACAATTTCTTAGCGTATGGGCTTCGATGCACTTTCCCTTGTGACCCGGAAGCTCCGCTGGAGATACGGGATTGATGACCCATAATTACTGACGGCCACTGAGTTCTACGGAACGTTATGCTCTTATTGATTGGGCCTCTGGTGCCCCAAGGGGGACCACGCCAATCCCATTTTAGCCAGGGCCCATGCGTAGGAAGGATTGTTCCTAACTACATTTCACTTAGAACGGTTTGGCACCTTTATCCGTTAGGTAAGAGTACTTTTGGTTTGGGTACTTATATCTGACCGTGGCTTGGAATAATAACTTGTCGCGGATTAGTTTACCACATCTTGTCCTTGTTTGGTTGTAGGTGTGGCTTACTACTCCGATGAGAAGGTTTTGAACCTTGTTGGGGTCCGGATACCATATTGGATTCATAGCATGGAAAGATACATCATCGTAAATTAGTTTACCATCTCCTGTCCTTGTTTGGTTGGGGGGATGGTAAGCTAGTTCAATAGGCGTGTACTGGACCATGTTATAATTCAATTTACTTATTTATTTGAGCAATTTATATTCAGTTATATTGGCATGATATTATGTGTCTTATTACGTCCCTCTGAGGACCTGGTTATCTCGCCAGGTGTGTGCTCTTGTCTTTCGCAGGTGTTCTAGCTGTGGCCATGATCATCTCTATTTCTTCGAGGATGATTGCACTTAGATCGTCTTCGCTTCGCTCGCCAAACTCATTTCATTTTTCCATGTATTTTTTCCTTACTTGTTGGTTATGGATTTGTCTTCGCCCAACATATTGTACAAAGACTTATTACAGTTGATTATATGATATCCTTTATTCTTATATTTGTGGATGAGATTAGATTACTCTTGGTTTACTGCATTTTACAGCTTATGTATTTATATAAGGTTTTCATATATTGGAGCATACTTCGTATGTATACAGCTGACATGTCTATGTACCTAATCCTACGTATTTTAAGACTGAGACGTTACATATTTTTGTGGTGGCCCATGCAGGTCGAGTTTGTCACTTCGGTTACGTACACTATACCAAAACATACAATTTGTAACATTATTTTTTAATAATTAGTAACGGTTATTATCGTTACGGAATAGTTACGGTTATAACTGTTACAATAGCTAAAAAACCGTTACTAAAAATCAAAAGTTCTATATTATTATTATTTTTATTATGGTCACACTAAAAACCATGAGAATAATTTTTTCTGTCACATATGTATCACATGCAAAGCATGTGACACAGAAGAGCGTGACAAACCCCACTTTTTTCGATCCCTCATTTCCCTCTGAAATTTTTATTTTCCTCCTACTTCTCCCTCTCAAAGAAAATCCTCTTGATCGCCTCACGAAGACCAGCTTCCTCTCGACGCCTTCTTCCGGTGACTCGTGAGGACCAGCACGCGTCCTCTCAGCGCGCTTCCACTGTCGCTGGCACCTTCGTCCGCAGCCTCATCCTCTGCTACTGTCCTTCCCTCAACTACTATAGGTACATCTTCTTCTTTCTCCCTCTCTCTCGGCCATCTGATACTTCCCTCTAAAGTTTTTTTAAATTTTTTAATTTTGGTTGAATAGGGGAATCCTCGATTAATGTTTGGTCAGGGGAATCCTCCATCGCTGTCGGTCATCAGGTACTTCCCTCAGTTGTTTTGAACAGATTTTAGGGTTTTTCATCTTTTGTTCATTTCTTTCTTTAGCTCAAAAGATGGTTTTAGGGTGTCTTAATTTTAATTAGGGCTATTAGTTGGTTGAACACATGCTAAATACATCTTCAAAGATCATGCTCATCACTCTTTCGTGCTGTGTCTGGGTCTTTGTAGTTACATAATTATCATCATACATATCTAATCCTATTCTCTTATGTATGCGCACTTGTATCAATTAAGAGAAGGATTAATTTCAAAAACCCATTTCATCAGGAGTTATTGGACAAATATTAATGTGCAAGGCATACTGATGTGTGAAATAATTCATTGATCCTGAACATATCTATAGTATGTTCTCTGCTCAGGTTTCTGTAGCTAGCAATTACAACAATAAGGACGTCATACACCCCAATGGTTGATGTCATGCACCATAAGGGTTGATGCTTGATGTGCGTGTACCTGTAAAAAGTTAGTCAACCCTTATTTAGAAGCTTAAAATTATACTCCGTAGAAAACTAGAGGTTTTCGGTTGATGATGATGATGTATGGAAGCAAAAAGATAATAGAACAGCTGGGCCGAGTCGAGCCCGAGCTTGTAAGAAGATGTTCAAACTTGAGCTCGCTTTGTTTGCGATCTGAGTCGAGCTGCTCACAAGCTGTTCAAGCTTGAGCCCCCTGGGCTTAATGGGACTTGGTCATTTATACTCCAGCCATATTAAGTATGAGAGTTCCCATCTACATTTCATTTTCCAAGCAATGTAGGACTAGAAGTTATGCTCTTATATTTTCTTGATAATTCAAATCTAGAAACTTAGAAAATTATATATGACTACTCATGTTGAATTGAGTCATAGTTGAGTCAAAATAGCCGAGCAAAAGACCCGAGTTGAGTACTCATCGAGCTTCATGAGTCAAGCTTGTTCACGAGTTCACGATCCGAGCTTCCTATGTCCAATCTTTGCTTGTTAAGGTAATCGAGCTCATTTTCACGTTCAATGATCGACTCATTAATGGAACCTACTCGAGGCAAAACGAGCTTTTATCGAGCTGAGTCAATTTGACCTTGTAAGCTGCTCTGTTCATTTGCAGCCCTAGAAGATACTTGTACCTTAAACTTTTATAATCTTGGATGTTTTTATCGAGCAGAATGGTCTGTTTCTAGAATACAGTCTACTCTCATGTCAATTTAGTTACTGTATTTTTTTAATTCATGCGAGGACTCGTACGAAGGACTGGTATAGCTAGCCTCCTGAAATCCTAGCTTAACTTTATATTGAAGAGTTTTCGGTATCCATGTTTTTTAATGTCAAGTAACAATCCTCCATGATGGTGCCAAATTCCTAACCAAGGTAGAATGGGAATTGCATGCTTTATGTCAGAGTGGGTTCCTGGTTATGATAGCTAATCAGTCCGCAAAATGAATAAACATGGTTTAAATACCGGTTCCAAATCTGATTTTGCCTAAAACTTTCCTATTTTAATTAATAGAACCCTACGTTACTCTAATATCATCGAAACTGCTCTCATCGTTAGTCAATTTATGCACAGGTGAACTTTACACATCAGTGACAGTGACCGAAATATGGTATCATGTATTGCTCTTCTAACAATTCATATTTGGACATTTTGGCATTAGCTGAAAGGATATGGCTTATCCTAATGTGAGATGGGATACGGCCCTTAACAACGCTGAATGGAATATAATGATTCAAATATGCACACCAAAAATTTGGGACACATACCCCAAACTTTATTAATAACATTTTATTGTTGCTTAAGCATTACCCAGAAAGTAATGCATCTTTGCAGTTCATATGGATAAGTCCACTCTAGGTAACCCTGAAGGCAAGTTCAAAAACAACAACAATATAAGGGAATATTTGGTGTATTGGAGTAAGAAGTGAACATGGAAACTTGTCCTTTTGAAAACATGAATTACAGCAGAATAGGGAGCCTAAACGTCAGTATCCAATCTTTTTCTTTCTGAGGATTTGGTGACAAGAGGTTATTGATGGAGCACCATATCATTATGAATCTAATTCGAGTTAGGTCTAGTAGCTTTTGGAATCCCTACTTTCTTGCCTTTTTTATTAATTTTATGGGGGAGGGGCATCCTTATTAGCTTCAGCCGCTAAAGAAGCACCAATAATGAAAACTTGTTGTACCGCATTCGTAGGATCCTGCACCTCTACAATAATTTCTCCTTACTCTTAATCATCACCGCCTTCTTCAGAACGAGTGGGTTCACCATCTAGCTTCTCTGAAGTTTGATCATATGAATTACTTTTAAGAACGACAGGTTTCTACCAGAAAAATCTAACCAAAATCCTTCATAACTAATATCCAATACTGAAAAATTTGTACCTCCATTGAAACTTCTTCTTGCATGCTCAAACTTTATTAGTAGTAACCTAATAATGTATTATATATATTAGCTACAACTGTAACTGTATAGTACATGTATACAAATTAATTGGAGCAGTTTCATTCCATATATGTATAAAGATCAATACTATTCCTATTTGCTTAGTAGCCAGGTTTACAAGGTAGTAACATTACTGTTAAGACCGTAACTTAGAGAAAAATTATAACTTAGAAGTGCTTAACAAGTAAGACAGAAAATGCCTGTCATGCCCCAGAACTAGAATACTGGACGGAGGCGGACATAGCCAGCTACGCAATCCCAAAGTACGTTAATACTCTGAAATCGCGTATAAGCTGTCAAGACATGGGGGTTACTTTACAAGCCATCAGTCAATCCTAAGGTTTAACAATCCTAGGAATCTCAATCATAGGCAATTATATAAGAGCAAAGAGTACGATCATCATACATACAATAGTAAGGCGTCCCGAACCATATATACATGAATGATCATGAGGCCAGTACCACAGAACTGAGGACTAGCTAGAGTATTAGTTGTGCATGATAAGGACTAGCTACAGTCTAGAATACACATATCATGTTTATGCCCGTAGGCTACAATATCAAGAAAAATACCAAAACAGGAGCTAAACACGTGCTCGGGACTAACGTTACAAGAGGAGAATTTACATATCAGTGGGAGGATGAAGAAGAAACCCACTGAGGCACTCTGGTGCTTCGGCTGGTCACCGTCGAGTAGATGGTGTGGTAGATCCTTCGGGCTCTTCTATTAGAACCTGGCCATGCAAAACCAGTGGGGTCAGACCCCAAATAGCAAGTACCACAAAGGAGGCCGAACTATGAACTTAAAACCAGCAATCATTAGCATTCAACAAGGAAAAAAAGCAATAAGTAAAGGAGGATCGAGATTCGTGCTGTACCAATGCACTTATCCCGAACGTAGGAAGACAGTAAATAAATTATCATTTGACATAAGGTAAACTGGAGAACATGTTAAATAAATAGAACTGGGCAATAAATAAATCATCATTAAGTGACAATCATAGAGTGACAATCATTGCAATTATTATCCTGGAACAAATTAAGAACTGGATTTGGGAAGGTGATATACGATGAGATAACCATGGGACTATTCAGATAACCAGGTTACAACCCGTGAACCAAACAAGGACCGGGGTTGTAACCCTTCGTCTGAACCGAACTTGGTTTCTTCCACCATTTATCGGCAAGATAAAATAAGAAATCAGGACATGTAATAATCATATACAAGATCAAGACAAGACTAGACAGATTGAACTCCATCCAACATTCACGGCCAAGAAATAAGTACGGCTTGATACTTTAACTAACTAGGGTTATCACAAGCCTAGTTACTAACTGCATACAACAAGAATTCCAAGTCCGGTTACCTGTTTGTTACTACCTGAGTGATCCCAGCAAAGAAAAGAAAAAGATAGCATGATATTGCAGACACACTGTAGTAAGATACATATGTCCTAAGGTACCACACTCGACGGCGGGCTGGAAGTGCGGTCATCTCGACGGATAGCAACAAATCCCATGTATATATATAAGGCCGGGACCAAAGGGGCAACAGGTAACTGGAAAATTCTCCATGAACTATTTGATCAATCTAGTCATTAATCCTAGCCATATTCAGTATGAATCCCTGACCGTGGTAAACCAGGGATTCATGTCCTAGACATGATTCAAGATAATACGGGTTCATTTGTACAAACACAATCACCTACGGTGTCCAAGCCATTCATACTGGTCATGTCAGGTTAGCCGTTGCAACAGCATTTCAAGGAGTATCATGTCAGGTTTATCATGTCAAGAGTGCGCCACGGCGGGTCACTATCAAGAATTATCATGTCAAGTTATCATGTTAATTTATTATTATCACTTATCAAGAGTGCGCTACGACGGACCACTATCAAGAATTATCATGTCAAGTTTACTGGTCAAGAGTGCGCCACGACAGGCCACTATCAGGTCATGTCAGGTCACTAGTCAGGTTTACATGTCAGGAGTGTGCCACGACGGGCCACTATCAAGTCATATCAGGTCACTAGTCAGGAGTGCACCCCGACGGGTCACTGTCGTGTTCAGGGTACATGTACAGGACAATATAGTGCAAGCATTCAATCAGGAGATCCAAGTTATGTTGAGACTACAAGACATGAGTAATCAGTAAAATCAGACAATAAAACATAGAATACAGTCTAAGCCATGCGGTTCGAGCACATGCAGCCAAGGAAGGAATTCATGCAGGAGCTGCTCATGCAGCTGAGGGCGGGAACAACCCATGCGGCTATGTTCAATCAAGGGCGCATGCGGCTAATAGGAAAAGACTTATGCGGATAAAGGGTATCAGTCATATGCGGCCAGTGGTAAGGGAAGGGCATATGCGGCTCGGCCAGAACATTCATGCGGCTAGGGAATATTGGTACTATACGGTTACAAGGGAAACAACGCCATGCGGCTCACGGGGGAAGGGCTCTCATGCGGCTGGAACGGACTCGGGTTCATGCGGCTGAAAGTAAGTGGGGCTGCATACGGCTCAAGAAGTTGAGCTTCATGCGGCAAGCAGGAATCTGGTCTATGCGGCTAGTGGGACTAGAAGGCACATACGGCTCGGGGCAGAAGTTCTCGTGCGGCCAGCAGAAAGCAAGGCCTATGCGGCTCAAGAGTAGCGGAGTATCATGCTGCTGGGGTCGAGCGAGCTCTATGCGGCCGCCAGAAAGTGGGCCCATATGCGGCTGGAAGACTCGCCGCATGAAGGTTCATGCGGTCAAGTGCTGCCAAGCGGCTAAAGGGGGTTCATGCGGTCAGCACTGTTCTTCTTCTCCAAATTTCAGAGAAGAAGAACCAAGAAGTTCAGAGTTCCGAGGCTCATAATTTCTTCATCCCAAGTCCAAATCAAGACTTCCTTAGGTCAAAACGGGGCAGAATGAAATGCTCTACAACATGGAACTATCAGTTAACAAAAATAAACAAGTTTAACAGATCAAAAACCCATGAAAACCAAAATTACTTCAAGACTAGATCTATAATAATTTAACCATCAAGTTAGAAAACTCCAAGTTTTAAACATGCTTAGAATGTAACAAGGAAGAGAATAGAACCAACGAAATTAAGATCGTCCAACATTCGGCAAGGTGTACTTGCCTTGGGCTGGAGGAAGAAGATGAAGATAGAAATAAAAATAATGGAGGAGAGAGAGTGGTAGGTAGCTTATATAACAAGCCCAAGCAATCTCCACCATTCATTCCTCTCCACTAAATCTAAACCATACACCTCTTTCATAAGAACCAAACTAAACCAAACCAAGTCCAAGTCAAGTTAAACCAAACCATGGTAAACAAAACCCATTAAACCAAGTCAAATGCCAAGCCAAGTTAAACCAAACCCAGTAAAACCAAATCCAAGTTAAACCAAGCCACGAAAACCCTGCACTTTAAAAAATTTTAAAATATCACGCAAATCGAGAAATACGAAATACGGCTCAAATAAACACGTATCCGTATAAAATACCGATACAGTGAGACGGGTCTCACAACTCTCCACACCTTAGAAAAATTTCGTCCTCGGAATTTCCTGAGACTAGTCGAGCAAGATAACAAAATAAAAGCTCCAGGAAACTCAACAATCTCGATAAATCAAGCATGGCATATAAGTAAAGTAAAACAATCAGTAATGTAAATAAATGTGTAAGCGGTAAATAAATACACAAAAAAAATACAATCATGATCAAGAAGGGCTGGAGGCATATGGATCAATATGACTCCTGAGACAGTTATGTAGAAACCAACGTCCTCGCTGGCCTAAGCTGACTCCCAAAAATGGATAAAAGTCAAGCCTCAAGGTAAGTCGGTACCAATGAATTAGTTCAAGACATGACTCTACCCAGGACGTATCATCGTAGTTGAAACAGATGCATGAACTTTATCACCTGTCTCAAGATTACGAAGACAGAGGCGACTGGCTGATCGGGATGGACTGACATCTCTGCCTGAATGCTGAGACTGATCCTCCATAACTGGCCTGGCTTAAGAATGCTGAGCTACCCTCGGCAAACACGAACAAGATAATCAAAAGGATCAAGAACAGTGCCCTTGAAAGTTGAAGGACACAAGATCAAATCATGGGAACAGGAATGATCAATGATCAGAACAGATATCAAGTCAAGTATCAGAGGTAGAGAATAATCCGAAGGAGATCAATAAGGATAATCGTGATTGAGATATCTAAACATGGTAACCCCCATAAATCTGAAAATCGAGACCTGCATGGGCCACCACTAAAACCATGTCACGCCCCAGAACCAGAATACTGGACGGAGGCGGACATAGCCAGCTACGCAATCCCAAAGTACGTTAATACTCTGAAATCGCGTATAAGCTGTCAAGACATGGGGGTTACTTTACAAGCCATCAGTCAATCCTAAGGTTTAACAATCCTAGGTATCTCAATCACAGGCAATTATACAAGAGCAAAGAGCACGATCATCATACATACAATAGTAAGGCATCCCGAACCATATATACATGAATGATCATGAGGCCAGTACCACAGAACTGAGGACTAGCTAGAGTATTAGTCGTACATAATAAAGACTAGCTATAGTCTAGAATACACATATCATGTTTATGCCCGTAGGCTACAATATCAAGGAAAATACCAAAACACGAGCTAAACACGTGCTCGAGGCTAACGTTACAAGAGAAAAATTTACATATCAGTGGAAGGATGAAGAAGAAACCCACTGAGGCACTCTGGTGCTTCGGCTGGTTACCGTCGAGTAGATGGTGTGGTAGATCCTTCGGACTCTTCTATTAGAACCTGGCCATGTAAAACCAGTGGGGTCAGACCCCAAATAGCAAGTACCACAAAGGAGGCCGAACTATGAACTTAAAACCAGCAATCATTAGCATTTAACAAGGAGAGAAAGCAATAAGTAAAGGAGGATCGAGATTCATGCAGTACCAATGCACTTATCCCGAACGTAGGAAGACAGTAAATAAATCATCATTTGACATAAGGTAAACTGGAGAACATGTTAAATAAATAGAACTGGGCAATAAATAAATCATCATTAAGTGACAATCATAGAGTGACAATCATTTCAATTATTATCCTGGAACAAATTAGGAACTGGATCTGGAAAGATGATATACGATGAGATAACCATGTGACTATTCAGATAACCAGGTTACAACCTATGAACCAAACAAGGACCGGGATTGTAACCTTTCGTCTGAACCAAACTTGGTTTCTTCCACCATTTATCGGCAAGATAAAATAAGAAATCAGGACATGTAATAATCATGTACAAGATCAAGACAAGACTAGACAGATTGAACTCCATCCAACATTCACGGCCAAGAAATAAGTACGGCTTGATACTTTAACTAACTAGGGTTATCACAAGCCTAGTTACTAACAGGATGCAGCAAGAATTCCAAGTTCGATTACCTATTTGTTACTACCTGAGTGATCCCAGCAAAGAAAAGAAAAAGATAGCATGATATAGCAGACACACTGTAGTAAGATACATGTGTCCTAAGGTACCACACTCGACGGTGTGCTGGAAGTGCGCTCATCTCGACGGATAGCAACAAATCCCATGTATATATATATAAGGTCGGGACCAAAGGGGCAACAGGTAACTGGGAAATTCTCTATGAACTATTTGATCAATCTAGTCATTAATCCTAGCCATATTCAGTATGAATCCCTGACCGTGGGAAAGCAGGGATTCATGTCCTAGACATGATGTAAGATAAGATGGGTTTATTTGTACAAACACAATCACCCACGGTGTCTAAGCCATTCATACTGGTCATGTCAGGTTAGCCGTCGCAACAGCATTTCAAGGAGTATCATGTCAGGTTTATCATGTCAAGAGTGCGCCATGGCGGGCCACTATCAAGAATTATCATGTCAAGTTATTATGTCAATTTATCATTATCACTTATCAAGAGTGTGCCACGATGGGCCACTATCAAGAATTATCATGTCAAGTTTACTGGTCAAGAGTGCACCACGACAGGCCACTATCAGGTCATGTCAGGTCACTAGTCAGGTTTACAGGTCAGGAGTACGCCACGACGGGCCACTATCAAGTCATGTCAGGTCGCTAGTCAGGAGTGCACCCCTACGGGTCACTGTCGTATTCAGGGTACATGTACAGGATAATATAGTGCAAACATTCAATCAGGAGATCCAAGTTATGCTGAGACTACAAGACATGAGTTATCAGTAAAATCAGACAATAAAACATAGAATACAGTCTAAGCCATGCGGCTCGGGCACATGCGGCCAAGGAAGGAATTTATGCAGGAGCAGCTCATGCGGCTGAGGGCAGGAACAACCCATGCGGCTATGTTCAATCAAGGGCACATGCGGCTAAAAGGAAAAGACTTATGCGGTTAAAGGGTATCAGTCATATGCGACCAGTGGTAAGGGAAGGGCATATGCAGCTCGGCCAAAACATTCATACGGCTAGGGAATATTGGCACTATGCGATTACAAGGGGAACAACGCCATACGGCTCACGGGGGAAGGGCTCTCATACGGCTGGAACGGACTCGGGTTCATGCGGCTGAAAGAAAGTGGGGCTGCATGCGGCTCAAGAAGTTGAGCCTCATGCGGCAAGCAGGAAGCTGGTCTATGCGGCTAGCGGGACTAGAAGGCACATGCGGCTCGGGACAGAAGTTCTCGTGCGGCTAGCGGAAAGCAAGGCCTATGCGGCTCAAGAGTAGCGGAGTATCGTGCGGCTGGGGTCGAGCGAGCTCCATGCGGCTCCCAGAAAGTGGGCCCATATGCGGCTGGAAGACTCGCCGCATGAAGTTTCATGCGGTCAAGTGCTGCCAAGCGGCTAAAGGGGGTTCATGCGGTCAGCACTGTTCTTCTTCTCCAAATTTCTAAGAAGAAGAACCAGGGAGTTCATAGTTCCGTGACTCATAATTTCTTCATCCCAAGTACAAATCCAGACTTCCTTAGGTTAAAACGGGGCAGAATGAAATGCTCTACAACATGGAACTATCAGTTAACAAAAATAAACAAGTTTAACAGATCAAAACCCATGAAAATCGAAATTACTTCAAGACTAGATCTACAATAATTTAACCATCAAATTAGAAAACTCCAAATTCTAAACATGCTTAGAATGTAACAAAGAAGAGAATGGAACCAACAAAATTAAGATCGTCCAACATTCGGCAAGGTGTACTTGCCTTGGGCTGGAGGAAGAAGATGAAGATGGAAATGAAAATAATGGAGGAGAGAGAATGGTAGGTGGCTTATATAACAAGCCCAAGCAATCTCCACCATTCATTTCTCTCCACTAAATCTAAACCATACACCTCTTTCATAAGAACCAAACTAAACCAAACCAAGTCCAAGTCAAGTTAAACCAAACCATGGTAAACAAAACCCATTAAACCAGGTCAAATGCCAAGCCAAGTTAAACCAAATCCAGTAAAACCAATTCCAAGTTAAACCAAGCCACGAAAACCCTGCACTTCAGAAAATTTTAAAATATTACGCAAATCAAGAAATACGAAATACGGTTCAAATAAATACGTATCCGTATAAAATATCGATACAGAGAGACGGGTCTCACAATACCTTGGCATTATACTTGATATGCATAATTCTCATATACCCTTCTTGTAGAATATCATCAGTATCTAGCCGGATAACAAAATTGAATGGATATTCATATATGCATGTACTTTCCCACATAGAAGTAACACCTCCTACAAAAAAGATTGAGCTTTAAAATATCATGCTTCTGTTAAGCCTTATGGCATGTTATTTTCTAAAGGTAAGCCTTATGGCTTGTTATTCTTCAGTGTTTTTCTTTTTAAGATGGAATGGATTTGGGATTTGTTGCAAAAGCAATTTGGTACCGAGTGAAAGTTGCCACATTTTATGATTATGATAATGTATAACCATGGTTAAAGCTTGCTAATTACTGAAAACCCTATAGTTCAGTAGCATACTAGTTTTCTCCCCTGACAATATTAACCATATATGTATAAGAATGGTAAAGAGATGATAGACACTAACACAGGTTAGGTTCCCTTGAATAAAAAGAACACATACTATCTAACAAGAAAGCAAGAAAAAGTCTTACAATAATGAACTCAATTATTAAGGATCTTCCAGTGGCCAAAAGAAAAGAAACTTTAACATCATCAATATAGAAAACTCAAGCCAGGACACCACCATCCAATAATTTACTTCAAAGTATGCGCAGTAGTACTATACATTATAGTATCACCAAGTGAAACCATAGGAACTCCTTACCCTTAATCAGTTCAATGCATAAGCTTCATGAATTATGTTTTTTATTTAATGAAAAAACTAAGAAATACAAAAAAAGTTGATCTTGATAAAATCTATGATCTGCTTTTCCAGTGAACCTATGTGTAGAGGAGGTAAGCCATAGGCCCATAAAATTCTTGATTCTTGAGGAAGAAAAGAATAAATCTCAAAGAAAATTCTCTTAATTTAATAGAAAATGCTAATCTAATATAAAAAAACCCTATCCAAAAGCTTTTAGATCAAACCAATCTTATAGATATTGAAACAAGCCATATCCAAAAAAGAAATTGATAAAACATATCTTAAATGTGCTCAAATGAATACTTTTTAGGAATACTAACATGAGTAAATTTTAGGAATACTTTTTTTTAGATTTTCTATTATTATGACTTTTCTCGTTATAAGGTCTATATCCTCCACTCAATGTGCTCAAATGAATTCATTCCAAAGGACGAAGGTTACCCATGACCTCATGCAAATGGTTGTTAATGATCATAGTTTGATGGTTATTGCATACCAACCCTTTTTGAATTGTAATAGATACTGAAGAAAAAAAGGGTTATATTGAATGCTGGTTCCTTTAGACTCATGAATTGCTTGACATGGCCAGTCACATGACACGTACATGATTGAATTCTTTATCATCACGCTCACACAAACACAACAAGGAAATGGACCTTTTTGCTGCTTTTTTATCTTTGTTTTATAAGATTTCATTTTCCAGAGACCGTAAAAACTATCCTTGGGAAGTCGCATCCACATAATAGTTGTGGCTCACGTGTTCTGGTGAAACCTTGTAAGGAAAAAACAAGGGTCTATGACAGGTAACTACATCGCCTTTTCAATTACATAATGCATTTGTTTTAGTTGGACCCCCTGGCATGCCCTTGAGCAAGGAATATGTACAACCAATTTTTTTTCTCTGTAATTCATCTAAAAATGGCATATCATTCTCAACATGAGGCTACGAAGTATACCTTGATGTAAGTTATTTGTTCTATAAATGATATATTGAACTTCACTCATGATTTAAGTTATTGCACTTGTATAGTGGCAATCAGATGCATAAATCATGATATTGGCCTCATGCCCTCGTAAATTATTTCTTATGTTAAAACTAAAAATCATGCGTTATGATTGCAGTTTTAATTTGCATTTTAAAGGCTTTTGTTTTAAAGCATTCTTTGTTTTACTCCTAATATACAACAAATGCCTTTATACCATAATTTTTGTTTTATTCCAAATGTACCATGAAAGTACAATCAATATATATATAACATATCTGATTCATATTAGTGTAAGACTCAAAATTGATTCTTTTATTGCTTCAAATTCCAAATAATCCTTTATCTATGTGTGCGTCTCTGCAGTATATTTGACAAATCTCTTACTGATGGATATATTTTCTTTTCCCTCATAATGTGTTAAAAATATTTGCCTTGCCTGATTTTAGATATGACAAGGCGATATGATTTAGTGTATATTGTTCCATGTCAAAAGGGAATGTGATATCTAGTCATTGCTAAAACTGTTGACATGATATACACAAGGATTTTGATTTGTGAATAACTGAGTTTAAATCTGAATCAAAGTCTAGAACATATTTTTTTCGTTTGTACAATGTTTTTTAGTCTTTTTTTTTTACTTTTGATGTATATTGCAGAAAGTATCCAGAAAAGATGGAGCTACTTATGTGTTATCCTTATTGTTTCGAAATTGAGCCAGATATTAATATTGGTCAGTGGAAATCCACATTGAACCATAGTCTAGAAGCAAGAAAATATCTTTTTCTTCTATTTTGTGATTGCCAGTACAGGATACTAATAGCTTTTCAATGCAAATTTATTCTATTTCATCTCGTGTCTACAGTCCCCAATATATATAGTAATTCGAGATTGCTGAATAAGTAGCTTTTGGCAGATCACGTGCATGCATATGAAATAGAGATAATGTGCCTCATGGAGATGCATCAAACCTCAAAGCTACTGGCTCCCCTAAACTATCGAGTTTTGGGATCAAAGATTTAAAATTTTCAAAAGGTCCAAATTTTATGATGTGTTTCAACCTAAAACTTTCCAAAAGCTTAAGTTGCTCACATCATCGTTATCTGCAGCAGATCGTTGCAATCCAACTCCTATTGCTAAAATTAGTAGTAACTCGAGCAATGACAAACCAAGAGCGACAGAAAATAACTCTATTGACCAGGGAAGGTAAACAAATTAAGGTCTTTTGGTGCAATTAATTGTGGCCTGTTATAGATCTCTTCATCAGTATTGTGACAAAAATTTTAGACTTATATTGTAACATTATTTGTTGCTTTTCCCCCCTCCAGTGGCATCATCAAAATGCCAGACAACCCTTTTGCATCTCCCTGGTTGGGAAAATCTAACATTTAAGCTGGAGATATTTGGTGAGCATCCTTGATATAATATCTCATTGATGTTTTTAGTGCTTGTATTTCTCCTATAGTTGTAATTTTCAAATTTAATAGTTAATGCTGGAGATATTTGGTGAGCACCTCTCATATTTATCTTTTTAGATTTTGCTTAATGTATGCTTTTGTGCAACAAGAAAGCCACTAACCCAATTCTGGGTTAGGCTACATGAATCTATTTCCTCAAGACTGCTAATTTAAGAGTCTGTACTTGGTCTGTACTCTGTACGCACTCCACAAAGCATGGTTGCAGTAGGTAACTGCATTCGGTGAGTGGGTGTGTCATCTTTATAATTTGTATGCAGTTCGGAAGTGCAGAATTAATGAGCAGTGCCTGTGTACGGTAGAAACTAAGGATGTAACTGTATATAACTGTAGCAACCTGATACTTGACTGTACTTATCGTGTAAACTCCTTGTTTATTCTTTTAGATTTATGGTACTTGTTTATTTAACAAATCTAAGGTGGATTGGTCATAACCTGTTTTGGTTCTTGCCATTTTGCATGTGGTTCCTTTCCTTCATCATTTTATATAATCCCTGTGTAGAGATTGTGTAACCATTTATTTGGTACAGGCTTTACTATACAATGATTTTTAGCTGATAGTTATCAAGGCGTTGAACTGTGGCTTTTCGGCATTTGCAACCAAGGAGGACCTTTGAGACTCAAACTAGTACGTGGAGCGGCAAGGGGGCTGTCATATCTTCTTTCCAGCTCAGCTGTTGGGATAGAGGCATATCTTCTAAATGGTCTGCTACTTCTCTGTGGATGCATCATGTCAACATGCTCATCATAAAAACTTAGAGAGTAGTTAGTGTATCTATGATAGAGGAATGTTTCTTTCACTTAAATTTGTGTTGAGAAGAGAATGGTGGTTCTCCTTTGTGTTCATATTGAGGGTTAGATCTTGTAATGTTATGTATTGTATTCAACTATTGCAATATGAATTTGAATTTATGTGCATATTAATAAAAGTTCATCTTTGATTATATATTGCTTTGAAGCCTGTTGAATATAGGTTAATGGAAATTATATTAAAATTATATATATATTTTTTCAAAAAATATACATAGTGATAACGGTTATAACCGTTACAAAAGCAAAAAATAAGTAACGCAATAGCACATTTCTGTAATGGTAATAACTGTTAGGAAAATAAAATTAGTCACGGTAATAATCGTGACGAAAAGTGTTACAAAAGTTTATTTTCGTAATGGTAATAACCGTGACAAAAAGTGTTACAAAAATTAGTCACGGACAATTCGTCACGGTTATTACCGTGATGAAAATAATTTGTCACGGTAATAACCATTAGCAATCACCTATTTTGGTGTAGTGGTAATGGTACCGATGTGAACCTGCAATATAGGATTAGAATTAGGTATCTCATCCACATACTTGATCACCTTTCTTGATTTTCAAATTTCGAACTCTCGTTGCCTCCCTTGGTTTTTGCATCTTGCTTGAACTCTTTCTACCAATACCCTTACCTTCTTGTGCTTAGGAATGGTTAGGAAGATGACTACACTACTATATACTCTTTGGTCAACCATATGGCTAGAGTGATTACATTGACACTTGGAATACATTGAGACCTTAACTAAGTTATAAAGGCATTTTCTAAAAAAGTGTGATTTAATGGTTAGCAGTTTCTAAGTTAGGATATTACCAAAGAAAGTTTAACCTTGAGATTTCTAAGTAGTAATCATCGGAGGATTGATAGAATCTTATTTGATACTGCAGGAAAATAGTTGGAACCTATATACAACTGATTTAAGAAATTGAGTTAATTTTGAGGTTTGATATTCATGAATTATTGGATTATAGTTATATATCTTTGAGCGGATATAAAGTTGGTTTGGAAATGATCTTAAGATTGTAAAAATGGCAGTATAAATTATTTAAATTAAGTCGTGCAGGTTGCGCTTAATATGTTAATAGGATTCAAATTTTAAGTAGAAGTAATGATATTAAAACTTTGGTTAAAATATTTGGAAGATATGAAAACGATTTTTTGAGGAAAGTTTCAAATTTAAAATCGTGTCCTTTGATTGAAGATTTACAAATCTATTTAGATTTTGGGTTTAAAAAGTTATGAATAGGTTTGAATGACTTAGAAGTAGAAGCTATGGTTGATGAGTACGTTAAAATATTAAGTTGTGAATTTTAGATTGCTCGTGATATGCTAAGGGTTTATCTTGAGGATTATTTGAAAAAATTTATAGTTTTAAAGTTATAAAGTGATATAGAAATTTTTATGGATTCATGATTTACGAACTCTTGAGTTTAAAAGTTGGAGTAAAAATGTTAAATTTTGGAAAGGTTAGTAGTAACTTGATAAAAGTTTACTTTGAGATTTATGAAAGGGATTAGATTTTGTCATGATTAAATTTAACGGCTTGGAGTGAATACAAATTATGGTAGTTCATTTTTGAGAATTTATTAAGAAACTTTTGGAGGGGAACTTGAGTTAAAATTTTAACGGTAGGCCACCAAGATAGCCCTAATAAGTTAGAAGTAGTCCATGCTAAATGCCATGTCACTCATGACCATGATGGTAGTATATACACAAGCATTATTAGTCATCTATCAAACTATGTGACTGTATCTCAACCTTGACTTACTCGACCTTTCCTTAAATTTAGAACTTTTTATTGTGACCTTCTAACCGTTTGCAATTTGAATAGTGATTTGATTGTTCCTTAACCGTATCCATCTAGGAGACTATTTTCTCTCTAGAACTGTGACCCTAAATTATATTATTGGATTCCTTAACTAATCTTCATGCTTTAACTTGATTTCTTTATTTTTTGCATTAATTATCACATCATGAACTCCCACTTTCTATTTTAGATCTTTTGGCATCCCTTACCGTGACTTGGATATTTGGAGTACAACACTAGACTTTTCCTTCCAACAAATTTTATATGTAAGACCTAGACGAGCCCACCTTCATGTAGATATGTCATGTCTCACTAAAACACGTCTTCTTGTACCCTATTTTCTTGATATGACTTTCTGGTCAAAATGGCAAAACTATAACCTCTACCATAATACCAAAATACTTTTTGACTTCAATTAGAGATCCAACGTTGACTAAATCTTTTGATGATATATGTGATCATGTTCTACTTAATTCTTTAAATGCTAAATTTGTGCTTATCTTGATTGCTTGACCCATTGTCCCATCACACTACTAGCTTAACTCTTGTAAGTTGGATAGAATACCTCACAATCTAACAAATCCTTTGTCCTTATGAATCATGTTGATGAGTTCACTTAGACTAGAAATTTGGAGGACCTTAACTTATTTAGACAACCAAACCGTAAGTGAAAAAAACTAGGACAACTGTATAGGCCCACACTTCAGGCAAGACTTGATTTTTAAAAGATCTTGGACTAATTAAATTCCTTCATCATTACCTCCCTTACTTATAATTCAACAATCTATGCCACAAATTTAGCCTTAGTTTTGCAAGCTTATCTTTTTCGAGCTTGATCATGACATATTTTATTGGGTGCACCCACTAACATATTGTCTAATCAGAATCGGTAAATGATGGTCTAATCAACCTATTGTACTTTGTTTTGCCTTTATATATTATTCTACGTGGATGGAGACATAGTAAAACCTGTCCCTAGAGTCTCATCCGCGACAGCCTTGGCAATTCTCTTTTGAATTATTTTCGTCGTCTATGAACCACATACGGTACTCAATAGCATCGTCTTTGAACTCTTTATTGTTTTTGTCTTTCACATATTTTAGAGAGACAATACATTGTACTTGAGAAATGGACCCAAGGTATCACTTTAGTCATGTGGGTATATCCTCGTCTTAAACTACTCCTTCTATTCGTCAACCCTATCTACCTTATTAATCCTAAATTTCGAGGACAAAATTCTTGTAAGTTGGGTAGGATATAAAACCCCTAATTTTTTTAAATTTTTTATTTTTATTTATTATTTAAAAAGAATTAAGAATGAATTTATACAAATTATGGTTTTTTATTAATTATTAAAAATAACCTTAGCTATTGTTGAGTTTTGGAGCACTAGACGACTATGACTTTTAGTACAGAAGTTGTAGCAGTGTGCCTTGACTAGTATATTAACCATGCCAGGGAAAGCCTAGCCATTGTGATGTCCAAACTAAAAAAATCAGGCCAAATTGTGAATTAACTTATTTAAATACATTTAATTAGATATTATTTAATATATTACTTTTTTATGACCCAGTTGGACCAAACCAGTCCGAACTGGGCCCGAACCAAATTTAAGCCCATGTAGGCATGTGATGGGACCAAGGTGGCCATGTAAACATATTTTATGTACTTAAAAATATTTCCTAAAATATTTTAAAATTTTATGCACAATTTCTAATTATTTAATTATTTGTTCAATTATTGGTATTTTTATTATTAAATAATGTTTAATATTTGTATAATTTTGGGACTCGGATAAGGGTGTGCGGTATAAGTCCACCCATTGGGAAAATTTTATTATTTTAATATTACTTAAGTTATTTTATGGAGATTAAATAAATATGTTCATTCTATTTAAATATTATTATTATTATTTTAAATGGAATTTGTATACATACATACATATATATATATATATATATATATATATATATATATATATATATATATATATATATATATATATATTTTATATATATATATATATATATATATATATATATATATATATATATATATATATATATATATATATATATACACACACACACACACACCATAATCTATTTAAAAATCCAAATAACATTATAGACATATTTAAATATATTAAATATTGGATATGTGGCATTTAAATTGTTATTTGGATTTTTAAATAGATTATGGTGTGTGTGTGTGTGTGTGTATATATATATATATATATATATATATATATATATATATATATATATATATATATATATATATAAAGATTTATAAAAATTTGAGAAAAAAAAAGAAGGGATTTGTGGTCGGCCCCACCACGTGGGAACCGACCACAGGAAGTAAATAAGCAGCAGCAGCTGCATGCATGCCCAAGGGGCCGCTCACCTCTCCCTCCATTATATATATATATATATATATATATATATATATATATTTTATATATATATATATATATATATATATATATATATATGTCACTCCCACTTTTCATAAATAGGGGTAAAATGGTCATTTTTGTATTTTTAGGAATTTTAGAAATTTTTATTTAATTATATTGTTATTTGGGGATTTTTAGAGTCAGGTTCGAATTTCAGCTCATTCCGACTTGTATCGGAGACCCGGGGTAGCTTAGACTCTGATCGGGACCCAATTTTAAGTTAGAAAAGGCCCATAAAATCCCACAAATTAGTCTGGTACTTTTAGACAATTTTCACTTGACTTAATCGATCAATTTGTAGATTTTAACTTGGCCTTTACAAGCCCGAAAATTAGTTTAAGTCGATTTTGACCTAGAGGAGGCTTGGAGGGCATTTTGGACATTTGCCAAATGCCCCAAGCCCACCCTACATGGCCGGCCACTAAGGAGAGACCCTCCCTCTTCATTTACTTCTCCTCTACTCTCAAGTTCTTCCCTCTTTTGGATTTTCCCCAAAATCTAGACTTAGATTTGAGTTTTGATCTCCAAATCTTCCATTTTCCTCCAAATTTCTTCCATAGATCCTCTCTACTCCATCAAAGGAGGGTGCTACCAAAGTTTGGGATAAAAGTGCAAGTTGGAAGTTTCCATTCTTCAATAATCTTCGTGTCGGAGGGAATTTCATTAGGATTCACTCCTAATAGGTAATTATCTATCTTCTAAATCAATTTCCTATGAACTTTACTTGGTTTTGGAACCCGTAGAAATTATCCATGGTTGTGTCCCTTTGTGTAGAGATTAGAGGCCTATGGAAGACTCCTAGGAGAACTAGGATTAGTGTTTGTGTCCATGTATCCTTGTGTTTGTGTGTCCATATATATATATTTATATGTGTGTGTGTCCATATATATATATATTTATGTGTGTGTGTCCATATACTTATATATGTGTGTGTGTGTCCATGTATATATATGTGTCCATGTGTGTGAGTGTGTGTGTGTCCATATATATATATATATATATATATATATATATATATATATATATATCCATATGTGTGTGTGTCACGCCCCAGAACCAGAATACTGGAGAGCGGGGGAATGACTCAGCCAGCTACGTATTACGGGTAGATGAATACCGTATAATACGATCAATGCTGTCTAACAGACGAGAGGGTGAATACTACTTGTAAGTCTCACTATGGTCACTTCACATCTATTGTCTCAATCATTCAAACAAGAAACAGTAATAGAGAACATGTAAGATAAAGCAGTAAGGCCTCCCAAACGCTCAGTCAAAATATTCTGGAGATCTGGCTTTACAAAATATAACCAGATGATGTAGCAAGGTATACATAACTGTTATCAGCTACAGTCTGACTTTAGTTACAATTATGTAAAAGTAAGTACAAGACGATCCGACTAACATGTCGGTGCCAAGCGGCAAAGTATAAGGTAAATAACAAAACGAGCAGGAAAGTAAGGAACCCACTTGAGTCATCCTGCGATCATCCCTCTAGTATTGACCATCTTGGAGGTAGAAGTAAGTTGAGTCCTCGGGAACCGGCTCTAAATCTGGCCGTGCAAAACCAGAGAGGTTAGACCTCTAATAGCAAGTACCATAAGGAAGCACGACATGAGAACTAAAACCAGTGATAAGAGTTAAGGATATGATAAATAGGTCTCCGCTTGCTACTAGGATTCACATAATATCACGACACTTCAAACCAACTTTCCAACCAAACAAGGACAGAAGTTGACCCGTCATGTCCTGACATTCTGATCCTCTCAGTTAGTTAACAGAGTAGATACAGTGCAAAAACAAATCAATTTAAACGGCCATTCAACTACTACGGCTTGCTACTGTAAGTTCTAAGTTATCCTGGAAATATACAATAAGGATTCCTCAGTTCTTACTATGAGCAAGCAAGGCTAGTCTATCCAGTCAATCAATTGCGCCAATCATGAATTAGACGAGTACCAGCGGGACGTCCGTCATCAATATACAATAAATAATATAATATAAGCAGATACCGCTTCCTGCTCGTGTGGCAGATTTACAGTATCTGTGGGAACCAGTCGGCCTGTCGGGCACTAATAGTCCCAAAGAGGGCTGCCATGTAAGAACTCGGGAATCCATTCTCTCTATGCAATCATTATTTTATTTAACTTAGTAGCCTCTATGTTAAGTGAAATCCCATGCCGTGGATCATGGTCATTCAGAATGAGTACCTTTGTACGGGGTACGGTATGCACAACTCTTCAACGATACCCGTGCGGTTAGGTTGTAGGTCTTACATAGCGTAATACAAAAATCAAAACTAACCACGGAATAATTATGCTTTGATCATAAAGTACACATGCTACTTTTATAGAAAAAAATAATTTGAAGCCTGCACATGCCTGTATGCCAATATTCGGGATCGGCCAATCGATTGCAATAGTTCATAGTTTAATATGAACGTGTCTCATTCATTCAATTCGATAAGACGACTAGCCAGTCTCTTAGTTCCAACTATGAATGCATGATCAATTATTAGTCAAGGTCACAATCATTATCAATGGTGACAAGACATGAAAGTCAACTAGTATTCAGTGGGGTCGAGTCTACAACTCTCAGGGTTTAATTCCAGTCATACGGTGCATCCATAAACCAATCAAGACACAGGACACGTTCTACACAACCATATGTATTTAAAATATTAACATGCCAAGATTATCGAGTTCATGCAAAAAGGCGTAAAGATATAATAGAAGAATTATCATGCCAACATAAAGCGAATAAATTATAGAACAATAGGAACACCAAGGTTAGATTACGCCAAGGCTGATCTATGCCATGACTAGTCTACGCCCAAGCTTTACGCTCAGGCAACAATACGTGCGTAAAAAAGCCTGCCTGCGTAAAATAGAGTCGGGCGTAAAACTTGTCTTACGCCAAACTTAGAAGAGGATGCGTAAAACATAAAGTTACGCGTAAAGGAAGTACACTCAAATAAAGGAACAAGGTTGAGCGTAAAACTCGTTTTATGCCGAGCCAAGGAGTACGCGTAAAAAGATTAGAGTTTACGCCTGAGGCACTGTGCGCGTAAAACACTGCATGCGTAAAGGATCGAGCCACGCATAAAAGTTGCTCGTGTAAAGAGTCAAGTTTTACGCCTGAAACGTTATGCACGTTAAACGATTACGCCAAGTCAAGTAGACTAGCGTAAAACAGTTTTACGCTGATACGAGTAATTGTGGGCGTAAAGCATGGCACTACGCGGACACGTATAACGTGGGCGTAAAAACTCAATATTACGCTGGCACGTATAACGTGAGCGTAAAGACTCAATATTACGCTGGCACGTATAACGTGAGCGTAAAAACTCAATATTACGCTGGCACGTATAACGTGAGCGTAAAGACTCAATATTATGCTGGCACGTATAACATGAGCATAAAGACTCAATATTACATTGGCACGTATAACGTGAGCGTAAAGACTCAATATTACGCTGGCACGTATAACGTGAGCGTAAAGTTCCTCCCGAAATCTAATTCCCATGGAACCTTCGTTCCAAGCCAGAAATGGGGTTTCCATGGGTCAGAATGGCGTATAACACAACCTCAACAAATCTGGAATACATAAAATTGGAAACAAGGAAGTTTGATAGATCAAAACCACTAAAAATCCGAAAATGGCAATTTCTAGATCTACGAAAAATAAGACTTCTAAATGCAAAATGCCAAGTTCTAAACTCTCTTAAAATTACGAGAGGAAGATAAGTGAACCATAAAAATGGGTTCTCATTGTGGAAGCAAGATGTACTTGCCTACGGTTGGTAGGTGGAGAGAGTGATGAGGAAGAAGAAGAGTAATGAAGAGAGAGAAAGGGGATGGGGCTTTAAATGGGTGTGTTGGGTTCGGTTCATGATGAACCACTATGAACCCAAAAATAAACCAACCTAGGCCGAACCTAAAACAAAGCTGAAGCAGAGAATAAAAGCAGAAAGTTAATGCAGAAAATTAATGCAGAAAATTAATTAGCGTGAATTAAAAGAATTTAAATACAGGGTAATACATGATAAATATTAAATAAATACATTCAAGTAGTATATGTATAAAAATACGTATTCTAGGAACGGGGAGTGACAGTGTGTGTCTATATATATATATATACACACACACACACACACTCACACATACATATCAACATATATATATATATACACACACACATGGATACCTATATCTACATATAGACACACACATACATATATATATATATATATATATATATATATATATATATATATATATATATATATATATATATATATATATATATATATATGGAAATATATATATATATATATATATATATATATATATATATATATATATATATATATATATATATATATATATATGGATGTGTGTGAGATTAGAGAGGAGAGAATTAGAGATTAGAGAAGAGATTGAGGGTGAGAAGAGAGGGAATTAAAGTAAGAAGAGAGGAGTTAGAGAGGGAGAGAAAGAAGAGCCACAGCAGCAGCTTGTGGGTGGGATTGGAGCTGCTGCCCCCCCAAAAATAGCAGCCAAAGCAGCAGCATAGCAGCAGCAAAGGCAGCAGAAACAGCAGCTATAGCAGCTGCTATAGCCCCCATTAAACCCCCCTTCAACCCCCCATAAACCCCTTTATATGTATACCTATATACCCCTATATATATACATATATATACCCCTAGGGTGACAAGCATGCGAAGTTAAGACAGTCAAGGTATGTGGAAAGAAATATACCTTGTGAGTCAAACAGGTGTGGATACCGTGATCGGATATCATCCTCACGTTCCCACGTTGACTTTCCTAAAGAGTGATGACCCCAAGCAACCCGGACAAGGCTAATTGTTCGGTTCTTGAGTATCTTCTCTCTTCGGTCCAAAATGGACAGAGACTGCTCCTCGTAGGACTGGTTGGTACCAACAACCAGTTCAGAATGGTCGAAGATATGGCTTGGGTCCGATACATAACTATGCAACTGAGATACATGGAACACATCATGCACCTCTCGTAACGAAGGTGGAAGGGATAAACGATAAGCAACATCGCCTATCCTATCAAGGATAGCAAATGGGCCTACGTATCGTAGACTCAATTTTCCGCGAACGCCAAATCTAATGACCCCACGAGTAGGTAAGATCCGCAAGAATACATGGTCTCCAACAGAAAACTCTAGCGGCCTACGATGCTGGTCCGCCCAATGACGATGCCGATCCTGCGCAACTCGAAGTCGCTCTCTAATTCCTTTAACCACTTCAACTGTCTGAACAATCATCTCCAGGCCTAACATCTTCCCCTCTCCGATATCATACCATGCTAGTGGCGACCTACACTTCTTACCATATAGTGCTTCAAATGGCGCCATCTGGATACTGGCTTGATAAGTATTATTGTACAAGAACTCGACTAAGTGCAGGTAGCTCTCCCAAGATCCTCCAAAATCTAGGGTGCAAGCTCGCAACATATCTTTCAAGGTCTTGATTGTCCTTTCTGATTGCCCGTCCGTCTGGGGATGGTAAGTCGTGCTAAATCTCAACTTGGTACCCAGACTATGATGTAATCTCTTCCAAAAATGTGATGTAAAGCGGGTGTCTCTGTCTGACACAATACTGACAGGGACTCCATGCTGCCTGACTATCTGCTGCATATATAATTCTGCCAACTTTTCTGTAGATTGTCCTACTCTAAAAGGAAGAAAGTGTGCCACCTTTATAAGCCGGTCCACTATTACCCAAATAGCATCCTTACCACTCGACGATCTCGATAAACCGGTCACAAAGTCTATGGTGATATGTTCCCACTTCCATTCCGGAATAGGAAGCGATTGCAATAACCCAGCTGGCCTCTACTGTTCTGCCTTCACTTGCTGACATATCAAGCAACGGGAAAGGAATCTAGCTATCTTCTTCTTCATTTCGTTCCACCAGAAGTGTTGTTTGATATCTTGGTACATCTTGGTCCCTCCAGGGTGTATAGAATACTGAGAATTGTGAGCTTCTGTCATAATCTCATGTCTGATATCTCCACTAGGAACACATAGGCGTGATCCAAACCTAAGCGTACCATCTTTATGGATTTGCATCTCCTTTCTGAGTCCTGACTCACATTCTGCCATAAGCTTCTGAATCCTTGGGTCCTGTGCCTGAGCTGCCTTGATCCTGTCTACCAAGTCGGATTGAACTTGTAGACTTGTTAGAACTCCTACATCACTAGGAAGTATAACTTCGATGCCCATCTCCTGAAGGTTTTCTAAAATATGCTTTTGCGTTGTCAACATAAATGTGCCGTCTCTTCTACTAAGAGCATCTGCTACCACATTAGCCTTGCCTGGATGATACTGAAGCTCCACGTCGTAATCCTTGATCAACTCTAACCATCTTCTCTGCCTCATGTTTAGCTCCTTCTGAGTAAAGATGTACTTCAGACTTTTGTGGTCTGTGTACACGTCCACTCGATCACCATATAAGTAATGCCTCTATAGCTTCAAAGCAAATACTACTGCCGCCAACTCTAAGTCGTAAGTCGGATAATTCTTCTCGTGGTCCCGAAGTTGCCTAGAAGCATATGCTATCACCTTTCCATGCTGCATGAGAACATATCCAAGTCCTTTACCTGACGCATCACAATATACAGTGAAACCTGTGAGTCCAACTGGAAATATAAGAATAGGCGCTGATATCAACTTCTGCTTCAAATTCTCAAATGATGTCTGGCATTCTGTCGACCAGACGAATGGTACATCATTCCGTGTCAAGCGGGTCATGGGTACTGAAAGTCTTGCAAAGTCTGATACGAACCTTCTGTAATACCCTGCCAATCCCAAGAAACTCCGCACATTAGCTACGGTCTTGGGTACTGGCCAACTCTCTACGGCTTCTACCTTATTGGGATCCACTGCTACTCCGGCTCCTGATATGATGTGACCCAAAAATGAAATGTGATCCGTCCAGAACTCACACTTGTTGAGCTTGGCATACAACTGGTTCTCTCTCAGAACCTGTAACACTTTCCTGAGGTGGTCTTCATGCTCCCCTTCACTAGCAGAGTATACGAGAATATCGTCGAAAAATACTACGACAAACTGATTTAAGTATGGCATAAAGATGCGGTTCATCAAATCCATAAATATTGCTGGAGCATTGGTTAAACCAAACGGCATTACTAAAAATTCATAATGCCCATACTTCGACCTGAATGCTGTCTTGGGAATATCCTCCTTCCGAATCCTCACTTGATGATACCCTAAAAGAAGATCTACCTTGGAGAAAACTCTAGCTCTGCTCAACTGATCAAACAAGTCATCGATCCTGGGTAGTGGATACTTGTTCTTTACTGTTGCCGCATTAAGCTTCCTGTAATCGATGCACAATCTGGATGACCCATCCTTCTTCCCCACAAGTACCACTGGTGCTGCCCATGGTGATATGCTAGCTTGGATAAACTTCTTCTCCTTCAGTTCCTCTATGTGCTGATATACCTTGGCCTGCTCTGAATCCGCCATTCTATAAACTCATTCTGATATCGATTTAGTTCCAGGTACCAATTCTATGCTGAACTCAATATCCCTAACCGGTGGTAGACCTGGAAGTTCTTCGAGAAATACGTCCAGAAACTCTTCAACTACCTTCGGAACTTGAACTTCTTCCATTACCGTCACTACTCCCTGCTCTTGCTGAGTTGCATCTGATCTGACTAAGGTGAACCTCTTCATGCCCGAAATATCAAAAGATACACTCCCTCTATGACAATCTATTGTCGCATGACTGTCTTTCAGCCAGTCCATGCCTAAGATAACGTCGAAATTTCCTACAGAAAATTCTATCAACCGGGCGGGTAAGGAATGCCCGCAAACTACAACACTACATGCTAGAATAACTCTACTAACTCCTACGAGCCCATTACCAGTGAGTATATTCAACCTCCCTGGCAATGTCTCGAACTCCACTCATAGCCGTGTTGTAAATTGTGCAGATATAAATGAGTGTGATGCTCCCGAATCAAACAATGCTACTGCGAGATATGAGGCGACGAGAATGTTACCTGCCATAACATCTCCCAATGCTAATGCCTCCTCCAAAGACAGAGTGAATGCCTGCCCTCGACCTCCTTGTTGGTTTCCATATTGCGGCCTAGCCTGGTGCTGCTACTAGCCCCTGCCCTGATGATGCTGGGGTGGTCTATGCTGGTGTTGCTGCATCGGCGGTCCCAGTTGTCGAAACATCTGAGCCTGGGTCATGAACGGGCGTTGTGCCAACGGTTTCACTGCCACAGTTGGTCCTCGATACTGGCCTGCCCCTGGTGCTGGCAGAGCAAAAAATTGCTGTACTGGTCCTCCTGACCTCGAATTCATAGGACAGGTGGTAACCCGATGATCTAGATTTCTACATATCAAACACTGCCCGTTCAATGTCCGACACACATCTCTAGTGTGCCCTACCTTCCTACAATAAGTGCAGTCCACTGGGGGTTGCTGGTTCTTCCTCTGTCGCTGTTGCTGCTGCCTTGGTGGTGGTACTGGCCCTCGCATTGCCATATCGTGAATGCGAATGCCAGGGGATGGTGTTGTTGTTCGGGGCGCTACTCCCCCTCCTCCTTCAATCTGACTGTGGGATCTCTTCTGACCTCCAGTCCTTGCCGTGATCCTCTGAATGGTGATCTCATGCCTTTGGGCTGTCGTCAATACTTCGTTAAAAGTCTGATAATTGTGCCCCTCTATCAATTGCAAGAGCTCAAGATGAAACCCTTGCTGTAACCTTATAGCCCTCTGGCTCTCTGTTGCTACCATTTTCGGGGCGAACCTACTAAATCTGCAGAACTCCACTGCATAAGCATCTACCGTCTTGCCAGCCTGTCTAAGGTCGATAAACTTCTGTTGTAGCTCAAACTGTGCCACAACTCCATAGTACTTCGTCTTGAATCTTGTAGTAAAATCGTTCCAAGCAACAGGACGTCTGATGCCCATCTCTTCTGATTTCCACCAATCACGTGCGAGATCCTGAAGTAACAACTTCACCTGATCCACACGTTCTTCCGCCGACACCTTGGCTGCTGTCAAAATAGCCTCAATATCCTTAAGCCATGCATCTGCTGAGATGGCATCTTCCGTACCCTCGAAGCGGCGGGGGTTGTACTTGCAAAATCTGGTTGATGCTCCTAAATCTGTCCTTGCCCCTCTTTCTAAAGTCGTCTGCAATCCTTGGTTGAGTAATACGTTCTGCTCCTGCAACTGAGCGTGCATGCGCTGCTGGGCTAACATCTGGTGTTGCTGAGTAGCCATCATCCCTCTCATGATTTCCAAAAGGGCCGGGGTGTCCACTTCCACAGGGGTAGGTGGATAGGTGGTGTTGGAACCTCCGGATACTGCGGTCCAGCTGCTGGTTCCACTATCACTTCTTCTTGGATAGTCTCTTGAGGTTGTACTGGCACTTATTGCTGCTCAACAGGGTCTCGCTGTTCATGTTGCCCTTGTTGTTGTCCGGTCCTGGCAGATACGAATGAGGTGCCCCTAAGAAAAGGGACAAGAGAACAATCAAACGACCGGACATGAAGGATCAATGAAGTCAAAGGATACTGGAATGTCAAGCTAGAGTTAAGAGTAACGAATCATGAGATCAAGGGAAAACATGTATGATTGAGACATCCTATAAATTAAAACACCCCACAAGTCTGAAATCAGACCTGCATGGGCCACCACTAAAACCTTGTCACGCCTCAGAACCAGAATACTGGAGAACGGGGGAATGACTCAGCCAGCTACGTATTACGGGTAGATGAATACCGTATAATACGATCAATGCTGTCTAACAGACGAGGGGGTGCATACTACTTGTAAGTCTCACTATGGTCACTTCACATCTATTGTCTCAATTATTCAAACAAGAAACAGTAATAGAGAACATGTAAGATAAAGCAGTAAGGCATTTCAAACGCTCAGTCAAAATGTTCTGGAGATCTGGCTTTACAAAACATAGCCAGATGATGTAGCAAGGTATACATAACTGTTATCAGCTACAGTCTGACTTTAGTTACAATTATGTAAAAGTAAGTACAAGATGATCCGACTAACATGTCGGTGCCAAACGGCAAAGTATAAGGTAAATAACAAAACGAGCAGGGAAGTAAGGAACCCACTCGAGTCCTCCTGCGATCATCCCTCTAGTATTGACCATCTTGGAGGTAGAAGTAAGCTGAGTCCTCGGGAACCGGCTCTAAATCTGGCTATGCAAAACCAGAGAGGTTAGACCTCTAATAGCAAGTACCACAAGAAAGCACGACATGAGAACTAAAACCAGTGATAAGAGTTAAGGATATGATAAATAGGTCTCCGCTTGCTACTAGGATTCACATAATATCACGACACTTCAAACCAACTTTCCAACTAAACAAGGACAGAAGTTGACCCGTCATGCCCTGACATTCTGATCCTCTCAGTTAGTTAACAGAGTAGATACAGTACACAAACAAATCAATTTAAACAGCCATTCAACTACTACGGCTTGCTACTGTAAGTTTCAAGTTATCATGGAAATATACAATAAGGATTCCTTAGTTCTTACTATGAGTAAGCAAGGCTAGTCTATCCAGTCAATCAATTGCGCCAATCATGAATTAGACGAGTTCCAGCAGGACGCCCGTCATCAATATACAATAAATAATATAATATAAGCAGATACCGCTTCCTGCCCGTGTGGCAGATTTGCAGTATCTGTGGGAACCAGCCGGCCTGTCGGGCACTAATAGTCCCAAAGAGGGCTGCCATGTAAGAACTCGGGAATCTATTCTCTCTATGCAATCATTATTTTATTTAACTTAGTAGCCTCTATGTTAAGTGAAATCCTATGCCGTGGATCATGGTCATTCAGAATGAGTACCTTTGTACGGGGTACGGTATGCACAACTCTACAACGATACCCGTGCGGTTAGGTTGTAGGTCTTACATAGCGTAATACAAAAATCAAAACTAACCACAGAATAATCATGCTTTGATCATAAAGTACATGTAGAAGCATGGAAATATTGCTTTTAGTCCCACATCAGAAAGGAGAAAAAGAAAGGGCTCACTCCATTCTATAAATATAGCCCCCTTTTCCTCCTTTGAGAAGGGCACCAACTTCTCTTCCCTCTTTCCAAACTTGGACTCTTCCTATTACGCACCTTCGGGTGCTAAGTCGAAGAAGTCTAGGGCAGCGCGGGCTCATCGAGCTCAGTCAGCTGTCCCAACCTCTGACCATCAAGATCGTCCCGCTAAGCGGGCCTCTGATGGAAAGTTGTACAGAACCGCCCGTGTCCAGCCCCCGGCGGCAAACGGGCAAGGTGGTTCTCAAGGATCTCCCAACAAAGATCGAGGACAAGTGTTTTTACTAGCCCCACATCAGGGAGCAAACATGATATTTACGCACTCGTGTGCTCGAGATACCCGGGCCCACAAAGCGAGTGCACAGGTTGGTCGAGACATTCCTCATGCGAGTCATGAGATGTCCTTCATTCGGCTCGGTCATGAGACATTTCTCTTGCGGTGCGGTCATGAGACGTCCTTCATGCGGCTCGGCTATGAGACATCTCTCGTGTGGCTCGGTCATGAGACGTCCTTCATGCGGCTCGGCTATGAGACATCTCTCATGCGGCTCGGTCATGGGACACTCTCCATACGGCTCGGTCATGAGACATTGCTCATGCGGCTCGGTCATGCGACGTCCTTCATGCGGCTCGGTCATGAGACATTGCTCATGCGGCTCGGTCATACGGCGTCCTTCATATGGCTCGGTCATGCGACGTCCTTCATGCGGCTCGGTCATGAAACATTCTTCATGCGGCACAGAACCCAGGAAGCTCCATGCGGCTCGGATAGATCCATGCAGTTCAAAAAGAAGCCACGTGGCCTGCAAACAGTTTTTCCCTTTGTCCTTTATTGCATTAAATGCCTTGACGGCTGACAGCTCTGACAAATAACAGCTCTGACACAAAGAAATAATAATGACTCCGTCATAATGACAGACTCCTAGGGAAACGAAGGAAATCTCTGACACGATCCTCCGAAATCCAGAAACCTCCATGCGGCCTTGACACGTGGACAGTCGTATGCGGCTCAGGCAGAGACCACCCCATACGGCTCAGGCCGAAGCTATCCCATGCGGCTCAGGCCAAAGCTATTCAATGCAGCTCACGAAGATCAGCCCCATACGGCTCACGAAGACTAGCCCCATACGGCTCACGAAGATTAGCCTCATGCGGCTCACAAAGACTAGCCCCATGCGGCTCTCGAAGACTAGCCCCATGCGGCTCACAAAGACTATCCCCATGCGGTTCAAGCGAAGGCTGCCCCATGCGGCTCACGAAGGCTATCTTCATGCGGTTCATAAAGAAGGGGACTACTCTCAAGCAGCCTTGACACGTGGCCAGCCTTATGCGGCTCAATGAGGAACAACCTTCCTGTGGCTCAAATTTCTGTAAATAGCTCGCGGTTAAGACACGTGGCATGATAGCGGGACACGTGGCATCAAGTTGATCGAAATTCCTCAACAAATCCTAATAAAATATTGGGATCAAATCAGATCATTGGCAAACAAGTAAATTAATGACACGTGTCGAGAAATCCGAGGTTGGCATGACAAATCGGAAGGATTTATGTTAATCAGCATTAATTATCCACAAAAAATTTGATGCAATCATATTTATTGCTCAAATCTTGATGAACGGCCCAGATCCAGTGATCCTTAGCCGCCGACTTTCAAGAATGGGCAATCATTGCAAACCCTAATGATGCCCCACACTCTTATAAATATCAAGGTGCCATTCTCTTGCAGAGGACACGAGGAGATTCTCTGATAAAAAAAGGGAGACACAGAGAGCTAGAGAGCTAGAGAGAATACACAGAGATCAAAAGGAGAGCATTTCTTCCTCAACGCCAAGCAGTTCTTCTACAGAGTCAAGGCTGCGCCCGATCGTCCAAGGAGTAAGGCAGAGCTGCCGTCGCTTTTCCGAGCCTCTATCGTCACCTTCCAGAATCTAAAATAAACAATTATACTTAGATTGTTGTACCTAGGCTTTCGTCCTTAGGCTTTCTTTGTACAAGCGAGTTTGTATTGTGAGTCTAAGTTCAGTCCTCCGATAATTGTTCTGTTCTTTTACAATCAATGGCAAACAGTACACATGCTGCTTTTGTAGAAAAAAATAATTTGAAGCCTGCACATGCCTGTATGCCAATATTCGGGATCGGCCAATTGATTACAATAGTTCATAGTTTAATATGAACGTGTCTCATTCATTCAATTCGATAAGACGACTAGCCAGTCTCTTAGTTCTAAGTAGGAACGCATGATCAATTATTAGTCAAGGTCACAATCATTATCAATGGTGACAAGGCATGAAAGTCAACTAGTATTCAGTGGGGTCGAGTCTACAACTCTCAGGGTTTAATTCCAGTCATACGGGGCATCCATAAACCAATCAAGACACAGGACACGTTCTACACAACCATATGTATTTAAAATATTAACATGCCAAGATTATCGAGTTCATGCAAAAAGGCGTAAAGATATAATAGGAGAATTATCATGCCAACATAAAGCGAATAAATTATAGAACAATAGGAACACCAAGATTAGATTACGCCAAGGCTGATCTATGCCATGACTAGTCTACGCCCAAGCTTTACGCTCAGGCAACAATACGCGCGTAAAAAAGTCTGCCTGCGTAAAATAGAATCAAGCGTAAAACTTGTCTTATGCCAAACTTAGAAGAGTACGCATAAAACATAAAGTTACGCGTAAAGGAAGTACACTCAAATAAAGGAACAAGGTTGAGCGTAAAACTCGTTTTACGCCGAGCCAAGGAGTACGCGTAAAAAGATTAGAGTTTACGCCTGAGGCACTGTGCGCGTAAAACACTGCATGCGCAAAGGATCGAGCCACGCGTAAAAGTTGCTCGTATAAAGAGTCAAGTTTAACGCCTGAAACGTTGTGCACGTTAAACGATTACGCCAAGTCAAGTAGACTTGCGTAAACCAGTTTTACGCTGATACGAGTGATTGTGGGCGTAAAGCTCGGCACTACGCGGACACGTATAACGTGGGCGTAAAAATTTAATATTACGCTGGCACGTATAACGTGAGCGTAAAGACTCAATATTACGCTGGCACGTATAATGTGAGCGTAAAGACTCAATATTACGCTGGCACGCATAACGTGAGCGTAAAGACTCAATATTACGCTGGCACGTATAACATGAGCGTAAAGTTCCTCCCGAAATCTAATTTCCATGGAACCTTCATTCCAAGCCAGAAATGGGGTTTCCATGGGTCAGAATGGCGTATAACACAACCTCAACAAATCTGGAATGAACAAAACTTGAAAACAAGGAAGTTTGATAGATCAAAACCACTAAAAATTCGAAAATAACAATTTCTTGATCTACGAAAAATAAGACTTCTAAATGCAAAATGCCAAGTTCTAAACTCTCTTAAAATTTTGAGAGGAAGATAAATGAACCATAAAAATGGGTTCTCATTGTGGAAGCAAGATGTAGTTGCCTACAGTTGGTAGGTGGAGAGAGTGATGAGGAAGAAAAAGAGTAATGAAGAGAGAGAAAGGGGATGGGACTTTAAATGGGGGTGTTGGGTTCGGTTCATGATGAACCACTATGAACCCGAAAATAAACCAGGCCGAACCTAAAACAAAGCTGAAGCAGAGAATAAAAGCAGAAAGTTAATGCAGAAAATTAATGCAGAAAATTAATTAGCGTGAATTAAAAAAATTTAAATACAGGGTAATACATGATAAATATTAAATAAATACATTCAAGTAGTACATATATAAAAATACGTATTCTGAAAACGGAGAGTGACAGTGTGTGTCTATATATATATATATATATATATATATATATATATATATATATATATATATATGTGTGTGTGTGTGTGTGTGTGTGTGTGTGTGTGTGTGTGTGTGTGTAGATATAGGTATCCATGTCTGTATGTATATATATATGTAGATATGTATGTGTGAGTGTGTGTGTGTATATATATATATATATAGATATGGATGTGTCTGAGATTAGAGAGGAGAGAATTAGAGATTAGAGAAGAGATTGAGGGTGAGAAGAGAGGGAATTAAAGTGAGAAGAGAGGAGTTAGAGAGGGAGAGAAAGAAGAGCCACAACAGCAGCTTGTGGGGGGGATTGGAGCTGCTGCCCCCCCCAAAAAAAACAGCAGCCATAGCAGCAGCAAAGGCAGCAGTAACAGCAGCTATAGCAGCTGCTATAGCTCCCATTAAACCCCTCCTTCAACCCCCCACAAACCCCTTTATATGTATACCTATATACCCCTATATATATACATATATATACCCCTATATATATATATATATATATATATATATATATATATATATATATATATATATAACCCCCAACTAGTCCTATGTGAGTGGATATGTAGAGTGGGTTTTGAGTGAGTGTGAGTGAATTAGAATTTAGTTAAAGGGTGAGTGAAAGGGCGATTTTGAGTTCCGAGTGTCGGAACGCGTCCAAATTTAAATAAGACTTAGCTAATGTAAATTAGATTTTGTGGGTAGGTTTCTAAGTTAAAATCGGAGTTTCATGTGGAATTAGGAGGATGGTATCTCATGATACCATTGAGTATCTTCGATACTCAAGATAATAGGTAAATTAGACAACATGAGTCGTAAGATGGACTGGATGTCCACTTTACCTAGAAAACTTGGTAGGTAATATTAGTGTAGGTTAGTATCCTACTACCCTAGGAAGCCGGGAGTGGAACTCCTAAGGAAAAGCTACTTGGCCTTAGTATTAGGGTAGAAAGGGTAAACGGAATAAGTAGAGATAATACCCATTTCATAACATATGGGTTTAATACTTTAAGATATAGCTAAAATTAGGATATTATGGTTGGTAATGGTTAGAAATAGTGGACTTGGACTAGTTTTGACCTTGGTTGACCACGGTTGACTATTTTGACCGAAAGTCAACCGAAAGTCAACCGTTGCCTAAAATTGACTAGAACTTGACCAAACTTGACCAGTTGACCCAAAGTCAACTGTTAGTCAATGTTAGCCAAGTTTGACCTAAAGTTGACCTAGAGTTGACCTAGGGTTGACCAGAGTTGACTAGTTGACCAAAAGTCAACTATAAGTCAATTGTTGACTTAAATCGACCTAGTTTAATCTTGTTTGACTTGCATTGACCCAGTTTGACCTTGTTAGGCCTAATACGACTTAGATTGATCCTGTACAATCTAGTTTAACCTTGTTTGACCTAGATTGACTTAGTTTGACGTGTCTTGACATAGTTTGACTCAGTATGACTTAATTTTACTTCCAAACCATTATATTGATACAATATTCCATCTATAGGTCCTCGATGCACTGTTCTTGGACTCAGTCGATCTATTCATCATATTATAGGCGAGTACATTCTCTGATAACTTTTTCAATTTACGATAATTGTTATAATTTATGTAATTAGTGTAGATATGTTTATTCTCGACACATTGGTCGCACGGATTGGTATTCATGGATCCCGACATGAGATGTTATTCCTCGTTATCTTGGTATATCTTGTGCAAGCCCCCTTATTGTTTTTGTGCAGTATATGGATACCGATTCTCGAGGAGACTTGCTCCCTTCTCGTAGAATCCCGTGTCGTAACGTGTCTTGCTTGGATCCACTTTACCAGTCGGGGACGGGGAGTACTAGTGTAGATGTGTGGTCAATACCCGCCTTGTATATCTTATGAACGTTGTGAATGCCAATCCTATACCACATATATGATTGGCTAGATCATAACCTTGTGCAGACCCAAGCCGGCCACATGTTGTAGCTAGTACTCACACACTTAGATAGATGATTCTTGATTCTTGTATATGCCATGATCAGTTTTACTTGCTTTATTCTAGCTCTAGATTTATAGCTTACCTTGTCATGATACTCATATATACATTCTATGATTTCTTGTATATACTCTCTATTTACAGTCTTATAGCTTTTGTCATATCTTGTGAACTGTTGTTAGTTGATTGTGCTCGTTCTATCCTGACTGAATATGTTGACAAAATATTACAGATGCTGATGAGAAGTATTACTTTACCTACTACGGTCCGGATGACGTAGTGGGCTTAGACTTGGAGACCTTAGTTCAACAGGGCTTAGCTCCGCCCGACGAGCCTCTAGCTTAGTTTAGTTAGAGTAGACTTTTGGACTGGACCTTGTCTCCAGCTTGCTACTTATGTTATGATATATTATATTTGGGATAGTATAACTATATTACTTGTGACTCTCTCTCTCGTTGTTGAGCTGGATATTGCACTTGTGGTTTTATCTATCTAGTTTTCGTGCCATGATCCTTCCTTCTAAATTGTGATTGAGTTTATCAGTATTTCATATTATATACCTCCGTGCGGAGATGACAGGTTATTATATACTGTTTGTTGGCTAGTAGATCTACAGCGTTCTACGCCGTTTTTACGGTGTAGGCTGGGCATTGTCACGCACTTGTGCCCCCATTTAGGGTACGGGTCGTGACACATTTTTAGTGGTGGCCCATGCAGGTCGAAAGTCGTAATTAGTACGATATCGTAGTGGCGCTCGACTTAGAGTGTTGTTACGAGCCTGCGGTATGTATCTAGGATAGGCTATAGGCTAAGTTACTCAATCATAAAATATGAAAACTTCTACTTGTTGATCTTTTAACTGTCTCTTTTTATATTAATTTTTGCATTCTAATTGTCCTCCTTGATATAATATTTCAAGTGCCATATTGATTTTCTTCTTTTATTCTATCTTCAGGATGGTGCAGACCAGGTCCCAGCATCCTGAGTTCGCATGCGTGGAGAGGTCTGCTATGACTCGTGGACCTGATTCAGACACTCCTGTTGCAGTCGGGGTGTCGGCAGCAGCTCTTGGGGGCGCTCCTCCGCCAGTTTCGAGGGCTGACCCCAGGGTTGCTACGACTATTCCGGCCGCAGTACCAGTGGTTGATATGGGCGCTCTTTCTCCTCCTGTACAGCGGATTCCTTTGCCAGTTACAGACGTACTTCCACCTCCACCTCCTCTGCCTACAGACGTAGGGCAAATGCTTACTTTTCTCCAGCAGATGCTGGAGACTCAGAGAGCCCAGGCCGAGGCTTAGCAGAGATAGACAGACGCGATGTGTCAGGGCATGGAGGATGCCGATCAGTTGGCCCTTGCAGCCGTGGAGCAGAGGGCTCCGCATCATGGGGCACGTCCGAGGTACGGAGATATCCAGAACTTTAAGAAGCTCGGGCCCCGTGACTTTAGCGGGACCGAAGTTATGGTCTATGCTGATGATTGGCTCGAGGATATCGAACGGCAGATGAGGGCCTCCCGCCTCGTAAATGACCTGAAGGTTGAGGCGATAGGTTTGCAGTTGTTAGATATTGCACGCACCTGGTTCAGGAACGAGCCAGCCCTTGCTCGGGAGGGCCATACTTGGACAGAGTTCAAGCTTCTCTTCAAGGAGAAGTTTTTTTTTCCGACAGACAAGATCGACCTGGTGAGGCAGTTCCAAGATCTGCAGCAGGGCTGTTTATCTGTGGAGAAGTACGCCGCAGAGTTTGGCCATCTGAGCCGATACGCGAAGTACATGGTTCATGACCCGGCGATCAGGGCGAGCCATTTCAGGAAGGGGCTGACTTGGGATATCAAGATCCTCATTCCCTTCTTTTATGAGACTTATACCCAGATTTATGCGGAGGCCCGCAAGGTAGAGCGGGAGTGGGGCTTGAAGCCCAAGAGGGATCGTAATCTTTTCTCGGGGGCTACTAGCAGTACGGGGGCTGCTAAACGCCCTTAGCTTCAGCATCGTTCTTTCCAGCATCACCAGCCGTAGGTTCAGGCCAAAGCACCGGTTTAGCAGGTGCAGCACACTCAGCAGAGGCAGGCACAACATGGGAATCCTTACAACTTCTGCAAGAAGCCTGGTCACATCTGGAAGGTCTGCCGGAAGAGGCTGGGCGTGTGCCTCTATTGCGGTGAGGTCGGACATCAGTTGCGAGATTGTCCCACGAGCCATCATAGGGTGGCCCGTGGAGCGGTGGCAGCTCAGGGGGCACCAGCGAGAGTACATGCAGTACAGCCGAGGGGTCCACTTCCGACCCAGCAGCAGCGGTTTGCACAGCACCACCAGCCGTAGGGTATTCAGGGGAGGGCTTTTGCTCTTGCAGTCGAGGAGATCGAGCCAGTCGCATATGTTGTTGCAGGTTCGGTTCTTCTTGATTCTTTTCCTGCCTTAGTATTGTTTGATTCAGGTGCTACGCACAGCTTTGTGTCAGTTTCTTTTGCACTTAGGTACAACATTATTGCTGAATATCTGGGTAGGACTTGCAAGATTATGACCGGAGGAGGTATTATCCTGGTTAATAATATTTGTAAGGGGCGGATAGTCACTCTCGGAGGCCGAGATTTGGGCGCGTGCTTGCTCGTAATGCCACTTCCGAGCTACGATGTGGTACTCGGGATGGACTGGTTGAACAGGCACCATGCTAGTATAGATTATAGAGCAGGCAGAATGTTGTTTAGTCTGCCAGGAGAGCCAAAGTTTCAGTTTGTCAGAGGAGCAGCGGAGCCGGGAGATGGATTCTATGGAGCCATGTTGGCGGGGCAGGAGTTGCCGCATCCATTTATTGTATATTTCTTGGATATCTTTTTCGAGGAATTATCGAGGATGCCGCCGGACAGAGATTTTGAGTTCATGATAGACTTGATGCCGGGCGTTGAGCCTATTTCTCAGCATGTCTATCGGGTCAACAACAGCAAGTTGGCGGAGCTGAAGAAGCAAGTCGACGAGCTGAAAGACAAGGGCTTTATCAGATCCAGTTCTTTGCCTTGGGGTGCGCTAGTCCTGTTTGTCCCGAAGAAGGATGGTACGATAGGAATGTGTATCGACTACCGAGCGCTCAACAACCTCACTATCATGAACATGTATCCTTTGCCCAGGATTGATGACTTGTTTGATCAGTTGAGCGGTGCGAGGGTGTTCTCGAAGATAGACTTACAATCTGGGTACCATCAGCTGAAGGTGAAGCAGAATAACATTTCGAAGACTGCTTTTCGTACCCGTTATGGCCAGTATGAGTTTACCGTCATGCCGTTTGGGTTGACTAATGCCCCGACGGTATTCATGAACTTGATGAATAAGGTATTCTATTCATACCTTGACAAGTTCGTGGTGGTCTTTATTGATGACATTCTCATATATTCGAAGATGCCTGAGGAGCACGAGGAGCATCTGCGGGTTGTGCTGGAGACTCTGAGGAGGGAGCAGCTGTATGGAAAGCTGTCGAAGTGTGAGTTCTTTTTGGATCGAGTGGAGTTCCTGGGCCATGTTGTATCCGGTGATGGGATTTCAGTGGATCAGAGGAAGATTGTGGCGGTGGAGTCTTGGTCGACACCCAGTTCAGTTGCCGAGATTCAAAGCTTTCTGGGTTTGGCAGACTACTATAGGAAGTTCGTGCCGGACTTCTTTCGAATAGCAAAGCCGATGACTAGACTCACCAGGAAGGACGTAGAGTTCGTCTGGACTGATGAGTGTCAGGCTGCTTTCAAGGAGCTGAAGAAGAGGTTGACGTTAGCTCCTATTTTGACGTTGCCATCTGGGTCCGGAGGATTCACGATCTACAGTAATGCTTCGGGGAAGGGTCTGGGTTGCGTTCTTCAGCAGCATGGGAAGGTAATTGCTTATGCATCTAGGCAGCTACGACCACATGAGAAAAACTACCCGACTCATGATTTGGAGTTGGCAGCAGTCATATTTGCTTTAAAGCTGTAGAAACACTATTTGTACGAAGAACGTGTGGAGATTTTCACTGACCACAAGAGCTTAAAGTACGTGTTTATCCAGAAGGAGCTGAATATGAGGTAGAGGCGATGGTTAGAACTGATGAAGGATTTTGATATATCCTTACAGTACCATCCGGGGAAGGCCAAAGTGGTTGCGAATGCTTTAAGCAGGTATCCCGTGGCCATGTGTTTGATGATGGATCGTCACCTTCTGGCAGATCTGGAGAGCTTGGGCATAGAGGTGATAGTTCCTGGATTTGAGGAGTAGATGTGGGGTCTTCAGGTGCAGTCAGAGCTGATGGACAGAGTCAGAGCAGCTCAGTTTGAGGATGAGGCTCTGAGGGTCATCAGGGAGCAGGTCCGGACAGGACTGTTGGATGAGTTCTCTATAGCGGAAGATGGGTCGTTGAGGCATGGTACCAGATTGTGCGTGCCGAGCGGAGGACTTCGGGAGGAGGTTCTTCAGGAGGCGCATCATTTTCAGTACTCTATGCATCCTGGAGCCAACAAGATGTATAGAGACTTGAGACAACATATTTGGTGGTATGGCATGAAATGCGAGGTGGCTCAGTTCGTTTCTAGGTGCTTGGTGTGCCAGCAGGTGAAAGCCGGAAGGCAGAGACCAGGTGGATTGCTGCAGCCACTACCTATTCCTGAGTGAAAGTGGGAGCATATCACTATGGATTTTGTGTCTGGACTTCTGCGTTCTCCAGGAGGGAAGGATGAGATTTGGGTCATTGTTGATCGATTGACCAAATCGGCCCACTTTTTGCCTTTTAAGGTGGGTTTGTCTACGGAGAGGCTGGCCGAGATATACGTGCGACAGATAGTTCGATTGCACGAGGTTCCAGTGAGCATAATCTCGGATCAGGACAGCCGATTCATTTCCCACTTCTGGAGGTGTTTACAGCTTAGCTTGGGCACATCGCTCAAGTTCAGTACCACACCACCCCCAGACAGACGGGCAGTCGGAGAGGATGATTCAGACCCTCGAGTATATGCTTCATACCTGTATCTTGGACTTCGGGAGATCTTGGGAGGACCACCTTCACTTTGTAGAGTTTGCTTACAACAACAGCTACCAAGCCAGTATAGAGATGTCACCTTTCGAGGCACTATACGGACGGAGGTGCCGTACTCCCTTGTCTTGGGATGATGTCTGCGAGAGGGTTTTGCTTGGCCCTGAGATGGTAGTGGATGCTGCAGAGAAGGTCACGGTTATCAGAGATAGACTTCGGATGGCGCAGGACAGGCAGCGGCATTGGGCCGATAGCCACCGGAGGCCGTTGGAGTTTGAGGTATAGTTTAGAGTTTTCTAGTATTTGAGTCTGATTGTGATTGTTTTAGATCAAGCTTTAAGTCTTATGTTTTTGTTATAGGTTGGTGATCTTGTGTTTCTGCAGATTTCTCCGACACATGGCACGATTTATTTTGGTGGAGGCGGGAAGCTTAGTCCACGATACATCGAACCTTTCCATATCTTGGGCAGGGTCGGTGCAGTGGCTTACCGACTGGAGTTACCGCCCGTACTAGAGGGAGTGCACAACGTGTTCCACATATCGCAGCTGAGACGGTATGTGGCAGATCCCAGTCACGTCTTGGACCACTACGAGATCGAAGTGGGACCGACTCTCAGCTATCCAGAGAAGCCGATTGAGATCTTGGACCGAAGAGAGAAGGTGCTCCGGAACCAGGTTATTCCCTTGGTTCGCGTTGCATGGAGGCACCACTCTCCAGGTGAGTCTACCTGGGAGAGAGAGGATGACATGCGGGAGTGATTCCCATATCTCTTCGAGCCTTGAGGTAAAATTTTCTTTTCTTCCTTGTTCTATTCATGTTGCTGTGTTAGTTTTTTATTCAATTTCGAGGACGAATTTTTTTTAGGGTGGGTAAACTTGTCACTCCCACTTTTCATAAATAAGGGTAAAATGGTCATTTTTGTATTTTTGGGAATTTTAGAATTTTTTATTTAATTATATTGTTATTTAGGGATTTTTAGAGTCGGGTTCGAATTTCAGCTCATTCCGACTTGTATCGGAGATCCGGGGTAGCTTAGACTCTGATCGGGACCCAATTTTAAGTTAGACAAGGCCCATAAAATCTCACAAATTAGTCTGGTACTTTTAGACAATTTTCCCATGACTTAATCGGTCAATTTTTAGATTTTAACTTGGCCTTTACAACCCCGAAAATTAGTTTATGTCGATTTTGACCTAGAGGAGGCTTGGAGGACATTTTAGACATTTACCAAATGCCCCAAGCCCGCCCTACACGGCCGGCCACTAGGGAGAGACCCTCCCTCTTCATTTACTTCTCCACTCTCAAATTCTTCCCTCTTTTGGATTTTCCCCAAAACCTAGACCTAGATTTGAGTTTTGATCTCCAAATCTTCCATTTTTTCCCAAATTTCTTCCATAGATCCTCTCTATACCATCAAGGAAGGGTGCTACCAAAGTTTGGGAGAAAAGTACAAGGTGGAAGTGTCCATTCTTCAAGAATCTTCGTGTCGGAGGGAATTTCATTAGGATTCACTCCTAATAGGTAATTATCTATCTTCTAAATCAATTTCCCATGAACTTTACTTGGTTTTGGAACCCGTAGGAATTACCCATGGTTGTGTCCCTTTTGTGTAGAGATTAGAGGCCTCTGGGAGACTCCTAGGAGAACTAGGATTAGTGTTTGTGTCCATGTATCCTTGTGTTTGTGTGTCCATATATATATATATATATATATATATATATATATATATATATATATATATATATTTATATGTGTGTGTGTCCATATATATATATATATATATATATATATTTTGTTTTTCCATATATATATATATATATATATATATATATATATATATATATATATATGGACACACACACATAAATATATATATATGTGTCCATGTGTGTGAGTGTGTATGTGTCCATATATATAGATATCCATATGTGTGTGTCTATATATATATATATATATATATATTTATGTGTGTGTGTCGATATATATATATATATATATATATATATATATATATATATATATGTATGTGTGTGTGTGTCTATATGTAGATATAGGTATCCATGTGTGTGTGTGTATATATATATGTAGATATGTATGTATGAGTGTGTGTATCTATATATATAGATATGGATGTGTGTGAGATTAGAGAGGAGAGAATTAGATATTAGAGAAGAGATTGAGGGTGAGAAGAGAGGGAATTAAAGTGAGAAGAGAGGAGTTAGAGAGGGAGAGAAAGAAAAGCCACAACAGCAGCTTGTGGGGGGGGGAGGATTGGAGATGCTGCCCCCCCCCCCCCCCAAAACAGTAGCCATAGCAGCAGCATAGCAGCAGCAAAGGCAGCAGTAACAGCAGCTATAGCAGCTGCTATAGCCCCCATTAAACCCCCCTTCAACCCCCCACAAACCCCTTTATATGTATACCTATATACCCCTATATATATATATATATATATATATATATATATACCCCTATATATATATATATTTTTTTTTTTAACTTTTTTTATTTATGTATATATATATATATATATATATTTTTTTTTTTTTATGTATATATATATATATATATATATATATATATATATATATATATATATATATATATCCCCCTAAATAACCTCCAACTAGTCCTATATGAGTGGATATGTAGAGTGGGTTTTGAGTGAGTGTGAGTGAATTAGAATTTAGTTAGAGGGTGAGTGAAAGGGCGATTTTGAGTTCCGAGTGTCGGATCGCGTCCAAATTTGAATGAGACTTAGCTAATGTAAATTAGATTTTGTGGGTAGGCTCCTAAGTTAAAATCGGAGTTTCGTGTGGGATTAGGAGGATGGTATCTCATGATACCATTGAGTATCTTCGATACTCAAGATAATGGATAAATTAGACAACATGAGTCGTAAGGTGGACTAGATGTCAACTTTACCTAGAAAACTTGGTAGGTAATGTTAGTGTAGGTTAGTATCCTACTACCCTAGGAAGCCGGGAGTGGAACTCCTAAGGAAAAGCTACTTGGCCTTAGTATTAGTGTAGAAAGGGTAAACGGGATAAGTATAGATAATATCTATTTCACAACATATGGGTTTGATACTTTAAGATATAGCTAAAATTAGGATATTATGGTTGGTAATGGTTAGAAATAGTGGACTTCGACTAGTTTTGACCTTGGTTGACCACGGTTGACTATTTTGACCAAAAGTCAACCGAAAGTCAACCGTAGCCTAAAATTGACTAGAACTTGACAAAACTTGACCAGTTGACCCAAAGTCAACTGTTAGTCAACGTTAGCCAAGTTTGACCTAAAGTTGACCTAGAGTTGACCTAGGGTTGACCAGAGTTGACCAGTTGACCAAAAGTCAACTGTAAGTCAACTGTTGACTTAAATCGATCTAGTTTAATCTTGTTTGACTTGCATTGACCCAGTTTGACCTTGTTAGGCCTAATACGACTTAGATTAACCCTGTACAATCTAGTTTGACCTTGTTTGACCTAGATTGACTTACTTTGACGTATCTTGACCTAGTTTGACTCAGTATGACTTAATTTTACTTCCAAACTATTATATTTATACAGTATTCCATCTATAGGTCCTCGAGTCACTGTTCTTGGACTCAGTCGATCTATCCATCACATTACAGACGAGTACATTCTCTGATAACTTTTCCAATTTACGATAATTGTTATAATTCATGTAATTAGTGTAGGTATGCTTGTTATCGATACATTGGTCACACAGATTGGTATTCATGGATCCCGACATGAGATGTTATTCCTCGTTATCTTGGTATATCTTGTGCAAGCCCCTTTGTAGTTCTTGTGCAGTATATGGACACCGATTCTCGAGGAGACTTGCTCCCTTCTCGTAGAATCCCGTGTCGTAACGTGTCTTGCTTGGATCCACTCTACCAGTCGGGGACAGGGAGTACTAGTGTAGATGTGTGGTCAATACCCACCTTGTATATCTTGTGAACCTTGTGAATGTCAATCCTACACCACACGTATGATTGGCTAGATCATAACCTTGTGCAGACCCAAGCCGGCCACATGTTGTAGCTAGTACTCACACACTTAGATAGATGATTCTTGATTCTTGTACATGCCATGATCAGTTTTACTTGTCTTGTTCTAGCTCTAGATTTATAGCTTACCTTGCCATGATACCCACATGTACATTCTATGATTTCTTGTATATACTCTCTATTTACAGTCTTATAGCTTTTGTCATATCTTGTGAACTGTTGTTAGTTGATTGTGCTCGTTCTATCCTGACTGGATATGTTGACAAAATATTACAGATGCTGATGAGGAGGACTACTGTACCTACTACGGTCCGGATGACGTAGTGGGCTTAGACTTGGAGACCTTGGTTCAGCAGGGCTTAGCTCCGCCCGAAGAGCCTCTAGCTAAGTTTTGTTAGAGTAGACTTTTGGACTGGACCTTGTCTCCAGCTTGCTACTTATGTTATGATATACTATATTTTGGGATTGTATAACTATATTACTTGTGACTTTCTCTCTCTTGTTGTTGAGCTGGATATTGCACTTATGATTTTATCTATTTAGTTTTCGTGCCATGATCCTTCCTTCTAGATTGTGATTGAGTTTATCAGTATTTCATATTATATACCTCCGTGCGGAGATTGCACTTATGGCTAGTAGACCTACAGCGTTCTACGCCGTTTTTACGGTGTAGGCTGGTCGTTGTCACGCACTTGTGCCCCCATTTAGGGTGCGGGTCGTGACAATATATATATATATATATATATATATATATATATATATATATATTTATATATATATATATATATATATATATATATATATATATATATATAAATTAATATATAGTTATATATATATATGTGTCTTATTAAACCCAAACCCTAATCAATCTCTTCTTACTCCTCTCTCCCCCGTTCACCCCGTACTCCCTTCCCGGCGAGCGCCTCCGTGCCCAGCCACAGCAGTCCCGCCTTACGGTCGCCACGGCAACACCACCACCAACAACAAACGACAACAACAACAACAGAATTTAAAATCAAGGTACCTAACTTCTTCCTGCGATTTTTCCATCAATTTAAATCCGTTTTTAGATCCGTAAATTCATGTAGAAAGCCCACATGACCCTCTTCGAGATCCCCTAGGAAGATTTTGACATGGCCATCCAACTTGCTCGAAAAATCGAGACGAAGTTGGAGAAAAATCACTTTTCTGGAATATTAAAAACTGTTTTAAAGCACCAACTTGTCGGCCACTTTTCTTTCTGTACAATAGGATTTTGTAGAGACTAATTAAAGACAGTCAAAGACAACATAACCGAGATTGTAACGCACCTTCTGAATTCATTTTTCATCTAGTGTGTAAAAAGTTACACGTTAAAGTTTCACGAAAAATTATAAATTCTGTTTTCAAAAAAAGTAGAAATAACACCCCGATACGGCGTCCATTCCGACAAACCGGGCGACGTGGTCGCGTACTATGCATATCGAAAGATGCGTATGGATATTTTCGACGTGTGGGAACTGACGAAACCCGATTTCGTTGCATGTGCGCGACGAAATCAGTGAGTATCCGTCGAGTTATCCCCGTATCGACCCTTTGCAAATTAAGTCACAACTTCGTGTACACTTATCAAATCGCGACAAAACTTGTGCCATTGGACTCGAAATACTTTTCTGGTCCTGTGAGCCAAGTTTGGTCCGATTCTGAGATCATTGACCGGGATGCTATTTTGGCGGGCCTACAATCCCACTTAACGGGCGATTTTGTGCACGGCCCACCGTGTAAAATCCCTAAATTTCTACTAATTTTTTTTAAAAATAAATAGTTTAGTATTGATTTTGTAAAATAGATTTGTATGTCGCATACAAGTTGGCATTTGTCATATTGTAAGTCGCGTGCAGGTTGCGTTTCGTATTTTCTCGACGAGTGCGAATATGTGCGAGGTACATATTTTCAGAAAAATATTTTATTTATAAAATTTATTTTACGAGATGGTAATAGTTTTCAAAAATAATATACGATAAATATTTTAATTGCTGTCAAGAATTTGCGATCGCTATTATTTAATCTAAAGATGCTAATTTATTTGCTGATCACATGTAGTAGCGATTTAGAAAAAAAATATGGTTGTGTAAATATTTGTATAAAGTTTATTTATGTATATATAATTAAATTTTTGAAATTTATTTTTATTATTATTTTAAATTTTATGAAAATGTATTTTAAATATGTCTATTGTTATTTAAATCATAATTTGATTTTAAATGGTAATTTTTAAATAGTTTTTAAAATTAGATATAAGATTATCTACTTTATATATTGGCAAGATTTAAAAAGTATTTTAAATTAAATAACGGATTTATATATGGGAGAAATTGAATCCTCCCAATTCCTATCCAATTGGGAATTCCTACATCCTATAAATAGGCAGGTACTCGTCCATAATTTGCTACCATCAAAATTCTGCATCGTGTCTGTGCCTCTTCCCATCCACTACATGTTCCCCATTACAAATACAAAAATTCTATCTCGCCCGACAATCCCGGACGTCCACCGAGCCGTGGCGGACACTCCCGACGCGGCGACTCAATCCTAAACCTAACCCTCGCCACCGCAGCCACTCACCGAAAAACCCCGAGTCACCACCGTGGTCACCCCAGACCCGTCGCCACTGCGTCCTCACCCTCTCCTCCGAACCCATCACTATCGCCACATCATCGTCGATCACAACTACCTCCCCCGGCAGACAACACCACCACCACCATCAGAAATAGGAGAAGGGGGAAGAAACCCTCACCTCAGCCCGCAAGATCCAGCGTTCCCGCACCACCGCCGAGGAGTCGCCGTCGTGCGCGCCAACACCGCTGGAGACCCGGCGCTGCGCTAGACCGCGTGGACCCCTGCCGTGCCGGAGCTCCGCCATCCCCATGGACCGGCCTCCGCTCCGGGAAGCCCGTGCGTCGCCATGAGCGGCTACGCCACCTCCCGCGCCGCCTCGTGCGCCCTCCTCCGTCGCACTTTCTCCAGCCGGACCACCCCTCGGTAATCCCCTCACCTTTCCGCCTCCCTCGCGGCCAACAGAGACAGCCACGCCGCGAGTTCTCCGCCGCATCATCCCCTTCTCGCCGCGCCGAGAGACCCCTGCCGATTGCCTTCCCGGCGCTCTCCTGCCGAAAATTCGAGTGAGCTCCGCCACTTCCCATTTTTTTCCCCTTTCCTTGCTGAACGGATTTTTTTTATTATGTTTCCATTCTCATCTCCCTCTCTTACTGTTTGTGTGGGGAAGAGTAGATATTAATAGTGGTATATTATATTATTATTATTATTATTATTATTATTATTATTATTAATTTTATTATTGTTATTATTAGTATTATTATTACAGTATATAATAATTTATTATTAATATTAATATTAATATTAATATTAATATTAATATTAATATTAATATTAATATTAATATTAATATTATTATTATTATTATTATTATTATTATTATTATTATTATCAAAAGCGAAAGAGGGTTGTATTGTTTTTAGGGTTTTATTATTATTAATATTATTATCATTATTATTAGTTATTATTAATTTTATTATTATTATTATGGATATTATTATCAGTAGTTTTGTTAAAATTATTATTGTTATTTATTCTTAATATATGTAGTAAATATTCCTAAAAATATGTTGTAATTAAAAACATAATTTTTGGCCTACAAAACCTATTTGACAAAAAAATTAAGTTTTAAATTTTAAAAACAACTTTTTCTATATTTTCCAAAGTACTTATCTAAAATTATTTTTAACTAAACAAATCTAGTTTTCCATATTATAGATACTTTCTAAAATAGCATAAGGTATTTCTCCAAAAAATTTTCCATGATTATCACCATTGACCACGACTACTCACGCGTTCCTATTTTCCACAAATTTAGGCCATGTTCGCATGGACCTCGGCTATTGGACAGAACATGATATCTCGATCATCGCACCACACCAGACGTAACACCAGGCAAGACACCTTGTCTTTACTGTTTAATTTCTTGTTCAATATCATGCATGCTTTTTTTTCTTTCTTTATGTTGTTCTTTCAAAACTATATATAGATGCAAATTATTATACTTTATGCAATTGGCTTAGAGTTAAGGGACCACCGTATGTTTAGTGCATCTCATAAACTGTCACGATGTGCCACGGACGTGTGTGAGTTGTGAGTCGCATATAGATGCGGACTTGCGTGCTGACTGATCATTGGTACGTACAGGTCGTGCGTTAGGATATAACTGCTAATAGATTGTGTAGAAGACTTGGCAGTTATTAAGGATTAAACAGTGTCGTGGAGTCAACACATGTATAGTATCATGGGGTGGGGGAGACAGTTATTAGCGTAGGGGCTACATGTTCAGTACACACATAGATTTGGATTGATAGTGTCTCGTATGAGCTTTACTTACTGTCCCGGGACCGATAGTTCTCTTATGAGAGCTACTTTCTGCCCATGGTCGATAGTGTCTCTTATGAGCGCTACCTACTACCACTCTCTCTCCATCTATGCTGAACACCTAAGCTCCTGCGTAGAACGTTGTCTTCTCAAAGTGCTTATCACATAGAATGGTTAGGAACCTTTATGCATGTATATTTTCTATTGAGCTCTTACTATTCAGTTTATGGCATGATATTATGTGTCTTGTTACGTCCCTCTGAGGACCTGGTGATCTCTCCAGGTGTGTGTTGCGTAGTTCTTGCAGGTGCTCTAGCTAAGGCCATGTCCTTCCATTCCTTCGAAGATGATCGCACTTGGTTCGTCTCGATATTTTCGTGGGTCATTTCCTTGTATACTTTCTCTCATTTTGAAAGTTGGTAGTGAACTTTGTCTCCGTCCAACAATTGTACTATAAATATTCAAGTTGATTTTATACTATTATTCTTTTCATTATGGATGACATTTAGCTTGTCTTAGATTACTACATTATACAGCTCATGTATACATATGAGTCTTCATATATTGGAGTAGACTTTGTATGTATACAGCTGGCATGATACGTATCTAGTCTCAAGTATTTGGGACTGGGGCGTTACACACCGAAATCCAAAATTGGACATACCGTTGGGTTCGTCTCATCAAAAAAAATCTGTAGACATGTAGTTTGACGACTTTAGTGACCGTAGGTTCTGGCACGTATTTTGGTGCAAAGCGGGTCCAACGGCGGACATCGTTTTGACCCGAAATTACGATTTTGTCTCTGTTCCAGAATTTAACTTTTGGACAGACGTTTCCTAGACATATCTTTTATTTCAAACTCGTTCGTGATGTTTGTTGCAGCATCCGGAGTCATCTGCAAGATTTGGCTTTTCTTGCTTCGTTTATTTGCCGGTTCGAGCTACTGGATTTTGCACATAACCTCAGGCAAGACACCTTGTCATTTGCTGCTTATTTATTTTAGCTCATATTTCATGCATTATTTATTATTTTTTTATACAAAATAAACTGTGATACATGGCATAACCTATTAGAAGTTACTGTTCAGTTATATTTCCTGTTATGTATTATTTTTCTTACACATTAAACCTAGATGTAAGGGACCACCTTGTGTGTTGCATTCATTTGGCCTTGACACGTCGTACCACGAAGTTGTGTGTCGCATGTAGAACACCGACGTGCGTGATTGGCTAGCCACCAGTACGTACAAGCCGTGCGATATGATTAACCAATAATAGAATTGCATGCTAGTTTGACTTAACGGTTATAGAAGTTTTCTGTTATGGATACAACATAGTAGGCATTGGGCGGGGAGGACAATTCCTTAGCGTATGGGCTTCGATGCACTTTTTCTTGTGACCCGAAAGCTCCGCTGGAGATACGGGATTGATGACCCATGATTACTGACGGCCACTGACGTTCTGCGGAACGTTATGCTCTTATTGATTTGGCCTCTGGTGCCCCAGGGGGGACCACACCGATCCCATTTTAGCCAGGGCCCATGCGTAGGAAGGATTGTTCTTAACTACATTTCACTTAGAACGGTTAGGCACCTTTATCCGTTAGGTACGAGTACTTTTGGTTTGGGTACTTGTATCTGATCGTGGCTTGGAATAATAACTTGTCGCGGATTAGTTTGCCACATCTTGTCCTTGTTTGGTTGTAGGTGTGGCTTACTACTCCGATGAGAAGGTATTGAACCTTGTTGGGGTCCGGATACCATATTGGATTCATAGCATAGAAATATACGTCATCGTGAATTAGTTTACCATCTCATGTCTTTGTTTGGTTGGGGGGATGGTAAGCTAGTTCAATAGGTGTGTATTGGACCATGTTATAATTCAATTTACTTATTTATTTGAGCAATTTATATTCAGTTATATTGGCACGATATTATGTGTCTTGTTACGTCCATCTGAGGACCTGGTTATCTCGTCAGGTGTGTGGTCTTATCTTTCGCAGGTATTCTAGTTGTGACCATGATCATCTCTATTTCTTCGAGGATGATTGCACTTAGATCGTCTTCGCTTCGCTCGTCAAATTCATTTCATTTTTTCATGTATTTTTCCCTTACTTGTTGGTAGTGGATTTGTCTCCGCCCAACATATTGTACAAAGACTAATTACAGTTGATTATATGATATCTTTTATTCTTACATTTGTGGATGAGATTAGATTACTCTTGGTTTACTGTATTTTACAGTTTATGAATTCATACGAGGTTTCCATATACTGGAGCATACTTCGTATATATACAGCTGGCATGTCTATGTACCTAGTCCTACGTATTTTGGGACTGGGGCCTTACAACTGTCTCGCACTTTACATTTATTATTAATTTAGAATTGCTATATGTAGATGAAATATGTTCTTGCTCCCTCCTGACTGGAGACCCAACATTTTTAGCTGATTACGACGAAGAGGAGCTGTCTTACTGCTCTTTCTACGGGACAGACTTGGGTCCCACAAAGGCTGAACCAGAAACCCCTGAACCCTAGAATGTTGGCTTAGCACTTTCCTTTACTTTCCTTTTCAGAATCTTTTGTAATAAAATGTATATTGTTGTTGTTTGTTTTATTTCCATACTTTTTCCAATTGAATAAAATATTTTATTTTCGTTAGTTGTTTCTGTATATTGTGTTTCACTGCTTGATACAACTTACTGCCGCCGTCTGCCAATGGTGCAGACTTGACATGATCCGACTAGATCCACTACATTAGGATCGGATCGTGACACATTCTTCAACAAGACGGGGCCACATCCCACCAATCAATTTCCGATGATTCCATCCCCGCCCATAAGAACACTAATGAGGAAGATCATCTACAATCATCACAACTCATCTCAGTGCATTCTCCAGCTGACAAAATCCTCCTAATCCTTGCAAAGAGTTCAACCAAGACCATAATCATCACCCCCACCTACTGGTTCCACATCTGGGCCGGGGTACACTGTCCGACCATCCTCCTCCGGCAAGTTTTAATGGAAGCGACTGGCGCGCAAATCGGCAACAACTCTACCGGAATTCAAGTTCTCCCAACCCGGACAAAAAAAGCGCGCTACTCCACCTCCTATCGACACAAGGACATCAAAGCGCATCTCCCTAATGCCAGAATCTCCCTCTCAGTTCAAAAATGTTGTGGCGGCTGACCTAGATCAACCGCTACGAAAATGTTGATTCTAGCGTGGAACTGTTGCAGGATGGGGACTGCCCCGACAGTTCAAACCCTGCGCACATTCCACGCCGCCACCCACCCCTCTATTCTCTTCCTGAAACCATGTCACCACCCACCTACACAAACCGCATACTCCCCAATCTTGGGTTTTCAAACTTCTTCTCCATAGATCCAGATGGCCGGTCGGGAGGACTTTGGCTGGCATGGGACGCTGCTATCATTGGTACTGTTACTCATGCTTCGAAGAACATCATCATTCTCCCTATTGAAGCCAGCCATACAACCCAGCGTGGAACCTATTCTGCGTCTACGGTTGCCCAAAAAAATAGACATGCCTTCTTTCTGGAACACCATAAAAGCCCTCTCAGCATCCTTCACTGTACCATGGTGTGCTATTGGTGATTTCAATGAAATTTCAAGCCCTCATGAAAAAAGTGGTGGACGCAGCTTTGATCAACAGTCTTCTTCCTCCTTCATGCAAATGATGAACCATTGCAGTCTTATCGACCTGGGGTGCAATAGTCCGGCGTACACCTGGTCGAATGGACGTGCCCCCTCCGCACTCATCCAAGAACGTCTCGACCGAGCTCTTGCTGACGCAGACTGGTGCACTTCTTTCCCACACTCCACTGTTTCCACTCTTCCCCATATCAATAGCGATCATGCCCCCATTCTGTCGAACACAAGCAACAACACCATCCGTAAGAAGCGGCCTACCAGATTTGAAGCCTTCTGGATGAAAAGTGACTCCTTCACCAATATTTTAGCAAAATTATGGATGTCAAATGACGCGGGGACCAGCACCCACCTCGCCCAGAAGTTGAAAATAACGTTGGAGAAGCTACATAAATGGGGACAAAGCACGTTTGGCAACATCAAAGTTCGGACCAAGAACCTACAGGATCAGCTCCTCACCATCCAGTCGGGGAATGTTTCGTACCACTCATTGAGGAGCACAGAATTAGCTCGGAACTCAATGAACTTCTACTGCTAGAAGAATCCTGTTAGAGACAACGTTCTAGATGTCAGTGGATTGGGGAGCACAGAATTAGCTCTGAACTCAATGTTTCGTACCAAGTACTTCCACACCAGGGCCTCGACAAGGAAACGGAGAAATGATATACTTTGCATCAAACGTCCGGATGGAGGATGGACTTCGAACCAAGATGAAATCGCAGCTACCCTTATCCAACATTTCGAGAATCTGTTCGGGACGACTGAAACTACTCTCATCGACGCCACCTTCCCGGCCTCTACTATGCACATATCTACCGTCGACAACGAAGAAATCAGACGTGTCCCAACCCCCGAAGAGATTGAACAAACACTCAGAGACATGGGACCATTAAAGGCTCCAGGATCTGATGGTTTCCCGACCATTTTTTATCAAAAAAAACTGGGATATTGTTGGGAAAGAGCTTATCAGCACTGTGCAACAATTCTTCCTTAAACGCCATATGCCCCTCAATATCAATCATACAAATTTGGCTCTCATCCCCAAAAGCAGTGCACCAGAGAAACCCGCCGATTACCGCCCAATTTCCCTATGCAATGTCACATACAAACTAATCGCCAAGCTCCTAACCAATCGGATGCGTCCCATGATGGATAAAGTCATCTCTCCTTTCCAAAATGCATTCATACTAGGCAGACATATAGCGGACAACATCATCGTCGCCCAGGAAATCTTCCATGCTATGAAGTCGCTTCCTCGTCAGAAAGACTATGTTGCCCTAAAAGTTGATATGGCCAAAGCGTATGATAGGCTCGATTAGGGTTTTATCAGTGCAACTCTCCAGGGGGTCAGGATCACCGGCCACACAAAAGAACTGATCATGGCGTGCATCACATCGTCATCCTTCTCTGTTCTTGTCAATGGCTCTCCACAAGGACTCTGCTACCCCAGATGAGGAATTCGACAGGGCTGTCCAATGTCGCCTTACATCTTCATTTTGTGCTCGGACATCCTCTCGCGTCTACTCCTCCAATATGAACGAAACAACCACCTCAAAGGAATTCGAATCAACCGGTACACACCTTCAATTTCTCACCTTTTATTCGTTGACGATCTACTGATCTTTGGGCAGGCTTCTCGATCGGCATTACTCACTATACAATCAATCCTTCACAAGTTTGAAGCTTGGTCGGGTCAACATATCAACTACGGGAAATCAAGCATTTACTTCAGCAAACGAGTCTCGGAGGAGGACCGAAGTGAGCTAGCATCACTCCTCAACCTCCCGTTGATGGCAAGATCGGACAAATACCTGGGGCATTGTCTTCTACTCCCTAAAGGACGGATCTCGACCTATAGTAACCTTATCGACAAATGTGCTACTAGACTCAAAGGGTTGAAAGCTAAAGCTCTCTCTCATGCGGGGCAGTCTACCCTCATAAAATCCACCCTGGGCTCCCTACCTGTCTACTCCATGTCTGCGTACAAAATCCCTATCACCATTGCAAACAAATTGAGTCGGATGCATCGAGAGTTCTGGTGGTGACTCGAATGAAAGAAGGATGCATTTTCTCCCATGGGACACATTCACCAAACCAAAGCATGACGGTGGACTCGGTTTCAGGATTCCGGGATGGGTCAACGACTCATTAGTTGGCAAGTTACTATGGAGATTCATCGATCAACCCCAACTCCTATGGGTGCGTCTCCTCCAAGGTGTCTATCTCAAGGGGAAGTCGATCTGGAATGTCCCCATTGCCAAACGGGCGTCGCCTACCTGGCGGAGTATCCTGGAACTGCGGCCTATAATGACGCACAACATATGTTGGATAGTCAAGGGAGGATGGATCGATATCTACCACGATCCCTGGATCCCATCTCTAGCAGGTCACAAAGTCGCGTCGTCCCCTACTCAACAGAATGGTCCCAGATTGGTACGAGAATTAATGAACATTCAAGACCGAACCTGGAATCGGACCCTCATCGACACACTTTTCTCACCATTGGAGGCCAAAGCCATCACTAGTATCCCCCTGCATGAAAACGACGACCATGACGAATTGATATGGACCAACACTACAAACGGATCCTTCTCGGCCAAATCCTTATACGAGTCAATACGTAATCAACAGGATTCATGCTCTTCGTCTTCCACAAATGATTCCAAATGGTGTACCTTTGGAAGTTGAGACATATCTCCCCAAGGATCCAAATGTTTCTATGGCGCATTATGCATAATGCATTACCTCTCCTCTTCTCCATCCAGAAAAAGATTCCCTCCACAAATGCGATGTGCCCTTTCTGCGAAACCCAAAATGAAGACCAAAATCGCCTATTCCTTCACTGCAACATCGCTCGGGAAGCATGGTTTATCAGCCCGGTTGGCCTTCGAGTTGACGAACACCATTTCATTCGTTAACTACTAGAAGCTTGGCTGGTAGAGCCTCAAGCACACGATGCGCTGAGGATGGCGGTAGCTCTTCTATGGGCCATCTGGAAAGCTAGGGGTGATTGTGTGTTCTGTCACCTAGCACCATCACCTGTCAGCATTGCAGCCAAGGCTCATGCTAACTATTTAGCGTATCGCGAAGGCGCTTATGACCGCATGAAGGAACTTCGAGATAGGGGCACGGCAACAACTGTGGCCTGGACCCCTCCGACCGACGACTATATCAAAATCAACGTGGACGGGGCAACGTCCAACTCTGCTATTGCTGCAGCAGCTGTTGCTAGAGATGCTTCGGGGAGGTTCATCACAGCCAAAACATGCATCATTTCGGCCTTGATCGATAGCACAAATCCCCTGAAAGCTGAGATCCTTGCCATACACTTGGGCATCTCCATCATCCAAGAGAGGGAGCTGGACCGAACAATCATCGAAGGGGACTCTCTTATTGCGCACAAGATTATCAATGGCGAGAAGAATCTGATCCCTTGGAAACTCCAAGATAGTATCACCGCCCTTCATCTTGATTTGGAGAGTATTTGTAGTACCCCGCTCCTAGCGGTTCACTATGTAAGGCTTGTGGCTTGGTTAACTCGGTCGGAACCGAGTATTGGGAGAAACTTACCGTCGGCACCGAATCGATCACGGACAAGTGCATAAGAACCTTTCCAACAAATGGATTGGTTTCTCTTGAAAAGCGTCCAAGAATTTTCTTTGGATGTTTTGCTGCTGGTTTTGTTGCTTGGTTTTGATGGATGCTTTTCTGAATAATTTTTGATGATTTGATTCTTGTCCGTTTTCATCGATTTGTATAGCATTCATTCTTGAGAATTCTGAGACAAGAAAACATAACGAGACGGAGTATTAACCAAACTTTGGTGCCATTACAGACTGACGCGTGACGGAAGGTGTCACGACCCGTACCCAATATTTGGACATGAGCCGTGGGTACGTCCAGCCTACACCGCGGTATCGGCGGTAGAACGCTGTCTAGTCATCTCCACAGTTTACAAATACAACCACTCAGTTTATATTTATTTTTCACAAGGTAAACAATTCACAGAGGGGCCAAAACTAATGGATTCTATAAATAACTTGGAGAGATAGATAATGAATAAACTGAGAACTCCAATATCAAAATGTACCAAGTGTCACAATCTCCAAAGAAAAGTAAAGTACTAGTAGTATCAACTCATGAGTCTCAAAATAGAAAATACATCAAAAGTCTCAAACTGAACAAGCTATGAAGATAATAGAATAAAGCTACTGAAAGCCATCCGTAGCAGGCAAGTCTGCATAGGCAGCCTCCAACTCGTCCTGTGCACCAAAGTCGGGATCTGTAGTGTGCTCATAATATGTAGTGCAAAAGTCCTCTAACTCATCACCTAAAATGTTGGTTATCCAGTCAGGATTGGAACAAGCACACAAACTGAAAAACTATCCGCAACATGATAGGATCGACAGTACATGAATATATCATATGTAAAAGAAAGCTGAGTAGAAATGTGATGACATAGTATATCTAGAATAAGGTATAAATCATGGAGTAATATGTCAACTGGAATGAGTATAGAAGCATAGTGACATGTCAAGTGGTAAAATGATAAAAGACAATCTAATCTAAGTGAATTGAAATACCCTTCTAGACATGTGAACGGCTAAGGGTTAAATACGGCTCACTGCACGTGTCGTGTGCAGCTGCTATCATTCAAGATTAGACATATTGGGATAGAATGGGAAGTTCACACATCTACTAAGGTATTTCCCCTCCCGACCAGTACTCATGAACCCAAATAAGTCACGAAAAGAAGCTAAACAAGAGTATAATAAATGGGGTTCATGTCTCTCACTCGTGTGTCCATCGTGTCATCAAGCAAAAGAACATATGAATGTATACTGCACAAAACCATCAGAATTGGAAGTAGAACAGAAAATGTACTTGCCTGTCGTCCTGAGCTGGTGATACGAGTTTAGTACTGAATCAGAGTCCAACCAACCTATATTATGAATTTAATATAATCAATACACAAATTAGAGAGTATGAAGATGGGTTTATCTATATGCCCAACTTACCTAAGGTTAATTCCAACTGTTACCACTATCTGAACCATGCAACTTGCATATGATACTCTAACACAACTGTCCCTACCCGGCCTATTAGGTAGATTACTAAATTTTGCCTATGGAGTTGATGTTTGTTTCTACCTACACAATCTAATCTCTCCTAGGCAACCTGGAGTATGTACTCGTTTCCTGTATAACAGAGAAACCAATGGTCTAATGCTACTTCTAACTCTGGTATGTGTAGACTGCTATCCTTCAGATTTGGCAACTGAATTACAGGTATCCTAATAGTAGGTACCTGAACCAATGGTCTGATGCTATTTCTAATCTCTTCTAGGTTTGGCAACTACCTTATAAACCAACTACTATACCAGAGTATCCACATAGGGTATTATACTCTTGCATACGTGTACCAATTGAGTCCCCCTCCCCAAACTAGTATCAGTCCCAGTCAATGTTATACCCTGGTCGAATGGTCCAGATTTAATACCAAGCGATTTGCAAGGGATCACTTGAAGCACTCGATAAAAGTTAAGTAATCATCTGAACTAGTACTCTTTCCAGGTTTTTAATAAGCTGTAATGAAGATCTCAGACTTAGAAACTTAACTCTCTGGGTGTAGCCCACAGTTGGAAGAGACCCTCGAATCAGAATTGAGAAGTACTACAACTCTAACCCAAACAAATACATATTTGGAGGTTAACTCGTCAGTGTCCAGTTGAAATGCAAAAGGGGTTCACCTGGTGGTGGCAATAGGATACAAGGAGAATCCATGAGTTAGTCTCACTTGGATACAAAATAAGATCCAACTTAGTAGTTACGGTTACATGAGGAGTCTAATACAACAGTGTCTATGGAAGCATTGATTTAACAAGGCTTAGAACAAAACAAGTCAAACAGTAATTGACAAAACTAGACTACCTCCTATAAGCACAACTGAAACCTCCCATTTCCTTGTGATGCAGACCCATACACACAACCCTTGACTGCACAAGGTGTATTCCTGTTGAGGACATACTTGTACACTGTTCATGAATAAAAGTTTGTACAGAACAGGATATATAAAATAGCGTACATATATGGGTGTAACCTCTAATTGACATAATCCGGTTATCCAAGAGCAGGGCAACACATGTACTAGTGTCTGCATCACAGTCACTCATAGGCTTCCTGTTAGTAGGTTCCTACAGTAACTCTAACTTTTGCTTGAGTGCATGAACCAATTGACAAAGAACCTGAAGCTATCTCACTGTAGTCAGATAGAAATCCAGAAACAATCATGATAATTGCATAAACTCTTATTTCCCTGAGATTGAAGACCAGTCCATGTCCTACCAGGGTTTCACACCCACGAATTCCTCTTAAACCCAAGTCCAGGGAATTGAATCTATATTGAAAAGGTTGATCCTTATAGGAGTATCAATCATCTGTTTAAAGGAAAACTGGACTGGGAGATACTTTAGCCTAGGTGGATTGCCCAGTTTGGTATCCAGTGTTGTATAACAAGGCTTATCTTTAGTCTATGGCCCTCTGTTAATATACTTAGAATGCTGGAATTCTCATGGTGGTGTCTACTGGTACTAGGAATTGGGCTTGTGTTCGAGTATCAATTCGATTTTATTGCAACCAAGCATGGTATCCTATTCCAAACTGATGCAGGGTCGGGTAAGATACCCATGCTCAGTCTGTTGTCCCTGTATTCTCCTTTGAATACCAATGTCAACTCAGACACAGGTAGGGGAGACAGGGCACGGTCCTGTTGGGATCCATAGTCTATCCTATGAACCAATCTCCCATATGGAATACCCTGTTCTCTAACATGGCTGGTTGAAACTCCTCTTATACATACGGTTCAGTTTGTGCCTGTGCAAGCCAAGCCCGCACCAATCTGTTACAGGTATCCATGGTTCGACCGAGGCTCCATACAATATTAAGTAATTCGATATCCTGTATGGTTTTGTTTTCCTGCGACCTTTCACTATAAACTCTCAATGTTCTGGTTTTTGCCTTGCAACAGGACAACTAGTCGAAACACAACTCTGGTATTCCCCATGTTTATGTGAAGTTACAGGTATATTGGCACAAAGTGTGCTGATGCATATGACTACTACAGGTTCCCAATCATGAGTACAAGGGCTCTTATATGTCTCTTCTTAGGAATTAACACAAATACTTCCTTCCTTCTAAGCATGGTAGCATCATAAACTATGGTAGATGAAAGGGAGGTGATTACCTGATTGAGGAATTTGAAAAACTCTGCTAGAAAACTTCTCGACAGCGCTTCACGAACTTGAAAAGAGCGGAAAGGTTTTAGGGTTTTCCAGGGCTTAGGATCGTTTTTATCTCTTCTATAAATACTTTAGGAGTTGGATTGAATCAGAGGAAGGAATTGATAGAGATTGGGTTTTAAGGATCGGATTTGGTTTTATCTCTTCGAAAATTTAAATTAGAACTGAGTAATGAGTCGACAGGTGGATTTGAAATTCACAGAATTATACCAAGGTCCTTATTAATACTGGATATTAGCAATAGGCCCCCAGTTCCCTTCTCTTCTTTACAAAAAAAAAACTAATAAACATGTATTACATGAATAACTTGATTATTAAATTATAAAAATGCAATAGTCAATAATCATCCCTGTTTAATAAAAGATAAATAAGCGAAAAATAATTGGGGATTTTTGGGTCAAGGGCTCACAGAAGGCTAAGCGCGCAAGTGTTCCTCTCTTTCTCTGCGATTATCTAATTTGGTGAGTGTTGATCTCTGTGGTGGTATTGTTCCTCTCGCTATTCCTTCATGCCAACTAAATAAAAGGTCTTGCAACATCCGTTGATCGATATCAAGTTGCTAATGCCACAAGTTAATACCACTAAGAAGCTAGTCATTGAACATTGAAATGATGCTTGTCCCTTGAACATTGAATGAATCGATTACACTGTTAACAACATTGAGATTATGCTTGTCCATTGAACATTGATTTTACGGCGATGAACTGAACATTGAATTGAAATGAATTAATGCCTGAAATGATGGAATGTGAAATGTTGAGAATGAACATGTTGCATAGTATTTAATATTCTATGCACACAATGTTTATCGAGTCTGACACACATTCGCATGACCATAGACGTACTTGTATACAAGGATTTTCCTCGAACGGTACCCACGGCGGTGGGATCGAGTCGGCCTAAGAGGAAATTAGTGCTTTGGTAGCACGATATCGGAATCTTCATTCGGGCACGCAACCTGATGAGTGGTCAACCGCATACCATACGAAGTCCTATATGGCACGTTGACATGGTGCACAACCACCAGTGGCCATGTTGTAAGGATGTATGCTAATCAATATCTTATGCAGAGGCGGTAAGTATATTATTATTATCCTGTATCTTATGGAGGAAAGCTGGATTCGGCCAATGGTAAAGTAAACATGGTTTCATAAAATTCCATGTTGCCTTAATTGTGATTTTCTCTGAATGTTGCCTGTTCCTAATAAGTTCATGATTTAAAATACTTGTCATTAATAAAATATCGGTTTAGCTGAGTGGGCCAACGGGCTCACCAGCACATTGTTATAATGTGCTGACCCCTTCTCCACTGGTATTGGAGAAGGCTCAGGCGCACGACCGAACTAAGGCTTTCTGAATTGCTACTACTTTCAAGTTGTTTTCCCTAAAGATGCACAAAGTATTGCGGAGTTTTCAAAGATGGCTACTTATATTGCAAAGTACTAAAGGGGCATGATGTATAGAATGAGAAGTTATTTCATGGAGGCCTATCAGTTGTACTTCTTTTCATGAATCAATGTAGCTGAAAAGGCATTTCAAATAGTATCAAGAAAAGTTGTATTCTGACTACAATTATCAATAAAATGAGTATTTCTTCTTCCTATATTGTGTCCTTAATGTTTCTGAAATGTGGTTGGGTTTTAAATGTTTTCAAATGACATAACAGTGCACGTTCTTGCCTTGTACAAGTGCAACACCAGACTTGTACGACATCACGCCTTAGCGAGGACGAACGATTCGGTGCGAATTGAAGCGAGGACGAAAGATTTCCCAAATTGGGACGTGACAAGTTGGTATCAGAGCACGGTTTCAACTCCTCGGATTTCAAAAATATTTTCAAAAAGGAAGTCTTGATGCAAATTTTCTCGATTGATAGTGTCGATAGCGCTGGCATGAAATAATGTTCCATAAAATAAGCCCATAAATATTTTATGAGTCCTAATGGAATTATTTTCTTATTGTAGAATGGCCAAAGGTGATAGCGCAAAGACGAATTCATCGTCTGACCCAATGGAGAAACTGATTAAACAATTGGAGGCTCAGAGGAAGCAGAGCGAAGCTCAACATCGTGCGCTTCAAGAGCAGCTTCAGTATCAGTTTTAAGAGCAGTTGGATGCTCAACAAAAGCAAGTGGATAATCTGTCTCAGATTGTCACCAAGCTGACGGCCGATTCCAATGTTTCTGCAAAGGCCGCAGCAACAGAGACCGTAGAAGTACTGGCAGAGAAACCTGAAATGCCGACACGGAAGAGAACGACTTCAAGAGCTGCGACCCGCCTGAGTTTAATGGGAGAGCAGATCCAGATGAAGTGATGGGCTGCTTGAACACACTTGAGGGCTACTTTCGAATGTTGGAGATACAAGACAGTAAGAGAGTGGAGTGTACTGCTGTACAACTTCGTCTCAAGGCCCAGGAATGGTGGCTTTCGGAGAGACAGGCACTTTGCGGTAATAGTTCAGACATGAAGATATCTTGGGAGACCTTCAAGCAGGCTTTCATTGCCCAATTTATTCTACCAGCTGTCCGTCAACAAAAAGAGAAGAAGTTCATAGAACTCCAACATGGCCTGATGTTAGTGGATGATTACGAAACTAAATTTTTAAAGAGAGTTGCATTCGCTGGATACATGGTCCCAAATGATGATGTAAAGCGAGGAAGATTCGTGCAAGACTTGAGAGTGAGGGCCTGCAAAGCGATGGGCTAAGTCGGAAGTGTACGTCTGTCACGACCCGCATCCTGATTAGGGGCACGAGCACGTGGGTACGTCCAGCCTACGCCGTAGAATTGGCGGTAGAATGCTGTATAGGTCTACTAGAAAGTATAGCATCTAGACATAATATATATATGTACCTGTCATCTCCGCACGGAGGTATATAATCTCAACTCAATCACAAGACATCTAGGGACGATAGGCACGAATATCGTAAAGATATGATGGAATATAAGTACGAAATAGAAGCAAAGTCAGAAACATAGAAGAGAGTCAAAAATATAACACAAGGTCCCAAACACAAATATAATATAAGTCTCATAAACTAGCTGGCTCGCAGTCCAGACAAACCTATCTAACAGTCTAAAGAGGTGCTATATCATCTACGGGCTCCAGGGGTAATGTCTCATCAAACTTTATCCTGGCCATACCCGTAAAAGGTAGAACAATCAGCCAACATGTCCTCTGTAAACATCAACGGTTATCCTGTCGAGAAAATAAGCAAGTACACCTCCAATAACAGTTCCATAATATTGACAAATGCTATAAGAGACAATCACAATGGAATACAAGATGAACATATCAAGATGGAAATATAACAGGATATGTAAAACAGAAAATTATGTCAGGTGTATCATGCAGGAAAGTAGAACAGAATAGAAGTAAATATCTGAATGTATAATGTAAACATAAAATGTGCCTTGAGATATTATAGCATTATGTGATCGGCTTGGGAAACAGGTCAGGCTATCCACTTGGTCCAACAATCACAAGAAAATCTCTGGAAAGGGTCATACCGGCCAACCTGGATAACGAGCACAAGGAATAAGATCTTGCTACACCCTACGTACGGTGAGGGTGACGCAAGCACAAGAATATAGTGACGGGGTGGCTTTGATCACATAACCTATAATAACTCCCTATCTACGAATAGTATATGGATCCGGACATAGCACGTCATGACACGGAATTCCCTAAGAGGGTAGCTACTCCCTCTCAGGAATCAGTGTCTATACAAGTACAGGAAATAAGACAGGAAATGTACCAATATACCAAGAAAGTCGAGGAATAACATCCCATGCCAGGATCCGGCGTATACTAGTCTGTGTACTATCGTGACGAGAATCAAGTAAAATACTATAACTGAATCGGATACAGAAAATATCAAGACAATGAACTACTATCAGAGAATGTACTCGCCTGCGGTCTTGAGCTGTCAAATAGGGTCAATGCTCAGAGTAATGTCACAAACGTAAAGATGAGATATATATAAGCTAATTAGGGTTCAACAGTGTTAGGCATGATTATATAGTATAAGCTATGTAATCTAGGTCAATCTCAGTCCAACTAAGTTAAACTAGGTCAAACTGGGTCAAAGGTTGACTTACAGCTGACTTTTGCTCAACTAGTCAACTCCAGGTCAAACTAGGCTAATGTTGACTAACAGTTGACTTTTGGTCAACTGGTCAACTCTGGTCAAGTTCTAGACATTTTTAGGCCAAGTGTTGACTGATAGTTGACTTTTGGTCAAAGCAGTCAAACTTGGTCAACTAAAGTCAAAACTAGCCTAAGCATACTATTCCTAATATTTACCTACCAAGATACCATATATCTTGGTCAAACAGGGTCAACTCTAATCTAAGAATTAAAATATCAAGTTGCACCTCGTTATTTGTACATCGAAACCTACGAGACGCAAATCGAGATGAGATAATCAACGATCAGGTTAATAATCTTATCACAGTGATCCACATGATCATCTTGTCAATTTCAGCAATGTGAGATCACTGGAATCGACTGACCTTAGTTTCGTTGTACTAATCTCGAAATACGAACTTAATAAGAATAAATTATAATAAAGGTTAATACACAGAGAAATAACTACAACCATTGTCTGATGATGAAACAAATATCACCAATGTGTCCAGAATGGTCAAATCAGCTAGGATAGCCTATCCATAAGTCCAATTTGGATACAGTGACAAAAAGGTAATTTCGTGTCAAAACGGTATCGGACCCTCTTTGTACCGAAAAATGTGCAAGGATACTAGTCCACTAAACCTAACAAATTATATGTCCACGAATCCAGAATGACGATACGAACCCAACGGTATATACAGAATTGGATTCCGTTGATCAGATCTCAAATTGGTCCGTTGACTAGAACATTGAAATTCCGATTTGCACGAAAAAGCGTGTCGGAGCCAATGTCCTCAAAACTCAGCAAATTATATGTTAACGAGTCCAGAATGACGATACGAACTCAACGGTATATCCAAAATTAGATTCCGTTGAGTTGATCTCAAATTGACCTGTTGACTAGGACTGTGGGACTCGCTTTGCACCGAAATGCGTGTCAGGGTCCACGTCCTCCAAATCTGACAAACTTTATATAAAAACGGGCCATAACGATGCCACGAGTCTACTGGTGGTGTCAGAAATTAAATCCGGAGTCCCGGGTTCAAAAATAAAATTTTACAACTGAAAAATTATGAATTCGGACGGCCAACTTTGGCGTCGAATTCAACCAAGCAAACGTGCTCACAATGAAACAAAACTTAAAGGATAGGAAGAGGGTTATACCAGCTGCACATAGGAACCAGTGGTACGCTAGACGGAGCTGCGATGGAGGAGATACGAACCGACGAAGTTGGCTCCACAAAAATGTCCAAAAATAACACAATTTAAAGCGTCAACTTGGTGGCCGGTTTTGATGTATCAAACGACAAAATTAACGGACAAAAATTGATAGGGGTGTGTACAAGCATGGAAAAGAATAAAGAAGGACCTATGCGGCTCTAACAGAAGGATCCCCATGCGGCTCAGGATCCCCATGCGGCTCAGAAGCCCATGCGGCTCAGGGGTCCATGCGGCTCAGAAGTCTATGCGGCTCAGGGGTACATGCGGCTCGGATACTTCCATGCGGCTCAGAAAGAAGCCACGTGGCCTTCAACAGTTCTCCTCTACACTCGACTGCATTTAATGTCTTGACGGCTGCTCTGACAAATGACAGCTACGATAGCTCTGACACAAAAATGCAATAATGACTGACATGATGGCGTGTTCATGGGAAAGAGGAGAAAGTCTCTTCACAGCTAGCAAAATCCAACAAGTTCCGAGGCCACTCCATGCGGCCGCTCACTTCATGCGGCTGCCCCTCTACATGCGGCTGCCTATCCTGATGCGGCTGTCTATCCTCATACGGCTGTCCTTCTGTATACGATTGCCTATCCTCATGCGGCTGCCCCTCTGCATGCGACCGCCTATCCTCATGCGGCTGCCCATCCACGTACAGCTGCAGGTTTCATACGACTGAGAGGACCCCCCCATATGCGGCTCGGCCAGGATGATCCAGTTGAGACACGTGGCGCTCTTCGCTATAATTGAGACACGTGGCAGTCTTATCTTCCCTGGAATTATGGTGCTAACAAATCTTAACAAAATTAGATTTGTTGCAATCGTCATAATTATCCAGATCAAATCAAATCAAGTAAATTGGACACGTGGCAGGCTATCACAAATCACGAAGATTCATGGCAATCAATATTTATTGCCCACAGAGATTTGATGCAATCCACATTAATTACCTAGATTTGCTACAATCAGAATTAATGGCCCAGATTCATTGATCCTTAACCGTCGACTTATCAAGGAGGTAATCATTGCAAACCCTAATGATCATACCCCCACTTCTATAAATAGCAAGGTGCCATTCCCTTGCAAAGGAGAGGATTTTCTGGAGCACTAGAGCAGAGGAGAGCATAGAAAAAGAGAGAGAGCACTACAGAGACATCCAGAGAGCCAGCAACTGAAGGCGCAAAGGAGTCTCCCCACACGTCCAAGAGCATTTCGTTACCGGAGCCAGGGCTGCATCCGATCGTCTAAGGAGTAAGGCAGAGCTGCCGTCGCTTTCCCGAGCCTCTATCGTCACCCCCCAGAATCTAAAATAAACAATTGTACTTAGATTGCTGTACCTAGGTTTTCGTCCCTAGGCTTTCTCTGTACGAGCGAGTTTGTATTGTGAAGTAGAAGTCCAGTCCTCCGATATAATTATTCTGTTCTTTTATAATCAATGGCAAATACGATGGTGACTCTGCTGGGGACAACCTTCTCCACGGCTGAGGAGTTGATGACGCAATCGGATGCAGCCAAACTTGGCTCCACACAACAGAAGATGGTTGTCCGCTTCGACCAACAGACGTTTGAAGAAATGCTCTCCGACGGGAGCGCTGGCCCGGTCCAGAAGTGAACCCGCACAAAAAAGCTCGCAGGGAGTGGAGGCCAAAATTATTTGCTCCTCTCCAAGCTTTTGACGGAGTACTCTCTGCTGCCTAAGACGGCGAAGGCAACTCTCATGCGGCCCCACTTCAAACCATAGAGGACTCTGCTGTCCCCAAGTCCTGCAAAGGAAAGCACTACGATGCTAGACTTACAGGGACAAAGAGTGATTCTATGTGGTCCAGGAAGAAGCCGAACAAAGGCACTAGCCGCAGGCTGAACACTCATGCGGCCAAGATTGCCAGCCCCATGTATGATGTCCATGCGGCTGAAACTGCCAGCCGAATGCAGAATACCCATACGGCTAAGATTTCCAGCCGCATGGAGAAGAATTATGCGGCCGAGGCTTCCAGCCGCATGAAGAAAGCCCGTGCGGCTACGATTGCTAGCCGCATGAAGACTGTTGATTCCAGCCGCATGCTGTCTGCTCCATCCAGCTCAGGCTCAGTCTTCGATCGCCTCTCTTATAGTCCTGATCTCTTACACTCTTGAGAAAATATGTCTGACTCTCTCCAGCACTACTTAGACTCTTCCTACTATGTGCCCTTACGCACTAGAGTGAAGAAGTCTAGGGCAGCACGAGTTTGGCGAGCTCAGTCCGCTATCCCGACCTCTGACCATCCGAACGTTCCACATACTGTTATGCGGGCCTCTGATGGAAAGTTGTACAGAACCGCTCGAGTCCAGCCCCCAGCGGCAAACGGACAGAGTGGTTCCCAAAAGTCTCCCAAAATCCAGGGAGCAAACATGGTTGTTCCAGACCCATCCGACTTGCGTGAGGTTATCCTCCACAAATGCAAGAAAAGAGAAGAGGCCTCGGTGTGCAAAGAATCCTCCTACGGGCGTCACTGTACCCAAGTTATTGTCAACTGTTGTTGCAACAACACGACGGTACGAAAAGACCGACAGTCCGTCTTTCAAAGATTACAACAGTCGAGCCCAGAGGATGAGGTGTCTTCCGTCGTCTCCTGCAACTCTACTCAGAAAATCCCCGCTGATGGGAGAGGGAAGAAGATAAACGTTTCCAGCCCGAAGATTTCAACCACAGTGACTAAGAAACTGTCGTCTAAACGGTTGTCCACCACCGGAGTTTTCTAAGGTACCCGTTCAAAGACGAAATCTGCTACAGTGGGAGATTCATCATCCACATCACTGGGGGTTACTGGAACTGGAGGTAGCATTCTTCCAAACATCCACGACAATCCGATGTTCCAAGAAGACGAGCCGGGGGAAACAACTCTCCCATCAGATACATCAGGTGACAACGTCCCCGAGGACGTCCACGACTCTCAAGACGAGGCAGGCTCGGAAGCTGGGGGTACTATTCTTTCCGAGTCCAAACCAGTGGAGAATATTCCCACGTATCCCGATGACTTCTCGCTACAGGGGTATGATTCGGAGGGTACATCATCCACCATCCCCTCCACTTCTACTCATGTAAGGACGGCATTCATGACAAACGACGAACAAGATGGTCCCAGTTATCGCCAACGCATCGACACTCTGGAGGCCATACTACGCACTTTGGTCAAATCGGTGGACGAGATCAAAGCAGCCCTCCCTACTCTGCAAGGAGGGACGCCTGGCCATACAAGCTTGGGTCCCGCGGTCAATGCGGACTCGAACTCAGCGGCACCAAACCCGAGCATTAATCCTCCTGAACTGTCGGCTACTACCGCTGCAGATGAAGCCAGGGAGGCAAGAAGAGAAGTCCAGGAGCTCCGGGCCATGTTCCATGCCCAAAAAAACTGCCAAGACCTCAGGATACGACAACTGTATCCCGCTACGTGGAGAGATGTTCCCTTCCCACCAAAGTATAAACCATTCCACATCAATCCATATGATGGAAAGACCTCCGCAAGTCGGTACATCACTTACTTCGAGGTCACCACTGACTATCTGCCCCATGACAATGCCATCCTTACACGATTATTTATCGGGGCATTAGAAGGGGTCGCCTTCGACTGGTACCGTAACCTGCCAGACAACTGCATCCACTCCTTCTCCAGCTTTAAGCGCATGTTCTTGGAGAGATTCTACGAAGTAGGACAAGATATCACAATGTCCACCCTCATGGATGTCGTTCAGGGAGAGAAGGAGCTGACAAGGAACTATATTGAGCGGTTTTGCCAAACCGCAATGAAGTTGCCGTCTGGTAATCCGGATTCCTCCCTAATTGAAATTTGCCAAAAGACACTGCTCCCAACAATCAACCTCTGGATGGGTAAAAATCAATTCAAGGACTGGAAGACGTTCATCATCAGTGCCACTAGCGCCGAAGACAGATAGAAAAAAGCTCGCCAACTGGGATTGCACATCTCGGAGGGAGAGGACAAGGGAAAGCGCCCTAATACCAACAACAACAATGGTGGTAACTCCTCCAACAATCGGGACAACAAGGGCAAGCAGGCTATGGTGCCGACACAGCCCAGAAACCTGAGTCAAAATCGGCAGACAAGCAATGGCCGCAAATGACCTACTCCTTCGAAGACGGCCATGTCAAGTCCATCTTGGACATGCTCATACCAGGAGATAGAATTCAGCTCCCTCCACCAAGACGGGAACCTCGGGCGACAGAAATAGAGAGCCCAAAGTACTGCCATTACCACCGCTACGTCCACCATGCTACACACGACTGCTACCAACTGAAGCGATACATCCAATATCTCATCGATTCAAAGGCTCTGGCCATTGATTTCGAGGAGATAACCGTGGCAGCCAATATGGTGTCCGTCCAGTTTGGCAGCTTCCTTCCGACAGAGACTCAAGACGGCGTGGTACCCATCCCTCGGGCGACAATGGAGATTACTAATCTTCCAACTCCTCGAGATCAGGCTACTGGTCTAGTACCCCTTACCACGTCACGAGGAGAGGTCATGTGGGTCCATCCAGACTTGGTACCTGAAGTGACTCAGTCCGTACCTCCCTTCACCAGCAAGAAGAAGAATAGAAAAGTCAAATCATGCCGCATGATCTCGACAGAGGTCAAAGAAGCTGCTGCTGTTGTTACCCGCTTTGGTGCTCAATCCCAACCTACGCCAGATAACTCGGCTAAAGATCATCAGCCGGCCACTGCTGACGCTCTGGGACCTTCTCAACCTCCGACGACCAACAAGCCTATGCCGAAGGAGACTCGCTTTGACAAATCCCTCTAAAAAGAGGCACCTCATGGGCTGAAAAGGCCCTACAACTTTGACATCTTGGCACGATTGGCCAATACACCGGCCAAATTATCATTATACGAGCTCCTGAGACTCTCCAAGGATATTCGTACGGCTTTGAGCGATGTACTCCAGAATGCCGACGCATATTTGGCTCAGGTCAACCTCACGGAAGAGGGCCCGCCTGCAAATCTCCAAGACAGCGCTTGCATAGGAGCGATGCCCAACATTGTCTTCACGCCGCAGGATATGCTTATCAAAACCAACCTGCATGATCGTCCATTATATTACACTGGATACATCAGTGACGTAAAGGTGGATCGGATGCATATTGATCCTGGTTCTTCCATAAGCATCAACCCGAAGGGTCTGTTACATCATCTCCGTATTTCTATGCATCGCCTGACGCCTACAAGCACCACCATCAGCGGTTTCAATTCGGGCAAGAGCTACCCGATTGGAAAGATTCGCTTGAAGTGCCAAATTGGCGATCTTCAGTCAGAAGTGACCTGTTACGTCATAGATGCGGACACATCCTACAATATCCTCCTGGAGCACCCTTAGATACACGATTACATGATCGTGCCTTCCACGCTGCACCAGTGTTTCAAGTAAGTCAACAAACACGGCTTCATGAGGACAGAATTTGCCGACATCGATCCTTTTAAAGGGGTCGAGTCCTACTACTCAGACTACTGCTTATACGAGAAATCGAAGAGGCATCTTGGTGAAGGAGAGGTACAAGCTCGAACTGAGACGGCCACAGGATCAGAAGAACCTATGACGATCCACCTCCAAGCTCGTAAACCTGGCAAGTCCGCACCCCTTACGGCCGCTCTGCGTAAGGACGCAATCAGCCTCTCGGCACAAGAGGGGCAAATGATAATCCGGCTGCCAAGGTCCGGCCAAGCGTCAAGACCCACAACAGAGCCACTGACAATCAGATTGCCTAGAGTCGGCCAGCCACAAACGGAGAGGCTCAATCCCTCCGACAAGCCAATGACGATACGTCTTCCCAAAAAGAATCATCAACCCGATGCAAAGTCTGGGGCTTCTAGCGAGCCAACCACTCCCCGCCCAGTATCGAGTACCAAACTGGGGGTCGCTAGTTTACCAACAACTCCACGTTCGGCTCCACCAGCAGAACCCCTGATGATCAAGTTGCCTAAGTCATCCTCTCAGTCTTCATTTATACGGGGGGTGGCCGAAGAAGAACCAGAACTGGCCAAGTATGTGCTGCTCACACTGATGCTCCATCCGCAGACGATGTAATCCCGTTAGAAAAGATACCTTACTTCATCAATAAAGGGCTATCTTTGAACTACATCGAGCTTAATAAGCTTTGTACAATATATGCTATGGAATACGGTATAGGTACTCACCTACACACACATGTGGCAGATGTCCACACCGCAAACCAACGTACTTCCATGGAAGATGCTTACCATATAATCGAAGGAGGGGACCATCCAATCATCTTCGACCGGAAGAATGATCCACAGTCCTTCACCATAGAAGAAGTCGATCTCGAATCGGACGCCGGGGGACTGCCTCTCTATCTATATAGACCCTAATCCAAATACCTCATGCAGAAATAGGGATATGATCTGGAGACTAAGTCAGGTCTGAACTACGGCACTGGTCGACGATTACCTTTAAAGTCGTCAGTCCCGACTGGCAAACCACATGACTACTACAACAAGACCCGATGTGGACTGGGATATGTTACGCCTGCAACGACCCCAGAAAGCTCGGATGAGGAATACGACTGGCAGTCATACTCAACCGGATCACCAACTTCTGATTCGGATATCAGCATCGGGGATATATTCAGGCGGGTCCTGTCTGTCAATATGGCATTCGCCGATGCTTACGAAGAAGGTGAAGACCTTCCTGAACTCCTTGAATTAGAGCCATGGGCCCAACAGCTGGATGCGCAATGGGAGAAATGGTTTGAACAAAGAGAGCCTCCCACTGAAGATGAGGTCATGCAAGTGGATCTCGACAATGACTCTTCTCCAAAACTAATCTTCGTTAGTAAAAGCCTGATCGATAAAGAGCGAAAATCGCTACTGGAACTCGTCAAAGAATATATCGACATGTTCGCCTGGAACTATGAAGATATGCCAGGGCTCAATCTCGATGTTGCTCTTCACAAGCTCAACATTCGGCCAGATGCAAAGCCAGTCAAACAACAGCAACGACGTTTTCGTCCAGGCATCATAGATGCGATCGAAGTCGAAGTCAACAAACTGATAGCCAGCGGCTTCATTCGTAAGAAACAACATCCAGACTGGGTCGCCAATATAGTACCGGTCCTCAAGAAGAATAGGAGGATTCGAATCTGCATCGACTTCTGCAATCTGAACGAGGCATGTCCCAAAGATGAGTTCCCCCTCCCTATCACAGACATCATGATTGACAACACCTGCGGCTTCGAACGTATGTCGTTCATGGATGGCTTCTCGGGATACAACCAAATCAAGATGTCTCCCGACGACGAAAAGCATACATCATTCCGAACACCGATTGGCACATACTGCTACACAGTCATGCCTTTTGGTTTAAAGAACGCTGGCGCCACCTATCAGAGAGCCATGAGCATCATCTTCAGGGACCACTTGCGTAAGACAGTAGAGTGCTACGTTGATGACATCGCAGTCAAAAGCCGCCCTAAGGAAGACCACCTGCATGATCTAAGGACAGTGTTCGACCTGATGCGAGCGCACAACTTGAAAATGAACCCCACGAAATCCTTTTTGGACGTATCCAGCGGGAAGTTCTTGGGTTTCATCATTACCTCCCAGGGTATCCACGTGGACCCTGAGAAGACGAAGGCAATCATGGAGATGGGTCCCCCGAGAAATCTCCGAGAACTCCGAGGCCTTCAAGGGAGGTTAGCTTACATCAGGAGGTTCATTTCTAACCTCTCCGGGCGATGACAGCCATTCACCCATCTCATGAAGAAGGGTGTCTCATTCGTATGGGATGAAGAATGCCAGCGTGCCTTCGACAGCATCAAAAAATATTTGTCGAACCCTCCAGTCCTGGTGGCCCCGGTTGCTGGAAAACTATTTCTGCTCTATGTACGAGCAATGGAGCATTCCTTCGGCGCTCTGCTAGCACAAAACAACAATGCAGGCAATGAGCAAGCTATATATTACCTCAGCCGAATGATGATCGGGCCAGAGCACCGATATACCGTCGTAGAGAAGGAATGCCTCGCCCTGGTGTTCGCCATTCAAAAGACGCGACACTACGTCACGGGACAAACCATACATGTGATATCACGAGTCAACCCCCTCAGGGTCCACATGACGAAACCAGGGGCACTCAGCTCTCGCCTCGCTACATGGGCAATATTACTGTCCCCCTACCATATAGTCTTCGTCCCACAAAAGGCTGTTAAAGGTCAAGCTCTGGCAGACTTTTTAGCAGCCCACCCAGGCTCGGAATCGGCCAAAATATACGAAAAAATCCCAGATGAGGTCGCCGACTCGCATGCGACCTCTCACGATGATATATGGCGAATGTTCTTCGACGGTGCTTCAAGGATCGGACCCAAGGGCAACATCGTTGTCGGAGTCGGAGTAGTGCTGGTTTCTCCTTCCAGACTGGTGATCAATCGCGCTTACTCCCTCACGGAACCCTGCTCTAACAATGTGGCCGAGTACAACGCTTTAGTCATTGGCCTCCAACTTGCAAGAGAGCTGGGGGTAGAGTATCTTGAAGCATATGGCGATTCACAGCTAATCGTCAATCAGATTCGGGGTTCATACGAGGTTCGCCATGAAGACATGATCCCCTATTACCAAATAGCGATCAACATCATCTCGTCATTTGAAGGGTTCTTCATCGAACACGTCCCCAGACTCCAAAATATCGAAGCCGATGCCCTAGCAGGCCTTGCCACTTCCCTAGCAGTGCCGAACAATATTCATCATTTGGTGGACGTGATAGGCCATGAACTGGTCTGTCCTAAGAACAACGTTCAATTTGTGGCAAATTATTCTGCTCAGATGATCGACGAAGCACCAGACTGGAGACAGCCATTCGTTGACTTCGTAGTCTACGACATTCTGCCGGAGGACCCAAAGGAAGTTACCTCTATCAGAAGATGTTCTCTCAGATTCTTCTACGATACAGAGACAAAAATGCTGTATCGTCGATCCTACGATGGATTATTGCTTCGATGTCTGTCAAACGCAGAAGCTAAAGAAGCCGTACGCGAAGCTCATGACGGTGTTTGCAGGGCCCATCAGCCTGGCCTAAAATTACATGACCGTCTTCGCCGAATGGGCTACTACTGGCCCACGATGGTAGCAGATACGATAGACTATGCAAGGAAGTGCAAAGCCTGCCAAGTCCACGCGGACTTCATCCACCAGCCATCCAAATTTCTACATCCGACAGTGGCGTCCTGGCCATTCGAAGCATGGGGAATAAACATCACTGGTCCGATCACTCCATCTTCGTCCCGAGGATACCGCTTCATACTCGCAATCACAGATTACTTCTCCAAATGGACGGAAGCTGTTCTGCTTGCAAAAGTAAAGACTTCAAACGTGATCAGCTTCCTCAAGCATCATGTTATCTACCGCTTTGGACTGCCCCGAAGGATCATCCACGATAATGGTCCGCAGTTCACAAGCCACGCCTTCTATCTGTTTTGCGAAAAACACCGAATCCAGAATATTGCTTCAACGCCATACAATCCGGCAGCGAATGGGTTGGTGGAAGCATTCAACAAAACTATTATCAAATTGCTCAAAAAGTTCATATCATCCAACAAACGCGACTGGAATGAGAAGCTTGGTGAATACTTATGGGCATACCGAACTACAGTCCGAACAGCAACGGAGAACACACTATTCTTCCTGGTGTACGGGAGTAAGGCAGTTCTTCCATTGGAGACTCAAATACCCTCGCTCCGCGTTGCTCTCACTTATCAATTGACGACGGACGATAACTACCGTCGCTGGCTACAAGAGTTGGAGGCCTTAGATGAAAAGCGCCTATTAGCTCAGCAACGAATCAAGCTATATCAAGCACGCATCTCCGGAGCCTTCAACAAGAAGGTTAAAATCAGAACATTCCAAGTGGGCGATCTCGTTCTGGCAGTTCGAAGGCCGAAGGTTATGACTCACAAAACCGCCGGCAAGTTCCAGCCAAAATGGAAAGGTCCATTTATGATTGAGGCTGTATTCTCCAATGGTGCTTACCGCCTCGCAAAACAAAACGGAGACTTGCTCATGTTGCCCATCAACGGCACGTTACTGAAGAAATATTATGTCTAAACGACATTCATAAAACTCCAGATTATTGAGTTATGTATCCGTCGGTACCGCTGAACTCACATTCACAACACCCCAGATTATTGAGTTATGTACCCTCCGGTACCGCTGAACTCACATTCTTCAGATTCCAGATTATTGAGTTATGTAATCGCCGGTACCGCTGAACTCATATTCTTCAAATCCCAGATTATTGAGTTATGTACCCGCCGGTACCGCTGAACTCATATTCTCCAAATTCTAGATTATTGAGTTATGTACCCGCCGGTACCGCTGAACTCACATTCACAATACCCCAGATTATTGAGTTATGTACCCTCCGGTACCGCTGAACTCACATTCTCCAGATCCCAGATTATTGAGTTATGTACCCACCGGTACCGCTGAACTCATATTCTCCAAATTCCAGATTATTGAGTTATGTACCTTTCGGTACCGCTGAACTCATAATCGTAGATCGCTGAGTTATGTACCCTCCAGTACCGCTGAACTCACATTCTTCCTCCAAATATCACAAATTACTGAGTTACGTACCCGCAGGTACCTCTGAACTCACACTCCGGTCACTCTTTTAGGTAGTAAGTAATGTGTAACCATACCTCTGAACTTATTCTTCTGAAAGAGCTCCTCCCTCATGATCCACTACCCGCACTCTCAGTGCACAAAAAGGGTAACAGATCTACAAAATTCCCAAAACGACCATGTCGATGTTACCTCTGAGTCGTCTCACTTTCGCCAAAAACAAATCACCCTTCTGCAAAGAACTTCCATGTCCTCATTACCTCTGAGTCGTTCTATGTACCCCCTTTATGGAGTCCACTCCTGCCATGTCCTCATTACCTCTGAGTGGGAAGGCTCCATCGAAGAAACCCTCATGCTTGCCATGTCCTCATTATCTCTGATCAAGTATGTTGGTTCACTCTCAACTTATTATCTGTACCAAAAAAAAAACCCCAGGGTACGCCAAAGATAATAGGCCCACAAATGTCTTCCGACGACCACAAAGGTTCTCTGTTGACCATAAATATCCTCCGTGGAGTCCACTCCTGCCATGTCCTCATTACCTCTGAGTAGGAAGACTCCGCGATAAAACCCCCATACTTGCCATGTCCTCATTACCTCTGAGTAAGTATGTTGGTTTTCTCTCGTCTTATTATCCGTATCCTGAACCAGGGTATGCCAAGGATAATAGGCCCACAAATGTCCTCTGCTGACTACAAATACTGTACTAAGTTTTCTAGTACATGCACATCATTCCTCATCATGCCCCGGGAGCCCAGCTGCTCCATGGCATTCTTTCTCCCGATACCCGGAACGTCTATAACCACCTTACCGTAGAATTGCTCCAGGTATCCCTATCAAACTTGTTATCCATACCTAAAACCCAGGTATGCCAAGGGTAACAGGTCCACAAACAGTCCCCCAAGCGGGGCAAACACCACCATAACACCACAGGCACAACAAGCAGTACAAATAAAGGGTAGAATAAAGCATACTCTTTTATTTGGAAGGCAAAAGTACTACATGTTCTAGGAACAACGTCCCACTTAAAGAAAAGAAAAGAACGAAAATAAAAAGAAGGAAAAAAGCCGTCTATGGTTCGGCGGTACATAATTCCAGGAGACGATTCTTCACCAAGGCGGTCCCCCGCTCAAGCCGCTGCTTAGCTTGGCGCTCGGCCTCCTGGGACAACCGCTCCGCATTATCCAAGTCCATGTTTGCCCGCCAGCCGTCCTCTAACTTCTTCAGGGCAAGCTCCAAGCCAGCAGAAGCTCGATTAACTTTGTCAGCCTCCTGGATAATTAGCTCCCTTTCGGTGCGGGCAGCCTCAAGCTCAGTCTCCTAGAAAGCTAACTTTTTCTGAAGCTCAAGGATCTGCTCCTGCGTGTCAACAATCCCACGGAAGGCAGTCGCTTCTCGAGCCATAACATCTTCACTCTCGCGGCTCAACTGATCATATCGATCAGACAGATCGCGGAGATCCTTCAGTATGACCGGCTTGGTCTTATCCCGAGCAGCCCTTATCTTCTCTACAGCAGCTGTGAGGAAACCGTGCTCCTGATCTATAGCAGCAGACAGATCAACTTGCCGCAGCACCTGAAGCTGGGCCACCAGCTGATCAGCCTCCAGTAATTTTGCCTCCAGAAGCGCAGCTACCCCCGCCCCACCGAAAAGAGTCTTAAGAATATCAATATGACCCTGGGCGCATTGCCGGGCCAAGGCAAAAGAGGTCCCTCGTTCCACAGCAGCCGCTACCCCTCTCTTCAAGTGGAGATAGAAGCTGTCAACCACGTCCTGTGACGCTTCGTCCAGAACCTCTGTAGAGGACGGCGTCAAAGAAAGCGTGGCCGGCAACGTCGAAGGAGGCACGCTAGAACTTGCCACCAGAGAGACAAATTCTGAGCGGAAAGATGCGCGGATAGCGGCTAACTCCTCCTCCGCCACCTGAAGAGTCTGGACACTCGGCAGGGCAGAGAGGTCGACTCTCGGAGCCGCCTGAGCAGAAGAGGACGCAAGGACCATTGTCTCCGGCCCCGGCTGTGCCGCCACATGACTTCCTGAACTCGAGCCAGCGGAAGGTCCTTCAATATGAGTCAGAAGAGGAGGGGGTACGCTCCTCTCCGCCAGTTCTCCTTCGGCAGAGCCTACCGTAACAATATCCGTCATCAACACTGAAAGGGTAGGACCTGCATGCCCAGAGCAACCATCAATTGACGTAACCCGAAGGATGTGATGATAGAGCGAATGGGCCTCTTCATTAGTCAAAATTTGACTTATCTTACCAAGGGAGGATCGCGGAAGCTAAGGTTCGTTCACAACCGCCATATTCCTCTCACCAGTATCCTCCAAACCGAATTCGGCTGGCTCTTCTGTCCCAGCCACCCTGGAGGGAGGTACGACTCGATCAGCGTCATCTTGATGAAATTTAGCAGTTTTGGGGATAGGCTCATCGGAGCCCCCGTCGTCTCGAGTCACAACCTCAGCAACTTGAGATTCTTCTTCTTCTGACACCGATGAGAGGGAAGGAAAATGATTAAGATCAAGCCTAGAAGAAAAGAAGAACTAAATGAAGATGGTAGTAACTCGCTTTACCTCCGGAGCGGGATCGACCTTCTCGCTTCTCTCCCTTATAGTTAGCCTGCGATGTCTAGTCGCAGCCAGTTTTCGGGAGTAAGGAATACCGCCAACAGGGAAGATTTGTCTGCTATGCTTCCGTACAGGACCAGGTGCAACGGGTGGCTGATTCGCCACCATCTCATCGGATGAAACAGGCGGCTGATCCGCCCCAACATCTTCCACCGGGAGGAAAGAATTATCTACATTATGCTCGTCGTCCTCATCATCCGCATTGGTGGAGTCCGAGTCTGGCACTTCGACCATATTCTTCTTCTTCTTCCTCGGCTTGGCCCCCTGGGGCTTCTCATCCAGGCCGGTACCAACAATAAAACTGGCACCCAGGTTAAAACCGATGGGGAGCTTGTTTGCCATAATATGGTATAGGGCCGCCATATACAAAATCTCTACCGGCACCTCAACACCAGGAACCGAGAAAATGGCACGGGTATGAAACGTATCATAGTAGTGCCAGGCCCTGACACCGTCAAGGAGACTACCTTCGAAACCCAGACAAGAGCTGGGACTATCCAGAAAAAGCTGGCTGTACCCAAATTATCGGGCAAACCTGCTGGACATGTAGTGTTCCAAGAAGACAGCATTGCGGTTACGGTATACCAGGTGGGCGGGGCGGATGTTATGCAACCACAGAAGCATCTGGCCGTCTAGAAGCTGAGGAGGCCCAATACCGTCGAGATGTACGTCCGCTATTTCCTTAGCAGTAAAACGAGGGACGGATACGAAAAAGTCGTACCTACCTGCTCTCGCCAGCGCCATCCGACAGGCATGCATGGTCTCGTACTCCCAAGGCTCGTTGCGATAACAAAAGATAAAAGTGTTATCAGCAATCATGCCATCTTCAGAACCCGGCCTCATCAAAGACGGACAGTGCATCAGCAGCCACCCCATCAGATAATGATAGGACAGCACAGTCCGTTCAAAGTCTTTTGTTACATCACGGGCAATGACTTTAGACGTAAAAGTATGGAGGCTACGGTGTATGCTGCACACCATGGCCGGGAGAAGAGCTAGTTTGACTCCAAAAACTAGCTTCACAGCAGGGAGGATAAAATTACGACTGATCCCCTCAATAGAACCAGCTCCTCCCGAGACTACGCAATTCTGCAGCCATATCATCAAGAAGCCTGCCAGGAGCGCCTTCTCTGACAGCTCTTGGGTATCCTGATAAAAATAACCAAAGGAGTCGGTCTGACTCCCGAATCTGTCACTAGTGGTGGCCACCCTCTTGGCCGACGACACCAAGGCCTGAACCGCCTCCCGGGATTGAGGACTTCGGGAAGTAACTCGGCGTGAGGCTCTCGTCGAGAAGAGATAGCTTACCCAGTCCTTAGTGTGGGGAGCATTCCCTTCCGAGCTGCTATCCTTCTTGGCTATCTGCTGGCACGTACTATAGTGGCACAATATCTCCTGATAAATAGCCATAAAACTCGGATACCGTTCCTCCAGCTCCTCGAACTCCTCATTCGTAGGAGTATACACCTCAAAAGCTTCATCCCCCCAAGGAAGCTTGAAAACCACGTGCATCTCGTGGAGTGCAAGCCCCATTTCCCCTACAGGTGTATAGAAGGTTCCCGTACGGCAGTTGTACATCTTCAACAGAGCCATGAATAATTTCTTGTTTACGGGTAAGCCATGGCTGGTGCCCCGAATAGCGTGATAAAGACCAATCTCACGCAGAAGAGTTTCATACTTTCGCGAGATCCACATTGACAGATTGATCCATAAGGGAATGGGGTATATCCAACTCGGGAGCGCCAACCGGCCAATTGGATAGGAGCCTTTCCGAGCAAGCCGATTCAGGAAAGTGTCGGCTGCAGAGAATATAAAGTTGGGACCCGGCACATTCAAGAAAGTATCTGGGGTCAATCCCATTACATAGCGGCTGGCATGCACCTTGCCCGCACACACTGATTTCATGCTGTTGTTGTAATGGATGTCGCCCACAAACATCCCATTCCGGGTAGGGGTCAAAGACTCTTCCATCTTCCTGTCCAGCGGGAGCATATTAAACCAAGATAGTGGGAAGTGACGCTCCATTTGAGGAATACGGATCGCCATCCCGTTAGAAATAAAGCTCCAATTCTTCGACACATCCGGAGCTTGACTGTTCTTCACAGTCAAAGCATCTCCGAAGAAGAACGCAGGCTTCAGGTATTCTCCTTCCAATTTTCCTGAATTCAACATGGCACATAGAAAGTAGAAGGGTTGGTTCCTGAGGGCATTCAACCTCGTCAAAGGCTCGTCACTAGAAAACTGATCTGCCATATATCGAACTATCTGATCGTACCTATAGCCCATAGCAGCTTGGGCACGACCCACCAGAGGTTCCCCCGCAGCATTAACTGGGAAATTCACTAAAAAGAGGACAAAAGGAATAAGTTAAAAAGATGGACAAGGAGTACTGATTGGTATTTTCGAGCTTATGCAGCTCCAATTTAAGGGAGTCTCATGCGGCCCAACTCAGAAAACACTTATACGGCTCCGTCCAGCGTAGATTTATGCGGCAGTGTTCTCTTATGGCTCTATCTAAACGAAGTCTCATATGACAGAGTTCGGATAAGTTTATATGGCTCATGCGACAAACAAATTCGTGCGAGCCTATGTGGCCCAGCGCAGCTTATGCGGCCCCGTTGGCAAAGTACTTATGCGACCACAGTAACAATTCTCATGCGGCTCGGACATGGAGCATACCCCATGCGGCTCGGACATGAGACATACATGTGGCATGCATGAAGATGAAGGCTCGCGCATAGAGCATGCGACATAGCCACAACAGTAAGGGTTTCAAGCTCACACAGCACCCTTACCAGCAATATGGGGGTGGACGTCGGGGTAAACTACGGGCACGTCGGCTGGCGAAGGAGCTGCCACATTATCATTCGTCGCCGCAGTCGAAGTAGAAGCAGCTTTCTTGCCCTTCGCCACCGCAGCCGACGAAGACGCCGCCTTCTTATCCTTCGCCGCAACAGTCTTCTTGGGATCTATTGGTGATCGAAGAAGAGGATGACAGTTTGGGTAGGCTTGAGTTGAAAGAGAGAGTAAAGAGATTTTTTCTCTTAATTGCTCTTATTTATAGGAGGACAAAAGGGGAGGAAGCACGTGGACCGATGGAGCGCTTCGGGTCATGTGTTGCAGGCAAAACCGACTCCTAGGATTTCGTCCCCTCTCATGAAAGAGATTCATCCAAAGAAAATCCAAAAGTTAGTGAACCGACTCTTGGGATTCCCCCCAAAAGATGGCTCAAATCAAAGGCAATCAATGCAAAGATTTGCACACGTGGCATGAAGACGTGGCAAGGAGCCAATACGGCCAGACAGTCTATGCGGCTCAGATGGTCATGCGGCTGAGGAGGCCATGCGGCTGAGACATCCATGCGACCAGAACATCCTATGAGGCCCGAAGAATTTCTACATGGCCATGCTTCTTATTCAAAGTATTTCAATTTTGCAAATTAAAAACTTTGAAGGGGGTCTTGTAGAAGCATGGAAAAGAATAAACAAGGACCTATGCGGCTCTAACAGAAGGATCCCCATGCGGCTCAGAAGTCCATGCGGCTCAGGGGTCCATGCGGCTCAGAAGTCTATGCAGCTCAGGGGTCCATGCGGCTCGAATACTTCCATACGGCTCAGAAAGAAGCCATGTGGCCTTCAACAGTTCTCCTCTACACTCGGCTGCATTTAATGTCTTGACGGCTGCTCTGACAAATGACAGCTACGATGGCTCTGACACAAAGACGCAATAATGACTGACATGATGGCGTGTTCATGGGAAAGAGAAGAAAATCTCTTCACAGCTAGCAAAATCCAACAAGTCCCGAGGCCACTCCATGCGATCGCTCACTTTATGCGGCTGCCCCTCTGCATGCGGCTGGCTATCCTTATGCGGCTGTCCTTCTGCATGCGGCTGCCTATCCTCATGCGGCTGCCCCTCTGTATGCGGCCGCCTATCCTCATGCGGCTGCCCATCCACGTGCAGCTGCAGGTTTCATGCGACTGAAAGGACCCCCCATATACGGCTCGGCCAGGATGATCCAGTTGAGACACGTGGCGCTCTTCGCTACAATTGAGACACGTGGCAGTCTTATCTTCCCTGGAATTATGGGTGCTAATAAATCTTAACAAAATTAGATTTGTTGCAATCGTCATAATTACCCTGATCAAATCAAATCAAGTAAATTGGACACGTGGCAGGCTATCACAAATCACGAAGATTCATGGCAATCAATATTTATTGTCTACAGAGATTTGATGCAATCCACATTAATTATCCAGATTTACTACAATCAGAATTAATGGCCCAGATTCATTGATCCTTAACCGTCGACTTATCAAGGAGACAATTATTACAAACCCTAATGATCATACCCCCACTTCTATAAATAGCAAGGTGCCATTCCCTTGCAGAGGAAAGGATTTTCTGGAGCACTAGAGCACAAGAGAGCAGAGAAAAAGAGAGAGAGCACTACAGAGACATCCAGAGAGCCAGCAACCGAAGGTGCAAGGGAGTCTCCCCACACGTCCAAGAGCATTTCTTCATTGGAGCTGGGACTGCATCCGATCGTCCAAGGAGTAAGGCAGAGCTGCCATCGCTTTCCCGAGCCTCTATCGTCACCCCCAGAATCTAAAATAAACAATTGTACTTAGATTGCTGCACCTAGATTTTCGTCCCTAGGCTTTCTCTGTACGAGCGAGTTTGTATTGTGATGTAGAAGTCCAGTCCTCCGATATAATTGTTCTGTTCTTTTACAATCAATGGCAAACAGGGTAAAAGGGTATATACCGATATTTTGACGGAGCAAAGAGTTTGCCGATCCAAAGGTCAAATTTCTCGAAAAATGTACGTGAAGTCGCTGCGACGAGGCGCACATTCTAAATTTCGTTCGCGCACGCGTCGACGGAATTCCGTGCAAAATACACGAATCGACTATGCATCATACCGGGGAGGAGGGCGGTGGCCTGGAGGAGTTCATCGGGGGCTCGTCGGAGTGGGGTGGCCGACCACGCGACACCACGGCGGCGACGGTTGCCGGTGTCCGCGCGTGGCATACTGCGCACGCTGCTACTGCTGCTCGCATTGCTGTTGCGTGCGCTGCTGTTGCTTGCCAGAGCGGAGGTACAGCGACAGGGTACGGTGGTACAGCGGCAGAGCACGGCGGTGCGGGGGTAGCGTGTGGTAGTTGTAGTGATGGTGGTGGCGGTTGATGGTGGTGATGTTGAGAATGATGGTGTAGATGATGGTGTTGGAGAATAAAGAGAATGGAGGAGGATGATGAGGAAGAAGATGGAGAAGTGAAGAAGAAGGAGGAGGGGGTCGGCCAAGCATTGGGGCTGTCCTTGCTGTTGAACAAAAAAATAAGAGAGGGAGAGGGAAATATATATGTGTGTGTGTGTAATTAAAGGGATGGAGAGTGAGATATTAATGAGTGGGAGAGAGAAAATAGAAAGAGAAATATGTATTCTCTTCAAGTTAGGGCCGACCATGAATTTGAGGGTGTGGGAGTGAGTGCCATGTAGGAGTGGGTGGTTGGGATGAGTTGGAATTGGGTCAAAGGCTCGGATTAAATGGGGATTAGATTATTCTCTAGTGATTTAATTAAAGGGGGAGGGTTTGCCTATTAAATATTAAAAAATGGGTAGACTAGGTATTTAACATTTTTTAGGAGAATTAGGGCGTGGGTGTTCATAAGGGGATAACATGGAGCTTGGGTTTAGGTTCGGTTGAGCCGGGTCGGGTCAAAATCGGGTTTGGCAAAATAAATAGATTAATTTTAGGTATTTATGATCATGGATAAATAAGTAGAATGTGGGGGCTCAAATGAATGGGACACAAGTGTCATGTAGGTAGTAGGCTTCGTGTGGGCCATGTCCATATTTTGGGTCGACTAGGTTGGATCGATGTCGGGTCCCAAAATTAAACTGGAAGTCAGGTCACATTTTACGGTGGATAATTAAATGGCCAAAATTGACCCAAAAGTTGTGCGAAACAAATGAAGCACAAGATGGTGTGTCTGAGTCGGACACGAAGGTCATGGGTGTAGGGCGTCTCGAGTAGATCAGGCATGAGAAGTTAGTTTCAAAAAAATGACTAGTCTTGTGCTCCTAAATTAAAAGGCACGGTAACATGCATATGATGATCAAAGATAAAAGTGGGAAAATTAATTAATAATTATTTAATGATCAAATGGTCTAAATTGACCCGAAGTTGTGTGAAGCAAAAAGAGTACAAGAAAACAAGTTTGGGTGGGACATGATATATCAACATGAGGGTAATCTTGTCTACTACACACTGATGAAGAGAGTTTCCAGAGATTGGCATCCCTGATGCTCCAGAAGTCAAAGTCACGGTAAAGAACATTTAATCAAATAATAATATCTATTGCAAATAATTGATTTATAAAATTGAAAAAAATAAGCCCTAAATTCAGGGGTCTTACATCCTACCCACCTTATAAAAATTTTATCCTCGAAATTAAAATCATCCAATAGGTCAAGCTAAAACATGGGACTGCTATGGCTACAGTACACAATCTGCTACCCTTGTGATCATCTATGTTGTTTTTCTCTAAAGATATTTTGGTTCAAGTTCAACAAAGGTCCTTCTATCATAAACTACGTCATCGAACCTAAGCGCAAGATTCTAGTCCTAAATCCATAGTCACGACAATATAATATTCTTTACTCCATCTAAGATACCTTAAAATCAATCTATACTATCAAACTAATCATTCTTAATGGTTTCTAAGTCCACTATAGTCAGTCACTCATATCTGTCCTATAAGCTTAATCCAATAAATCCCTAGGAAAAATATACTCATCATAATCACACATAATAACATATTATAGTTACACTACAGAATCTGCTAACAAGGTTTGGCTATTCTAATCATCTAATTAAATAGAAGGTAACAAGGGCCTAAGACTGGGTTGAGCAATCCATATCAGTATTCAGACAAGTTAAGGGTCAAGCAAGACAGAAAATATTGTCAAAATATTTTCAAGAATAGTATGAGGCCAAACGAGATGCATAGGACGTAGTCGAAGTAAAACTCAAGAACTATATACCTCCGTAATTATGTCACATGAAGTTACTATCGAGCTAGTATGCATCTGGCTGCGATTAACTTCCTTGTTCCATAATACGACGGATGGCTGCAGTACACAGCTGCCACGCTAGATAATATAGGTTCCTGAACTTAACTTGGCCAAATCCGTAAAATATTTCCAAACAATTTTTGTAAAATAAATGAGAAGATGTTAGTCAAATGCTTAGGGAGTAGTCCATGTAGAATTCGAGAAACATATTTAACCATGATGCCGTTATCTGAAGTCATACCTCGCCAGTATTTCTCTGGATGCAAACTCCCGATTTTGTAATACAAGGATAAAGATACTTTTCGAACCTTTCCTGAATCAACCTATGAGGCACTTTCAACAATTATCGGGAAGGACAAGAAGAATTACCCAAGAGGTTAGCGAAGAAGAGTTTAGTCAAATTATAGGAAAGACGGAACACAAAACAATCATGTTAAGAAAATCCTAATTGTGGCTGTAGATATACAGAGTTAATCAAGACGGAGAGAATGATGATAAGAATTTGTTCTTGCTCATCTGGTCATAAGGAAGTGATCCGATTTAAGATATAATCTGATAACCATACACGTCTTTCTGAAATCATATTGCCAGAATTTTCGTACGTCAGTATGCATAGTTGCAATAAACGTTAGAGTCCATAACTAAGGTATACACCCTAAAATCATGTCATCTAGAATTCTTACCACACCAACCGGTATGGCTGCAAGAAAATCTAAATTCCATAACTAGGATAAGCATATCTAAAATCAGGCTCTATGTCCTTGTCATGCTAGCTAGTATGACGGCGATATATTCTAAACTCCATAAATAAAGCAGACATTTACCTTATCAGGATATACCGTAATTCAATCCACAAAATTTATCTCGATGCAAGATCAAAATCAACAACGAACATCAGGAATGAAAGTCAACGATAAATCAAGGAAGTGTAAAAGGAGACAAGCAAAAATAGATTTCGAGATAGGGTTTAGAAAAAAGATTCACAATGGTTATCCCAAAGATATTATCTAGGTCAAAATTTAAAATTCCTTAAATATAGTCTAGAGCAAAACCCAACAAAATGGTTATTGGTTCAACTTCTACTTCCTAGTTCTCTCAGGGGTCCATAGACTCATCCTAGAATAAGATTTGATAACAAACAGATATTCAAGATCAGGACGAACGAAAGCAAGTGGGAACAGACAAAAGTTTTCGAAATAAGATTCTCAGGGATTATCCCCGGAATCTATCAAGAGTTTCTAACTGTGATTGAGCAACTCCTATCATAACCTAGAACTTATATCCTAATAGCAGGCTCGTAGCAGCGCTCTAAGTCAAGCACCACAACGAAATCGTACTAGTTGCGACTCTGACCTACATGGGCCACCACAAAAATGTGTCACAACCCGCACCCTGATTAGGGGCACGAGCACGTGGGTACGTCCAGCCTACGCTGCAGAATCGACGGTAGAATGCTGCATAGGTCTACTAGAAAGTAGAGCATCTAGACACAATATATATGTACCTGTCATCTCCGCACGGAGGTATATAATCTCAACTCAATCACAAGACATCTAGGGAAGATAGACACGAATATCATAAAGATATGATGGAATATAAGTTCGAAATAGAAGCAAAGTCACAAACATAGAAGAGAGTCGAAAACATAATACAAGGTCCCAAACACAAATATAATATAAGTCTCATAAACTAGCTGGCTCGCAGTCCAGAAAAACCTATCTAACAGTCTATACAGGTGCTATATCATCTACGGGCTCCATGGATAATGTCTCATCAAACTCTATCCTGGCCATACCCGTAAAAGGTAGAGCAATTAGCCAACATGTCCTCTGTAAACATCAATGGTTATCCTGTCAGGAAAATGACCAAGTACACATCCAACAACAGTTCCATAGTGTTGACAAATGCTATAAGAGACAATCACAATTGTAACGCCCCAGAACCAGAATACTAGAGAGCGGGAGCGTACATAGCCAGCTACATATATTGAAGTGCAACCCACCTCGCTATACGGTCACGGCTGTCTAGATATATGAGGGTTTAACTACAAGCCAACAGTCTCCTATGGTCATGAATAAGCCTATTGTCTCAATCTCAAACAAGCAAAAATAGTTACAAGATGTCAGAGCACCAAATATATAATAGCAAGGCGTCTCATACGTTACATATTGGATGATCATGAAGCTAGTTGTTACAAAATGTCAGGACTAGCAAGAGTTTAGTCATACATGATCAACCCTAGGATTCGTCAATCATGTTACAGCCCGTAGGTAGACAATAAATAAGGTACAATACGAGCTAACACGTATTCGCCGGCTAAACGTCTCAAAAGAATAATTTTACAAATAAGTAGGAGGACAAAAAGAAATCCACTCGTTGCCAGGGTTACGCCTGGTGATCACCATCTGGCTGGAAGGTAGGTAGACCCTCTAGTACTGCTCCGATATCTGGCCAGACAAAACCAGCTGGGTCAGACCCCAGAAAGAGCCAGTGCCATAAAGGAGGCTTCACTTAGGAACTAAAACCAGCAGATCACAATAGAATATTAAAGATAATAAATAAAGAACTGATAATAATAGAGATAACAACAGTAAACTGAGTACGAAAAAACCATTCAAGTAGCCAGGTCACAACCCTTAAACCAAACAAGGATCGGGGTTACAGCCCTTCACCTGAATAGAAACCCATCTCAAATACTATTAGTACAGTGAAGACAATAAATGAAGAGAGGACACAGAACTGCTCCGGAAGCCAGGTTACAATCCTTAAACCAAAGAAGGACCGGGGTTGTAACCCTTCGCCTAAACAGAACTGGACCCCTGATCTTTATTGCTAAGGCCAGTATAAATGATCATGGTATTAAAGTAAGGTAAAACATGACGAGCATGGCATGGGGTTACAATAAGACAATAAACGAAGAGAGGATACAGAACTGCTCCGGGAGCCAGGTTACAACCCTTAAACCAAACAAGGACCGGGGTTGTAACCCTTCGCCTGAACAGAACTGGACCCCTGATCTTTATTGCTAAGGCCAGTATAAATGATCATGGTATTAAGGTAAGGTAAAACATGACGAGCATGGCATGGGGTTACAATAAGACAATAAACGAAGAGAGGACACAGAACTGCTCCGGGAGCCAGGTTACAACCCTTAAACCAAATACGGACCGGGGTTGCAACCCTTCGCCTGAACAGAACTAGACCCTCGATCTTTATTGTTAAGACAAGCATCAATATCATGTCACAATCTGGCACAGGAATCAGGATAAGACTAAGCTAGAATAAACTCCATCAAATCAATTACGGCCAATCAAGAGTACGGCTTGATACTTTTAACTAACAAGGGTTATCACAGGCCTAGTTACTAGCAAGATACAATGAGATTATCCCAACAGCCACAAGCCCTGCAGACCATCCGGTTTTCCAGGTCGAATGTCCGTTATGAAGAATGCAACACGTGACTGTGTGCTGAAAATGTGTCCTACTCGTCGGTAGGCTACAAGTCTACTTAATGCGCCCAGATAACGGGATTGCCTGTAGCTGTAAATCTCTTCATGTCTACTGAATTATTCTAGTTTATTAGCCTTATTCAATTACTGTTGGTATCCCTGACCGTGGTACTCAGGGATCCCTATCCTAGACATGATGCAAGACAGTACTGGTTTATTTGTACAAACGCAATCGCCCACGGTGTCTAGGTCATTTATACTTGTTATGTCAGGCTGGCTGACATAATAGCATGTCATGACATATCAGGTCAGGTTTATCTGTCAAGAGTGCGCCACGGCGGATCACTATCGTGTTCATGGAACATATCAGAACTTTCATGGCATAAGCATAAATAAAACAATTTTAGTTTAATAATAATAATGATAATAATAATATTATAATAGTAATAAAAGGATAAGACTATAGAAGGTGCCGGACAGCCAAGGGGAATAACTCATGCGGCTGTGGGGAGTCAGTGCCATGCGGCTCGGAAAAAGGAAGCGCATATGGCTGGAGGCAACAAGTCCATGCGACTGAAACTGATCGCTTATGCGGCTAAGTGAGTGGTGAGCATATGCGGCTAGAACAGGAGCAGGGCCATGCGGCTGAGAGTAAAGTGGCCCAAGGTGGCTAAAAGCACAGGGCGTATGCGGCTGGATCAATAAGTCCATGCGGCTAAGAATAGCCTCGGCCTTATGCGGCTGAGAAGGGTCAGTTCTTATGCGGCAGCGGGAGAACCTTTCATGCGGCTGGGAAGGGTCAGTGCCATGCGGCTAGGTTCAGATGGAGTCATATACGGATGGATGGGGTAGGGCTTCATGCGGCTGAAAGGAGTTGACTTCATGCGGCTGGAAGACACAGTACCATACGGCTGGATTATGCTGAGGCTTATGCGGCTGAAGTTGAGCAGTGCATGCAACTGAAAGAGACTTGTCGCATGAACATTCATGCGGTCAAGTACTTTCATGCGGCTGAAAGAGACTGCCATGTAGCTGCAGAAACTGTTCTTCTTTTCTGCTTGTCCGAAAAGAAGAACCATGGAGTCCATGGCTTCAAGGCTCGTAAATTTTTCATCCAAAGTCAGAATTCAGATTTTCATAGGTCAAAATGGGGCAGAACGAAATTCCCTACTACATAGAACCATCAAAACTTGGAAATAAAAATGTTAAGTAGATCAAAATACAAGAAATCCAAAAATACTATAGGCTTAGATCTACACAAACTGAGCTATGGAAATTAGAAATACTAAGTACTAAAGAGTCTTAGACTGTTGCAAGGAAGAAAATAGAACAATAAATCGTGAGTTCCTCCATGAAGCAAGCTGCACTTGCCTAAGCTCTCTCTCCCTCTTCCTGGTAGTTAAAGAAGTAATGGTGGAGAAGAAGTAGTAATGAAGAGAGAGAATGAGGGAATGGATTAATAAAGGATGATGGTGGTGGTAGGTAAGTGTTCTCCCCTTGGTTTATGATGAACCAAGGCAACCCAAGCCTAGCCGAACCAACCCAAAATAAACCAAGCCATGAAATGCCAAGATAAGCCAAGCAAGGAATCATGTAATACAAGATAAAATACGTACACGTATTTTAAAATACGCAATACGAAATATAGGCATTACAACTCTACCCACCTTAAAAGAATTTCGTTCTCGGAATTTAATTAAGAGGCTAGAGGAACAAGAACAAGCTATACTATTCACAGACAAGCTATACTAATCAAGAAATCAAGTAATTATTCATGCAAGCAAGGAATCGAAGGCATGAGGCATAAGAATGATATTATACCTCACGAGTCAAACAGGTCGGGATATCGCGATCGAATATCATCCTCACGCTCCCACGTTGACTCACCAAAAGCGTGATGACCCCAAGCAACTCGGACTAACTTGATAGTCTTGTTCTTGAGTGTCTTCTCTCTTCGGTCCAATATAGATACGGGCCTCTCCTCATACGAAAGGTTGGTACCAACAACCAATTCTGAATGATCCAGGATGTGGCTCGGGTCCAGAATATACTGTCGTAGTTGAGATACATGAAATACGTTATGTACCTCATGTAGCGACGGCAGAAGAGCGAGACGATAGGATACATCTTCTACTCGCTCCAGAATATCGAATGGTCCTATATACCTAGGACTAAGCTTTCCCCGTACTCTGAAACGAATGACGTCATGATTAGGCAAAATCCTCAGGAATACATGGTCATCGACCGAGAATTCAAGGAGTCGCCGATGAGAATCGGCCCAATGATGCTGGCGATCTTGGGCAACTCGAAGATGATCTCTGACTCTCCTGACCACTTCAACGGTCTGAGCAATTATTTTTGGACCGAGCATCTGTCTCTCTTCGATATCGTCCCATGCTAGCGGGGATCGGCATTTCCTACCATTCAGTACCTCGAACGGTGCCATCTGGATACTGGCCTGGAAACTGTTGTTGTACGAGAACTCCACCAGGTGCAGGTGATCTTCCCACGAACCACCGAAGTCGAGCGTACAAGATCTCAACATATCTTTGAGAGTCTAGATCGTGCGTTCCTACTGGCCATCTGTCTGCGGGTGATAAGCTGAGCTGAACTGGAGGTGAGTTCCCAAACTTTCTTGTAAGATTTACCAAAAGTGCAACGTAAACCTTGAATCTCGGTCCGAGGTGATACTGACTGGTACTCCATGCATCCTGACTACCTGCCTGAGGTACATCTCTGCCAGCTGAGCCATCGACTGACCAACTCTGAACGGGAGAAAGTGAGCCACCTTCGTGAGCCTATCTATGATAATCCAAATAGCATCTCGACCAGATAGGGATCTAGGTAATCCAGTCACGAAATCCATGGTTACATGCTCCCACTTCCATTCTGGAATTGGCAAGGGCTGAAGAAGTTCAGCTGGCCTCTGATGTTCAGTTTTAACTTATTGGCAAACCAAACATCGAGAGACAAACCGGGCTATCTCCCTCTTCATGCCATTCTACCCAAAGTGTTGACGGATATCACGGTATATCTTTGTACCGCCGGGATGGATGAAATATTGAGAACTATGAGCTTCTGCCATGATCTCCTGTCTGATATCTCCACTGGGTACACAAAGACGCCTCCTATGCCTAAGTGTACCATCTTCATGGATACATAACGCTGGTCTTCGTCCTACCTCATACTCTGCTCTGAGTCGCTGAAGCTTGGAATCTGCTGACTGCGCCATCCAGATCCTCGCGACTATAGTGGACTGAACTTGTATGCTGGCCATCAATGCCATACTGGAAGGGAGAACAACTTCTATACCCATCTTCTGAAGATCGGCTAACAGCTCTGGTTGTGCTATTAGGAAATAAACTTCGGCTCTCCTGCTCAATGCATCCGTAACAATATTGGCCTTCCCAGGATGATACTGCAAGTTGACATCATAATCCACAAGTAGCTCCAGCCACCTCCTCTGATGCATGTTGAGATCCTTCTGAGTGAACACATACTTCAGACTCTTGTGGTCGGTAAAAATCTCCACCCTAGCTCCATACAAGTAGTGCCTCCAAAGCTTAAGTGCAAACACTACTACTGCCAGCTCCAAGTCATGGGTTGGGTAATTTCTCTCATGATCACGAAGTTGTCGTGACGTATAAGCTATTACCTTCCTATGATGCATTAGAACACATCCTAAACCTCTGCCCGAAGCATCACAATACACTGATAATCCTCCGATTCCATCTGGAAGCGTAAGAATAGGAGCCGTCATCAAGCCTCGCTTCAACCTCTCAAAAGAATCCTGGCACTCTGTTGTCCAAGCAAACTTCACATCCTTGTGGGTCAACTGGGTCAATGGTGCTGAAATTCGAGCAAAGTCTAAAACAAATCGCCGGTAGTAGCCGACCAATCCAAGAAAGCTGCAAACTTCTGCAACTGTGCTAGGTACCGGCCATGTTTTAATAGCCATGATCTTCTGGGGATCCACTTCAACTCCTCCTCGGGTGATGATATGACCCAAGTACGAAATGCGATCGAGCTAGAACTCGTATTTACTGAACTTGGCATACAACTGGTACTCTCTGAAAATCTGGAGGATAACTCGGAGATGCTGCTCATGCTCTGCCTCACTCTTACTGTAGACCAGGATGTCGTCTAGGAACACAATCACGAACTGATCCAAATAAGACATAAATATACGATTCATGAGGTCCTGCCGGCGTATTGGTTGCTCCAAATGGCATCACAAGGAACACCCAATGCCCATATCTCGATCTAAAAGCTGTCTTCGGGATGTCCTGCTCTTTGACCCTGATCTGATGGTATCCTGACCGCAAGTCGATCTTCGAGAATACTGTTTCCCCCTTGAGTTGATCAAACAAGTCATATATCCTCGGGAGAGGGTATCTGTTCTTGATTGTCACTGAGTTCAAGGTAAGATAATCTACACATAATCTAGACGTACCATCCTTCTTTTTCATAAGAAGCATCGGGGCTCCCCAAGGTGATCTACTAGCACGAATGAATCCCTTGGTTCTGAGTTTTTCAATCATCTTGTACAATATCTCTAGCTCTTACGGTGCCGTCCTGTAGACTCCCTCTGACACTGGGGCTGTCTCGGAAATCAAGTCGATGGTAAACTCGATCTCTCGCTCTGGCGGCATCCCTGGAAGCTCTTCTGGGAAAACATCTGGAAACTCTTCGACTATACGAGGTAACTGCACTGCTGCTACTGCCATCCACAACATTGGAGGAGAAGGTTCAACTTCGCCTCGGAAAAAGGAAAACTTTGGCTCGCCTGGAATGCTAAAAATAACCCTGCCAATGTGGCAGTCTATCCTAGCATACTGGTTCCTCAACTAATCCATCCCTAAGACCACATCATAATCGGCCATCGGGAACTCTATCAATCTAGCGGAGAATTATCTACCGCTAACTACGATCCGACACGAGAAAAATACCATATATACTCCCACAAGTCCATTACCAGTAAGTATATTGAGCCTCACTGATAATAACTCGGGCTCCAATCCTATCCGTGTCGCGAATCGTGCAGACATAAATGAATTCGAGGTACCATAATCAAATAATACTGAAGCTGAAAAGGTGTTGACGAGAATAGTACCTACCACTACCTCACCTGGTGCTATTCCCTCTTCTCCCATGGTCAAAGCCAGCACTTGACCATGTCTTCTGGGTGCGGGTCCCCTCTGCTAAAAATTTCTCTGCCTGCTCTGGATCAGGGCTTGGTCTTGGGCATACTACTGCGGTCTCTGCTGCTGGAACGCTTGGGCCTGCGTCAGTAATGGCCTCGGAAACGGGTACTGCAGCTGCTGCTGCGGCTGGACTGGTGCTGGTCCTATAACTGGAGGACTAGAGAAGGCCGATGAACTCCCCCTGTTCGGGCAGTTCCCAATCCTGTGGTCCGGGGCACCACAAACCAAGCACAAACCCGGTGCTCTGCGACACTCTGATACCACAAGCCCTGGCTTCCCGCAGTGTGAACATCCCACTGTGGAAGACTGCTTCTACTTCGGCTGCTGAGGGTGCGTCGGGGTGGAATACTGAACCGACGTCACTGAGGCCGACTGCCTCGGAGCTCCAATGGTCAAAGCCCTGGCTGGCGGGGCTGGTACTGATGACTGATTCATCTGGCCGTGAGATCGCTTTCGACCTACGGTCCTATCCACGATCCTCTGGGAGGCTAATAGGGACCTGATGAGACCCACTAAAGTGCCATCATCAGGCTCTGCAGGCTGGACGGGCTGAATTGGTAGTTCTCCTCCGGTAGGCACGACTCTGGAGGCTACTCCCGAATGCTGGACTTGATCTCCAGGTTGCTGCTGGTCCGCGGGAGGTGCTCCGCCTTACTGATCGGCAGGTCCAGGAACAATACCGGTGAAGAGGACGACATAGAGAACAATAAGGAAGGACCATGACAGATCAACGATACAAGCATGTGATCAGGTCAAGATTCTCAGGGATTTAAAGATACGAGCAGAGATCAAGGGTGAATACTGATTGAGACATCTATTCGGTAAACCCTCACATATCTTAATTTACAAGACCTGCATGGGCCACCACTAAAACCATATAACGCCCCAGAACCAGAATACTAGAGAGCGGGGGCGTACATAGCCAGCTACGTATATTGAAGTGCAACCTACCTCCCAATACGGTCACGGCTGTCGATATACATGAGGGTTTAACTACAAGCCAACAGTCTCTTATGGTCATGAACAAGCCTATTGTCTCAATTTCAAACAAGCAATAATAGTTACAAGATGTCAGAGCACCAAATATATAATAGCAAGGCATCCCATACGTTATATATTGGATGATCATGAAGCTCGTCGTTACAAAATGTCAGGACTAGCAAGAGTTTAGTCATACATGATCAACCCTAGGATCCGTCAATCATGTTACAGCCCGTAGGCAGACAGTAAATAAGGTGCAATACGAGTTAACACGTGCTCGCCGGCTAAACGCCTCAAAAGAATAATTTTACAAATAAGTGAGAGGACAAAAAAACCCACTCGTTGCCAGGGTTACGCCTGGTGGTCACCATCTGGCTGGAAGGTAGGTAGATCCTCTGGTGCTGCTCATATATCTGGCCACACAAAACCAGCTGGGTTAGACCCCAGAAAGAGCAAGTACCACAAAGGAGGCTTCACTTAGAAACTAAAACCAGCAGATCATAATAGAATATTAAATATAATAAATAAAGAACTGATAATAATAGAGATAACAATAGTAAACTGAATACGAGGAAACCATTCAAGTAGCCAGGTCATAACCCTTAAACCAAACAAGGATCGGGGTTGCAGCCCTTCACCTGAATAGAAACCCGTCTCAAATACTATTGGTACAGTGAAGACAATAAACGAAAAGAGGACACAGAACTGCTCCGGGAGCCAGTTACAACCCTTAAACCAAACAAGGACCGGGGTTGTAACCCTTCGCCTGAACAAAATTGGACCCCTGATCTTTATTGCTAAGGCCAGTATAAATGATCATGGTATTAAGGTAAGGTAAAACAAGACAAGCATGGCATGGGATTACAATAAGACAATAAACGAAAAGAGGACACAGAACTGCTCCGGAAGCCAGGTTACAACCCTTAAACCAAATAAGGACCGGGGTTGTAACCCTTCGCCTGAACAGAACTAGACCCCTGATCTTTATTGCTAAGGCCAGTATAAATGATCATGGTATTAAGGTAAGGTAAAACATGACGAGCATGGCATGGGGTTATAATAAGACAATAAACAAAGAGAGGACACAGAACTGCTCCGGGAGCCAGGTTACAACCCTTAAACCAAACAAGGACCGGAGTTGTAACCCTTCGCCTGAACAGAACTAGACCCCCGATCTTTATTGTTAAGGCAAGCATCAATGTCATGTCACAATCTGGCACAGGAATCAGGATAAGACTAAGCTAGAATAAACTCCATCCAATCAATCACGGCCAATCAAGAGTACGGCTTGATACTTTTAACTAAAAAGGGTTATCACAGGCCTAGTTACTAGCAAGATGCAATAAGATTATCCCAACAGCCACAAGCCCTGCAGACCATCCGATTATCCAGGTCGAATATCCGTTATGAAGAATGCAACACGTGACTGTGTGCTGGAAATGTTCCCTACTCGTCGGTAGGCTACAAGTCTACTTAATACGTCCAGATAACGGGATTGCCTGTAGTTGGGAATCTCTTCATGTCTACTGAATTATTCTAGGTTATTAGCCTTAGTCAATTACTGTAGGTATCCCTGACCGTGGTACTCAGGGATCCCTATCCTAGATATGATACAAGATAGTACTGGTTTATTTGTACAAACGTAATCGCCCACGGTGTCCAGGTCATTTATACTTATTATGTCAGACTGGCTGACATAATAGCATGTCATGACATATCAGGTCAGGTTTATCTGTCAAGAGTGCGCCACGGTGGATCACTATCGTGTTCATGGAACATATCAGAACTTTCATGGCATAAGCATAAATGAAACAATTTTAGTTTAATAATAAGAATAATAATAATATTATAATAATAATAAAAGGACAAGACTATGGAAGGAGCCGGGCAGCCAAGGGGAATAACTCATGCGGCTGTGGGGAGTCAGTGCCATGCGGCTCGGGGGAAGGTAGCGCATATGGCTGGAGGCAACAAGTCCATGCGGCTGAAACTGATCGCTTATGCGGCTAAGTGAGTGGTGAGCATATGCGGCTAGAACAGGAGCAGGGCCATGCGGCTGAGAGTAAAGTGGGCCTAGATGGCTAAAAGCACAGGGTGTATGTGGCTGGATCAATAAGTCCATGCGGCTAAGAATAGCCTCGGCCTTATGCGGCTGAGAAGGGTCGGTTCTTATACAGCAGCGGGAGAACCTTTCATACGGCTGGGAAGGGTCAGTGCCATGCGGCTAGGTTCAGATGGAGTCATATACGGCTGGATGGGGTAGGACTTTATGCGGCTGAAAGGAGTTGACTTCATGCGGCTGGAAGACACAGTGCCATACGGCTGGATTATGCTGCAGCTTATGTGGCTGAAGTTGAGCAGTGCATGCGGCTGAAAGAGACTTGCCGCATGAACATTCATGCGGTCAAGTACTTCCATGCGGCTGAAAGAGACTGCCATATGGCTGCAGAAACTGTTATTCTTCTCTACTTGTCTGAGAAGAAGAACCATGGAGTCCATGGCTTCAAGGCTCATAAATCCTTCATCCGAAGTCGGAATTCAGATTTCTATAGGTCAAAATAGGGCAGAACGAAATTTCCTACAACATCGAACTATCAAAACTTAGAAATTAAAATGTTAAGTAGATCAAAACCCAAGAAATCCAAAAATACTATAAGCTTAGATCTACACAAATTGAGCCATGAAAATTAGAAATGCTAAGTACTAAAGAGTCTTAGACTGTTGCAAGGAAGAAAATAGAATAATAAATCATAAATTCCTCCATAAAGCAAGATGCACTTGCCTAAGCTCTCTCTCCCTCTTCCTGGTAGTTGAAGAAGTAATGGTGGAGAAGAAGTAGTAATGAAGAGAGAGAATGAGGGAATGGGTTAATAAAGGATGATGGTGGTGGTAGGTAAGGGTTCTCCCCTTGGTTCATGATGAACCAAGGCAACCCAAGCCTAGCCGAACCAACCCAAAATAAACCAAGCCATGAAATGCCAAGATAAGCCAAGCAAAGAATCATGTAATACAAGATAAAATACGTACACGTATTTTAAAATACGTAATACGAACTATAGGCATTACAACAATGGAATATAAGATGAACATATGAAGATGGAAATATAACAGGATATGTAAAACAGAAAATCATGTCAGGGTGTATCATGCAGGAAAGTAGAACTGAATAGAAGTAAATATCTGAATGTATAATGTAAACATAAAATGTGCCTTGAGATATTCTAACATTATGTGATCGACTTGGGAAATAGGACAGGCTATCCACTTGGCCCGACAATCACAATAAAATCTCTGTAAAGGGTCATGCCGGCCAACCTGGATAACGAGCATAAGGAATAAGATCTCGCTACACCCTACATGCGGTGAGGGTGACGCAAGCACAAGAATATAGTGACATGGTGGCTTTGATCACATAACCTATAATAACTCTCCATCTCCGAATAGTATATGGATCTGGATATAGCACGTCATGACACGGGATTCGCTAAGAGGGTAGCTACTCCCTCTCAGGAATCGATATTTATACAAGTACAGAAAATAAGACAGAAAATGTACCAATATACCAAGAAAGTCCATAAATAACATCCCTTGCCAGGATCCGACGTATACTAGTCCGTGAACCATCGTGACGAGAATCAAGTAAAATACTATAACTGAATCGGATACAGAAAATATCAAGACAAGGAACTACTATCAGAGAATGTACTCACCTGCGGTCCGAGGCTGTCAAATGGGGTCAATGCTCAGAGTGATTTCACAAACCTAAAGATGAGATATATATAAGCTAATTAGGGTTCAACAGTGTTAGACATGATTATATAGTATAAGCTATGTAATCTAGGTCAATCTCAGTCCAACTAAGTTAAATTAGGTCAAACTGGGTCAAAGGTTGACTTACAGTTGACTTTTGGCCAACTGGTTAACTCTGGTCAACTCCAGGTCAAACTAGGCTAATGTTGACTAACAGTTGACTTTTGGTCAACTGGTCAACTCTGGTCAAGTTCTAGACATTTTTAGGCCAAGTGTTGACTAATAGTTGACTTTTGGTCAAAGCAGTCAAACTTGGTCAACCGAAGTCAAAACTAGCCTAAGCATACTATTCCTAATATTTACCTACCAACATACCATATATCTTGGTCAAACAGGGTCAACTCTAATCTAAGAATGAAAATATCAAGTTGTACCTCGTTATTTGTACATCGAAACCTACGACACGTAAATCGAGATAAGATAATCAACGATAAGGTTAATAATCTTATCATAGCGATCTATATGATCATCTTGTCAATTTCAGCGATGTGAGATCACTGGAATCGACTGATCTCAGTTTCGTTGTACTAATCCCGAAATACGAACTTAATAAGAATAAATTATAATAAAGTTTAATACACAGAGAAATATCTACAAACATTATCGGATGATAAAACAAACATCACCGACGTGTCCAGAATGGTCAAAGCAGTTAGGATAGCCTATCCATAAGTCCAATTTGGACACATAATTTCGGATCAAAACGGTGTCCGTATCGGACCCGCTTTGCACCAAAAAATGTGCAAGGATACTAGTCCAAAAAACCTAACAAATTATATGTTCACGAATCCAGAATGACGGTACGAACCCAACGGTATATCCAGAATTGGATTCCGTTGACCCGATCTTAAATTGATCCGTTGACTAGAACATTAAAATTTTGATTTGTACGAAAAAGCGTATCGGAGCTAATATCCTCAAAACTCAACAAATTATATGTCAACAAGTACAGAATGACAATACGGACTCAATGATATATTCGAAATTGGATTCCGTTGAGCCGATCTCAAATTGATCCGTTGACTAGGACTATGGGGCCCGCTTTGCACCGAAATACGTGCTAGCGCCCACGTCCTCCAAATTTAATAAATTTTATATAAAAATATGCCAGAACGATGCCGTAAGTCTACTGGTGGTGTTAGAAATTGAATTCGGAGTCCCGGGTTCAAAAATGGAATTTTACAACTTGGAAATTACGAATTCGGACGACCAACTTTGGCGTCGAATTCAACCAATCAAACGTGCTCACAATGAAACAAAACTTGAAGGACAGGAAGAGGGTTATACCAGCTATACATAGGAACTAGTGGTACACCAGACAAAGCTGCGATGGAGGAGATACGAACCGACGAAGTTGGCTCCACAAAACTGTCCAAAAATAACACAATTTAAAGCGTCAACTTGGTGGCCGGTTTTGATGTACCAAACGACAAAATTAACGGACAAAAATTGATACGGGTGAAGGGGTATATACCAAGATTTTGATTGAACAACGAGTTTGCCGATCCAACAGTCGAATTTCTGAAAAAATGTGCGCGAAGTCGCTGCGACGAGGCGCACATTCTAAATTTTGTTCGCGCGTGCGTCGACGGGATTCCGTGCAAAACGTACGAATCAACTATGCATCACGCCTGGGAGGAGGGCGGTGGCCTGGGGGAGTTCGTCGGGGGCTCGCCGGAGTGGAGTGGCCGACCATACGGTGCCACAGCGGCGGCGGTTACCGGTGCGTGCGTGCGGCATGCTGTACACGCTGTTGCTGCTGCTCGCATTGCTGTTGTTGTTGTGCGTGCTTCTGCTGCTTGCCAGGGCAGCCATGCAGCAGTGGGGCACAGCGATGCGGGGGTGGCTTGTGGTGGTTGTGGTGATGGTGGTGGCGGTTGATGGTGGTGATGTTGAGAATGATGGTGTAGATGATGGTGTTGGAGAATAAAGAGAATGTAGGAGGATGATGAGGAAGAAGATAGAGAAGTGAAGAAGAAAAAGGAGGAGGGGGTCGGCCAAGCATGGGGGCTGCCCTTGCTGTTGAACAAAAAATGAGAGAGGGAGAGAGAAATATATGTGTGTGTGTGTGTGTAATTAAAGGGAGGAAGAGTGATATATTAATGAGTGGGAGAGAGAGGATAGAAAGAGAAATATGTATTCTCTTCAAGTTCGGGCCGGCCATGAATTTGAGGGTGTGGGAGTGAGTGCCATGTAGGAGTGGTTGGTTGGGCTGAGTTGGAATTGAGTCAAAGGCTAGGATTAAATGGGGATTAGATTATTCTCTAGGGATTTAATTAAAGGAGGGTTTGTCTATTAAATATTAAAAAATAGGTAGACTAGGTATTTAATATTTTGTAGGAGAATTAGGGCGTGGGTGTTCATAAGAGGATAACATGGAGCATGGGTTTGGGTTCGGTTGAGCCGGATCGGGTCAAAATTGTCTTTGGCGAAATAAATAGATTAATTTTAGGTATTTATGATCATGGATAAATAAGTATCATGTGGGAGCTCAAATGAATGGGACACAAATGTCATGTAGATAGTAGGCTTCGTGTTGTCCATGTCTATATTTTGGGTCGACTAGGTTGGATCGATGTCGGGTCCCAAAATTAAACTGGAAGTTAGGTCACATATTTATGGTGGATAATTAATTGGCCTAAATTGACCAAAAAGTTGTGCGAAGTAAATGAAATACAAGATGGTGTGTCTGAGTGGGACACGAAGGTCATGGGTGTAGGGCGTCTCGAGTAGATCAGGTATAAGAAGTTAGTTTCGAGAAAACGACTAGTCTTGTGCTCCTAAATTAAAAGTCACGGTAATGTGCATATGATGATCAAAAATAAAAGTTGAAAAATCAATTAATAATTATTTAATGATCAAATGGTCTAAATTGACCCGAAGTTGTGTGAAGCAAAAAGAGTACAAGGGAACAAGTTTGGGTAGGACATGATATATCAACATGAAGGTAATCTTGTCTACTACACACTGATGAAGACAGTTTCCAGAGATTGGCATCCCTGAAGCTCCAGAAGTCAAAGTCACGGTAAAGAATATTTAATCAAATAATAATATCTATTGCCAATAATTGATTTATAAAATTAAAAAAAAATAAGCCCTAAATTCAGGGGGCTTACAACGTCTTACCGGGAGGCGTATGAGACTGCTCTCGAGTTGGAGAGATTCCAACCATCAGCTTGTCGTGGGACAACACAAAACTACAAAGGCAATAACCAGAAACGACCTTGGTCGGCGGGAATAAATGACGCACCTAAGCATCATAACACAGGGGATAACAGGGGACCTCAGCAACAGTTGCCACGTTGCAATAAATACAACAGATGGGGGCACAAAACTGAAGATTGTCGTACTGGATGTTTCAAATATGGAGGTATAGGTCACAGGGCAGTTGATTGTAGAGGCAGAGGAGAGAATCAGTATCCTCCTCGTGGGCATAACAATAATCAGTATTGTAGACATAACAATAATTAGAACCGGGGCCAACATAACAATCAGAATTATGGCCAAGCGCCACTAGCCCTACTAGCTCCAACTGGGAATGCACCGAATCAACAACAAGGTACACAAGCTAGGGTTTATGCTTTGACTAAAGCAGATTCCCAGACCGCAGAGAATGTAATAATAAGTATGTTGCTGTACAAAGGCACACCTGCAAGTGTACTTTTTGATTCTGGTGCTACTCATTGCTTTATCTCGTCTAATTTTGCAACGAAAAATAAATTTTGCATGACTCTACTAAAGACAGCTTTGTGTGTTAGCACTCCTTCGGGAGTAGATATGACTGTAACTTTGATTTGCAGGGACGGTTACATTAAAATTGGAGGCAAGACTTTATCTCTGGACGCAATTGTACTCAACATCAAAGAGTATGATATCATCTTGGGAATGGACTTGCTCAGCGCTTGTCATACAACAATCGACTGTACGGATAAGAGAGTTATGTTTCGCCTACCTGGAGAAACGAAATTCTCTTACTCATGCGGCTCGGCGTTCCAAGGACCCATGGTAATATCGGCAGTTACAGCAAGACACATGCTGTACTGAGGGTACAAAGGATTCCTCGCTTCTGTTTAAGACACTTGGATGAAGAGTGTAGGCTCGAATCAGACCAAAATTGTGGCAGAGTTTCCCGATGTATTTTCGGACGAGATACCTGGAATGCCGTCGGATAGAGAAATTGAATTCACAATTGATACATTTCCGGATACTCGCCCGATATCAAAGGCGCCGTACAAGATGGCTCCGACAGAATTAAAGAAACTAAAGGTGTAGCTACAAGAATTGCTAGATTGGGGATACATTCGCCCAAGTGTATCTCCATGGGGAGCTCCAGTGCTGTTTGTAAAAAAGAAAGATGGGACGATGCGGTTGTACATTGATTACAGAGAACTGAATAAGGCAACCATCCGTAACAAGTATCCCTTGCCAAGGATAGATTATCTGTTCGATCAGGCGACTGTGTTTTCTAAAATCGATCTTCGTTCAGGATACCATCAGTTGAAGATCGGACCAGAAGACGACTGTAAGTCAGCATTCTGTACGAGATACGGACACTATGAGTTTTTGGTCATGCCATTCGGCTTGACTAATGCTCCAGCAGCCTTTATGGATCTAATGAATAGAGTATTTTGACCGTTCTTAGACAAGTTTGTTGTTGTATTCATCGATGACATCTTGTCACTCCCATTTCCTGTTATACGTATTTTTCAAGATACGTATACGGATTTCTGATAATTGTCAGGTGGCCCGTATTTCGATTTATCTTGTTTAGCTTAGCCTTAGTTTAATCTTGACTTGATTGGTTCAACTTGGTTCAACATGACTTGACTTGGCTTGGTTTGGTTTATTTTGGGTTGAGATGAGAGGGGTTGCTATATAAGTCAACTTCTTCTCTCTCCTCCATTATTTGTATTTACTTTTTCATCTTTTTCATTTACTCCTCTCCACCTACACCCAAGAGCTCTAGGCAAGTGCAACTTGCTTCATGATGGATCTTGGATTTTATTGTTCCAATGTCTTCCTCTCCTAGTTCTAAGCCTCTTTAGAACTTGTCATTTTTGGTTTTGATGGATAGATTTTTGTAGATCTAGGTTTTGCCCTTTATCATGATTTTCTTGGTTTTGATCTATGAAAACTTGGTATTTTTGAAAACTAAACTTTTCATGTTGTAGAAAATTTCATTTTATCCAATTTTGACCTTTGAAAAGTTGTATTTGGACTTGTTTTGACCTAGTTATAGACTTTTGAAGCTATGGGCTCAAACCATGGAATTCCTGCTGATTTGGAGAAGACAGTGAGTAGTGTGTGCCAGCTTTTTAGCTTGCGCCACTGTGTTACGCGCGCTCTTTAGCGCGACGTAGCCTGACCCAAAGCGCGCGCTCCTTAGCACGGCACAGCCTGACCCAATGCGCGCGCTCCTTAGCGCGGCACAACCTGAGTCAGGCGCAACCTGAGTCAGGCGCAACCTGAGTCAGGCGCAACCTGAGTCAGGCGCAACCCGAGTCAGGCACAACCCGAGTCAGGCGCCACCTGAGTCAGGAGTAACCTAGCCTCGCGCAGTCTAGTGCCTGGCGCAACTTGACTTGGCCCGACTCGTTCTGGCGCAACTTGACCCGACCTTGGCACCCATATTCTTCTGGCACAACTTGGCTAATACCACTTGTTGGCCATGGTACCCCTTGACCCTCCCCCTTACGCCTTTTTGATATGAACTCGATATGAACACGATGTGAGCTTGACAAGCAATATTGACATGATAATCTGACACGACATAATAAGTAACTTGATAAGACATGTAAAATCTGGATAGTGGCCCGTCGAGGCACACTCCTGACAAGTAATCTTGACAAGTAACAAGTAACTTGACATGATAATTCTTGATGGTGATCCGTTGTGACGCACTCTTGACTTGATAAAGTAACCTAATATGATAATCTCGATATATCTTGCTAAGTAAATCTTGTCTTGACACCGTGGGTGTTTGTGCTTGTATAAGCTACATGTCTCGTCTTGCATCATGTCTAGGATATTAATTCTTGATTTCCACGGTCAGGAATTCATACTGAATCTGACTAGGATAATGACTAGAGTGATCAAGTAGTTCATGAAGAGATTTTCCAGCTACAGGTAGTCCCGTTATCTGGGCGCTTTTAATTAGACTTGTAGCATGCCGTCGAGTAGGACATATTTCCAGCACACTGTCATGTGTTGCACCTCTAAGTCACCTAATCCAACTCTCTCAACTTGTGACCGGATAACCTGGATTAAGACTGCAAGGCTTGTGGCTGTTGGAACATCTCGATGCACCTTGCTAGTAACTAGGCTTATGATAACCCTAGTTAGTTAAAGTATCAAGCCGTACTCTTTGCTTGGCCGTGAATGATGGATGGAGTCCTATCTTGTCTAGTCTTGCCTAGATCCAGTACATGGCTATCTCAGGATATGCTTATTTTTGCTTTATTTTATCGATAATTGGTTAGAGACTAAGATCTGTTCAGGTGACGGGTTACAACCCTGGTCCTTGTTTGGTTTACGGGTTGTAACTTGGTTACCGGAATAGTCCGTTAGTCATCTTACCGTTTATCACCCTGTTTTCCCTAACTCACTTCTTTCCTTATCCTTTATGTATCTTGTGCTAGTATGCTGGTTTTAGTTCTTAAGTGAAGCCTCCCTTGTGGCACTTGCTCTTTCTGGGGTCTGACCCAGCTGGTTTTGTATGGCCAAATTTTGGAGTAGCTCCCGAGGATCTCCCTGTCTTCCAGCTAGATGGTGACCACTAGGCGCAACCCTGGCAACGAGTGGGTTCTTATTTTGCTCTTTCACTCTCTTGTAAAAATATTCTTTTGAGGCGTTTAGCTGCCGAACAAGTGTTAGCTTGTTTGCAACTTTACATATTGTCTGCCTACGGGCTGTAACATGATTGACAAATCCTAGGGTTGATCATGTATGACTGAAACTCTTGCTAGTCTTCACATTTTATATGACTAGCTTCATGATCATCTGAATATATGATGTTTGGGATGCCTTACTTTGTATGTCTGATGATCTAACATCTTGTAATATTTACTTACTTGCTTGAGATTGAGACAATAGGCTTGTTCATGACCATAAGAGACTGTTAGCTTGTAGATAAACCCTCATGTATCTAGACAGCCGTGACCGTATATCGAGGTAGATTATACTTTAATGTACGTAGCTGGCTGTGTCTGTCCCCTGCTCTTCGGTATTCTGGTTCTGGGGCGTGACAAGGTTTAAGTGGTGGCCCATGCAGGTTTTGTAAATCAAGATGTGTGAGGGTTTCACTGAATAGATGTCTCAATCAGCACTCGCCCTTGATCTCTACTCGTGTCTTCTAATCTTTCCGAAATCTTGACCTGATCACATGTTTATATCCTCGATCTATCATGGTCCTTTCTTATTGTTCCTCATGTCGTTTCTTCAGCGATATTGTTCCTGGTCCTAACGATCAGCAAGGCGGAGCACCTCCAGTAGACCAGCAGCAACCTGGAGACCAAGCCCAGCACTCTGGAGCGGCCTCCCAAGTCATGCATTCCGGGGATCTAGAGCCCCCAGTTCAGCCAGCCCATCCTGCAGAGCCTGATAATAGAACCCTGGTGGGTCTCATCAGAGAATTGCTTGTATCTCAAAATTGTTGGGGCGAAGCCCTGTATCAGACAGTACAAGATGCCATGGGCAGAGTTGGTTACCCAGGGAACAACGCGGCCAACAGCTTCAAGCGTCTGAACCCTCCTTTCTTTGACGGCACTGAAGATGCTATTGCTGCTGATGCTTGGCTTCAAGACACAGAGGTTATCCTGGAAGCAGCTAGGATTCCTGAGAATGAGAAGGTGGCCGTTGTGCACCTGCAGTTGTTAGACTTAGCCCACAGCTGGTGGGCGATACTAGCAGTTGGATTACCGACGCCTGTCTTATGGGCGATGTTCAGCAACAAGTTCCAGACCAAGTACTTTGATGCAGTAGCTCGGTATGATCTGCAGACCAGATTCAGCAATCTCAAGCAGATGGAAAGGATGGTCGATGGATATATGGCCGAGTTTTCTAGGCTTAGTCGGTTTGCTTCCACCTTAGTGGCAACCGAATTGGACCGAGCCCAGCGGTTCCAGCAGGGACTCCACCTAGAGATCATTCTAGCAGTAGAGCAGTTCGAGAACCAGACATTTGATGCCGTCTTGCGAGCTGCGAAGAGGCATGAGTATACGTCGCAGAGGATCGTGGACCGAACCGAAAGTAGGAAGAGGTCCCATGGGCAGATGAGTTTGTCCTCGGCACCAGCCCCGGCAGCTAGGGCTTTGACTATTGGAGCTCCTAGGAGGGCGACCGCAGTTTCGTCGGTTCAGCACTCGACGCCGGCGTATCCTCAGCAACAGAAGCAGAAGCAGTCTTCCACAATAGGCTGTACTCATTATGGGAAGCCAGGGCACGTAGTATCAGAGTGTCATAGGGCACAGGGATTGTGCTTGGCTTGTGGGGCACCGGATCACAAGATAGGGTCCTGTCCGAATAGAGCCAGTTCATTATCGTCAAACCTAACCAGTCCATCGGTTAGGGATCCAGCACCAGTGCAGCAGTATCAGCCTACCAGGCCATTGTCGCCTCAGGCTCAGCAGTATGCCCAGGTTCAGATTCAGAACAGGCAGAGAGATCACCAGCAGAGAAAACCAGTACCAAGAGGCCAAGGTCAGTCTATGGCTCTGACCGTAGCAGAAGAGTTAGCTTCAGGTGAGGTGGTGGCAGGTACCATTCTCGTCAACTCTTTTCCAGCATCAGTATTATTTGATTCGGGTGCATCGTATTCATTTATGTCTGCACGATTCGCAACACGGGTAGGACTGGAGCTCGAGTTATTATCAGTAAGGCTCAATATACTTACTGGTAATGGTCTTGTAGGGGTAGATAGAGTCTATTCCTCGTGTCGAATCATAGTTAGTGGTAGAGAGTTTTCCGGTAGATTGACAGAATTTCCGATGGCCGACTATGATGTGGTCCTAGGAATGGATTGGTTGAAGGATCAATACGCAAGAATAGACTGCCATATTGGCAGGATTATTTTTGGTATTCCAGGCGAACCAGAGTTTTTCTTTTCCAGAGGCGAAGTAGAACCTTCTCCACCAGTATTGCGGATGGCAGTAGCAGAAGCAGTTCAATTTCCCAGAGTAGTAGAAGAGTTTTCTGATGTATTTTCCGAAGAGCTTCCAGGTATGCCACCGAAGAGAAAGATAGAGTTCACTATCGACTTGATTCCAGGGACGGCACCAGTGTCAGAGAGAGTCTACATGATGGCACCTTCAGAATTAGAGATCTTGTACAAGATGATTGAAGAACTCAGAACCAAGGGATTCATTCGTGCTAGTGGATCACCTTGGGGAGCTCCGATACTTCTTATGAAAAAGAAGGATGGTACGTCAAGATTATGTGTTGATTATCGTACCTTGAACTCTATAACGATAAAGAACAGATGTCCCCTACCAAGGATAGATGATTTATTTGATCAGCTCAGTGGGGCAGCAGTATTCTCGAAGATTGACTTGCGGTCAGGGTACTATCAGATCAGAGTCAGAGAGCAAGATATCCCGAAGACAGCGTTCAGATCAAGATATAGACATTGGGAGTTTCTTGTTATTCCATTTGGAGAGACCAATGCGCCGACCGTATTCATGGATCTCATGAATCGTATTTTTATGCCCTATTTGGATCAGTTCGTGATAGTGTTTATAGACGACATCTTGGTCTATAGCAAGAATAAGGCAGAGCATGAAAAATTTCTTCGTGTAGTTCTTCAGATTCTTAGGGAGCACCAGTTGTACGTGAAGTTCAGTAAGTGCGAATTTTGGCTTGATCGCATCTCGTACTTAGGTCACATCATCGCCAGAGGTGGAGTGGAAGTTGAACCCCAGAAGATATTGTCCATAGAGACGTGGCCAGCACCTAGCACCGTCGTAGAAGTTCGGAGTTTCCTAGGATTGGCTGGCTATTACCGGTGGTTTGTATCAGAATTTGCTCAAATTTCAGCACCATTGACGCAGTTGACCCGTAAGGATGTGCAGTTTGCTTGGACCGTAGAGTGTCAGAGTTCATTTGAGAAGTTGAAGCGAAGATTGATGACGGCTCCCATTCTCACGCTTCCAGATGGGACTGGAGGATTTTCAGTCTATTACAACGCATCCGGCAAGGGATTAGTATGTGTCTTGATACAGCATGGAAAGGTTGTAGCTTATGCATCACGGTAACTTCGTGATCATGAGAGGAATTACCCAACCCATGACTTAAAATTAGCAGCGATGGTTTTCGCACTCAAGATGTGGAGGAATTATTTGTATGGGGATCGGGTGGAGATTTTTACCGACCACAAGAGTCTTAAGTATGTGTTTACCCAGAAGGATCTTAACATGCGTCAGAGAAGATGGCTAGAGCTACTTGTGGATTATGACATAACCTGCAGTATCATCCTGAGAAGGCCAACATTGTTGCAGATGCATTGAGCAGAAGAGTCGGAGTCTATTTCCTAACAGGGCAACCAGAGTTATTAGCAGATTTTCAGAAGATGGGTATTGAGGTTATTCTTCCCACCAATGTGGCATTGATAGCCAGCATGCAAGTTCAGTCCAGTATAGTTGAGAGGATTAAGTTAGCTCAGTCAGCAGATTCTAAGCTTCAGCGGCTTAGGGCAGAATATGTACCAGGACGGAGACCAGAGTTACGCATTCATGAGGATGGTACACTTCGATATGGGAGACGTCTTTGTGTACCCAGTGGTAATATCAGACAAGAGATTATAGCAGAGGCTCACAGTTCTCAGTATTCAATTTATCCCGGTAGCACAAAGATGTACCAAGACATCCGTCAGCATTTTGGTGGAATGGCATAAAGAGGAAGATAGCCCGGTTTGTCTCTCATTGTTTAGTTTGCCAACAAGTTAAAGCTGAACATCAAAGGCCAGCTGGACTTCTTCAACCCTTACCGATCCCAGAATGGAAATGGGAGCACATTACAATGGATTTTGTAACTGGGTTACCTAAATCCCCAGCTGGAAGAGATACTATATGGGCTATAGTTGATCGTCTCACGAAGGTAGCTCATTTTCTCCCCTTCAGAGTTGGTCAGTCGACGGATCAGCTAGCAGAGATATACCTCAGGCAGATAGTCAGGTTACATGGAGTGCCAGTTAGTATCATATCAGACAGAGATTCGAGATTCATATCTCACTTTTGGCGGAGTCTTCAAGAGAGTTTGGGGACTCGTCTCAAGTTCAGTTCAGCATATCATCCACAGACAGATGGTCAGTCAGAACGCACGATCCAGACTCTTGAGGATATGTTACGGTCATGTACACTCGACTTCGATGGTTCATGGGAAGATCACCTGCATCTTGTAGAGTTCTTCTATAACAACAGTTTCTAGGCCAGTATCCAGATGGCATCCTTTGAAGCACTGTATAGTAGGAAGTGCAGATCACCTTTAGCTTGGGATGATGTCGACGAGAGACAGATGCTTGGTCCAGAGATGATTACGCAGACAATCGAGGTGGTCAGACAAGTCAGAGATCATCTTCGAGTTGTACAAGATCGTCAGTGCCATTGGACCGATTCTCATCGGCGTCCTCTTGAGTTTTTTGTCGACGACCATGCGTTCCTTAGGATCTCGCCTAACCGTGGCGTCATTTGATTCGACTTACGGAAAAAGCTTAGTCCTAGGTATATAGGGCCGTTCGACATTCTAGAGCGAGTAGGTGATGTGTCCTATCGTCTGATGTGTCCTATCGTCTCGCTCTTCTGCCGTCGTTATGTGAGGTACATGATATCTTCCATGTATCCCAATTACGACGGTATATCCCGGATTCGAGCCATGTCCTTGATCATTCGGAATTGGTTGTTGGTACCAACCTTTCGTATGAGGAAAGGTCCGTATCCATATTGGACCGAAGAGAGAAGGTACTCAAGAACAAGACTATTAGTTTAGTCCGTGTTGCTTGGGGTCACCACTCCATAGGTGAGTCAACGTGGGAACGTGAGGATGATATCCGATCGCGATATCCACACTTGTTTGACTCATAAGGTATAATATCTTTCTTATGCCTTATGCTTTTAATTCCTTGCTTGCATGAATGATTGCTTGATTGACTGCTAGTCGTTGCTTGCTTATGATTAATATAGCTTGTTGCGACACCACTAGCCTCTTGAATAAATTCCGAGGACAGAATTCTTTTAAGGTGGATAGAGTTGTCACTCCCGTTTCTCGTTATACATATTTTTTAAGATACGTATACAAATTTCTGATAATTGTCAGGTGGCCCATATTTCGATTTATCTTGCTTAGCTTAGCCTTGGTTTAATCTTGACTTGATTGCTTATGATTATTTTGGGTTGAGATGAGAGGGGTTGCTATATAAGTCAACTTCTTCTCTCTCCTCTATTATTTGCATTTACTTCTTCATCTTCTTCATTTACTCCTCTCCACCTACACCCAAGAGCTCTAGGCAAGTGCAACTTGCTTCATGATGGATCTTGGATTTTATTGTTCCAATGTCTTCCTCTTCTAGTTCTAAGCCTCTTTAGAACTTGTCATTTTTGGTTTTGATGGATAGATTTTTGTAGATCTAGGTTTTGCCCTTTATCATGATTTTCTTAGTTTCGATCTATGAAAACTTGGTATTTTTGAAAACTAAATTTTCCATGTTGTAGAAAATTTTATTTTATCCAATTTTAACCTTTAAAAAGTTGGATTTGGACTTGTTTTGACCTAGTTATAGCCTTTTGAAGCTATGGGTTCAAAGTATGGAATTTCTGCTGATTTGGAGAAGACAGTGAGCAGTATGCGCCAGCTTTTTAGCTTGCGCTACTGTGTTGTGCGCGCTCTTTAGCACGGCGCAGCCTCACCCAATGCACGTGCTCCTTAGCGCGTCGCAGCCTGACCCAATGCGTGCGCTCCTTAGCGCGGCGCAACCTGAGTCAGGCGCAACCTGAGTCAGGCGCAACCCGAGTCAGGCGCAACCTGTGTCAGACGCAACCTAGCCTCGCGTAGTCTAGTGCCTGGCGCAACTTGACTTGGCCCGACTCGTTCTGGCGCAACTTGACCCGACCTTGGCATCCATATTCTTCTGGCACAACTTGGCTAATACCACTTGTTGGCCATGGTACCCCTTGCCCCTCCCCCTTACGCCTTTTTGATATGAACTCGATATGAACACGATGTGTGCTTGACAAGCAATATTGACATGATAATCTGACACGACATGATAAGTAACTTGATAAGACATGTAAAATCTGGATAGTGGCCCGTCGAGGCGCACTCCTGACAAGTAATAAGTAACTTGACATGATAATTCTTGATGGTGATCCGTTGTGACGCACTCTTGACTTGATAAAGTAACCTAACATGATAATGTTGATATGTCTTGCTAAGTAAATCTTGTCTTGACACCGTGGGTATTTGTGCTTGTATAAGCTAAATGTCTCGTCTTGTATCATGTCTAGGATATGAATTCCTGATTTCCACGGTCAGCGATTCATACTAAATCTGACTAGGATAATGACTAAAGTGATCAAGTAGTTCATGAAGAGATTTCCCAGCTACAGGCAGTCCCGTTATCTGGACGCTTTTAATTGGACTTGTAGCCTGCCGTCGAGTAGGGCACATTTCCAGCACACTGTCATGTGTTGCACCTCTAAGTCACCTAATCCAACTCTCTTAACTTGTGATCGGATAACCTGGATTAAGACTGCAGGGCTTGTGGCTGTTGGAACATCTCGATGCACCTTGCTAGTAACTAGGCTTGTGATAACCCTAGTTAGTTAAAGTATCAAGCCGTACTCTTTGTTTGGCCATGAATGATGGATGGAGTCCTATCTTATCTAGTCTTGCCTAGATCTAGTACATGGCTATCTCAGGATATGCTTGTTTTTGCTTTACTTTATCGATAATTGGTTAGAGACTAAGATCTGTTCAGGTGAAGGGTTACAATCCTGGTCCTTGTTTGGTTTACGGGTTGTAACTTGGTTACCGGAATAGTCCGTTAGTCATCTTACCATTTATTATCCTATTTTCTCTAACTCACTTCTTTCGTTATCCTTTATGTATCATGTGCTAGTATGCTAGTTTTAGTTCTTAAGTAAAGCCTTCCTTGTGGCACTTGCTCTTTCTGGGGTCTGATCCAGCTGGTTTTGTATGGCCAGATTTTGGAGTAGCTCCCGAGGATCTCCCTGTCTTCTAGCCAGATGGTGACCACTAGGCGCAACCCTGGCAACGAGTGGGTTCTTATTTTGCTCTTCCACTCTCTTGTAAAAATATTCTTTTGAGGCGTTTAGCCGCCGAGCAAGTGTTAGCTCGTTTGCAACTTTACTTACTGTCTGTCTATGGGCTGTAACATGATTGACAAATCCTAGGGTTGATCATGTATGACTGAAACTCTTGCTAGTCTTCATATTTTGTAAGACTAGCTTCATGATCATCTGAATATGTGATGTTTGGGATGCCTTACTTTGTATGTCTGATGATCTAACATCTTGTAACATTTACTTACTTGCTTGAGATTGAGACAATAGGCTTATTCATGACCATAAGAAACTGTTGGCTTGTAGATAAACTCTCATGCATCTAGACAGCTGTGACCATATATCGAAGTATATTATACTTCAATGTACGTAGCTGGCTGTGTCTGTCCCCCGCTCTACGGTATTCTGGTTCTGGGGCGTGACACATCTTGATCTACTCAAAGGATAGAGAGACTCATGTCGGCCACTTGAGCGAAGTACTTTAGACGCTGCGAGAGAATCAACTATATGCAAAACTAAGCAAGTACAAATTTTGGAAGAACAGTGTGTCGTTCCTAGGGCATGTTGTTTCGGCAGAAGGCGTTGCCGTTGACCGAAAGAAGATTGAGGCAGTTGTAGACTGGAAACAGCCTGTATTAGCTAGTGAGATACGGAGTTTTCTTGGTTTAGCCGGGTACTACCGTAGGTTCATGAAAGACTTTTCAAGAATCGCTTCGCCTTTGACTCACCTCACTCTGAAGGGAGTTGTATTTAAGTGGACCGACGACTGTGAGAACAGTTTTCAAGAACTCAAGCAACGGCTCGTCATGGCTCCAATTTTATTACTTCCAGAAGGATCTGGGGGATTTTAGATCTATAGTGATGCATCGGGACTCGGTTTGGGATGTGTTCTCATGCAACGTGGGAAGACAATATCATATGCGTCAAGACAACTCAAATAACATGAGAAAAATTATCCAACTCATGACTAAGAACTGGTGGCAATTGTGTTCGCATTGAAATTGTGGCGACACTATCTCTATGGTGTGTCCTGCGAGATCTTCACGGATCACAAAAGCCTGAAGTACATATTCACGCAGAAGGAATTGAACTTGAGGCAGCGGCGTTGGTTAGAATTGATCAAGGACTATGACTTGACAATTTTCTACACGCCGGGTAAAGGGAACATGGTAGCGGATGCCTTGAGTCAAAAATTCGTTGGGTCACTAGCAATAGCAAAGGAGGTACTACGAGACCTTGAAAAGATGGGCATCAAATTCAGGATCCGTCCATAGAATGTAAAGTTAGCTCAGTTGTAGCATGAGCCGAGCCTCCAGGAAAGGATTAAGATTGCTCAGAAGGACGATCTGTTTCTGCAGAAGATACGCGAGTTGATTCTAGCAAGAAAGGCGTCGGACTTTACAGTTGAAGATGACACTATTCGTGTCAATGGAAATTGGGCATTCCTAAGGATGATGAGCTCATAAAGGTAATACTGACCGAGGCTCATTTCACGAAGTATTCCTTGCATCCGGGAAGCACTAAAATGTACAAGGATCTGCGCACAACATTTTAGTGGCATGGTATGAAGAAAGACGTGGCTTTATTTGTGTCGCAATGCTTAGCTTGTCAGCGTGTGAAGGCCAAACACCAACGGCCTGGTAGAGAACTACAAAATCTGGCCATTCCATAGTGGAAATGGGATAATATCTATATGGACTTTATAGTCGGCTTGCCAAGAATTCAGAAGGGGAATGATGCGATTTGGGTGATCGTGGATAGATTGACCAAATTGGCTCATTTTATTCCAATAAAAGTTACATGGGGCGTAGAACGGTTGGCTCAGATCTACATAAATAAAATTATCCGATTATACGGGATGCCAGCTTCTATAGTGTCAGATAGAGACGGGCGATTCTTGTCGCAATTTTGGATAAGTCTGCACTCAGCATTAGGCACAAAGTTGAATTTCGGTACGGCATACCATCCGCAAATTGATGGTCAGATAGAGAGAGTAAATCAGATTCTTGAAGATATGTTGAGATTGTTGGTACTCGACTCGAAGACAAATTGGGACGCACATCTCGTATTGGCATAATTTGCCTATAACAATAGTTATCAGGCAAGTATCAAGATGGCCCCGTACGAAGCCTTGTATGGACGAAAATGTCGATCACCGATATGCTGGGATAAAGTCGGCGAACGGCAAGTGCTCGGACCAGAACTTATGGAACCGACCGTCGAGAGGGTCCGCTTAATTCGAGAAAGGCTTAGAGTTGCTAAAAGTCGACAAAAGAGTTACGCGGACGTACATCGACGACCTTTGGAATTCACGGCGGGAGATCATGTCTTCTTGCAGGTCACACCCATGTGAGGTGTGATGCGGTTTGGGATGAAAGGAAAGCTGAGCCCGAGATTCGTTGGACCCTTCGAGATTTTGGAGAAGGTAGCCTCAATGGCTTATCGACTTGCACTACCTCCGGCTCTATCTGATGTGCACGATGTCTTCCATGTGTCCCAACTGCAGAAGTACGTGCACAATCCAAGTCACATAGTGAACTTCGATCAGTTGTAGCTGAGCGCTGACCTATCCTACACTGAAGAGCCTGTCCAGATTTTGGACAGAAAAAAGAGAGTTTTATGGAATCGGACAGTATCCTTGGTCAACGTGCCATGGCGGAACCATGCTGTCGAGGAGTCGACGTGGGAACTAGAAGAGGAGATGCGAGTGAAATACCTCTCGCTGTTTGATAATTTTGAGGTAGGAATTTTGCTTTAAGTTTCGAGGACAAAACTTTTTCTTAGTGGTATATTATGTAGTGCCCCGCTCCTAACGGTTCACTATGTAAGGCTTGTGGCTTGGTCAACTCGGTCGGAACCGAGTATTGAGGAAAACTTACCGTCAGCACCGAATCGATCACGGACAAGTGCATAAGAACCTTTCCAACAAATAGATTGGTTTCTCTTGAAATGCGTCCAAGAGTTTTCTCTGGATGTTTTTCTGCTGGTTTGGTTGCTTGGTTTTGATGGATGCTTTTCTGAATGATTTTTGATAATTTGATTCTTGCCCATTTTTATCGATTTGTATAGCATTCATTCTTGAGAATTCTGAGAGAAGAGAACATAACGAGACGGAGTATTAGCCAAACTTTTGGTGCCATTGCAGACTGACGCATGACGGAAGGCTAAGCGCGCAAGTGTTCCTCTCTCTCTGTGATTCTCTAATTTGGTACGTGTATTTCTCTGTGGTGGTATTGTCCCTCTCGCTATTCCTTCATGCCAACTAAATAAAATGTCTTGCAACATCCGTTGATCGATATCAAGTTGCTAATGCCATAAGTCAATAGCACTAAGAAGCTAGTCATTGAATATTGAAATGATGCTTGCCCCTTGAACATTGAATGAATCGATTACACTGTTAACAACATTGAGATTATGCTTGTCCATTGAACATTGATTTTACGGCGATGAACTAAACATTGAATTGAAATGAATTGATGCCTGAAATAAAGAAATGTGAAACGTTGAGAATGAACATGTTGCCTAGTATTTAATATTCTATGCACACAATGTTTATCGAGTCGGACAAACATTCGTATGGCCATCGACGTACTTGTATACAAGGATTTTCCACGAACGGTACCCGCGACGGTGGGATCGAGTCGGCCTAGGAGGGAATTAGTGCTTTGGTAGCACGGTATCGAAACCTTCATTCGAGCTCGCTACCTGGTGAATGGTCAACCGCATACCATAAGAAGTCCTATATGGTACGTCGACATGGTGCACAACCACCAGTGGTCATATTGTAAGGATGTATGCTAATCAATGTCTTATGCAGGGGCAGTAAGTATATTATTATTATCCTGTATCTTATGCAGGAAAGCTAGATTCGGCCAATGGTAAAGTAAACATGGTTTCATAAAATTCTATGTTGCCTTAATTGTGATTTTCTCTGAATGTTGCATGTTCCTAATATAAGTTCATGATTTAAAATGCTTGTCATTAATAAAATATCGGTTTAGCTAAGTGGACCAACGGGGCTCACCAGCACATTGTTATAATGTGCTGACCCCTCCTCCACAGGTACTAGAGAAGGCTCAGGCGCACGACCGAACTAAGGCTTTCTGAATTGCTACTACTTTCAAGTTGTTTTTCCTAAAGACGCACAAAGTATTGCAAAGTTTTCAAAGATGGATGCTTATATTTCAAAGTACTAAAGGGGCATGATGTATAAGACTAGAAGTTATTTCATGGCAGCCTATCAGTTGTACTTCTTTTCATGAATCAATGTAGCCGAAAAGGCATTTCAAATATTATCGAAAAAAGTTGTATTCTGACTACAATTATAAAAAAAATGAGTATTTCTTCTTCCTATATTGTGTCCACAATGTTTCTGAAATGTGCCTGGGTTTCAAATGTTTCCAAATGACATAACAGTGCACGTTCTTGCCTTATACAAGTGCAACACCAGACTTGTACGGTATCACGCCTAAGCGAGGACGAACGATACGGTACGAATCGAAGCGAGGACGAAAGATTTCCCGAATTGGGGCGTGACAGTATTAGTCGACCAAAATTTTGGGTTGTAAGGAGGATGGGAAACTGCATTGCGCTTATGCTTGCCAAGTATGCCATCGTCCATAATCTCTCATCCACTCTACTATCTCTCCCTGAGCATATTACTCAAGCTCTGAATCAGGAGTCTTTAATCTCCCCTGCTGTATTAAATCCAGGAAATCAATAAAATTGGAGCTTCCCCGTCAAAAAAATACAAATTGTTTGCTACCATTGGTAATGGTTTACCCTTTTCCGGCCCACATTTGTATGGGCCGGCCCAAACCCATCATGGTCGTCCCACACTTGTTGTCCACGTCACTAAACCTTGTTGTCTATATATGTACATGTGTCGACCATTTACAGACTTGGAGACAAACGAAGGACAAGAATCTCAGCTTGTTCTTTTTTTTCTTCTTTTTTTATAAAGAACACGGCCAATTTTATTGATTAAAGTGAAAAAAAAAACCCAAAGGCGGTGCCGGGGGATAGCCCGGGGACCAACAAAAGTATTCGCGTCAGGTTAAAGTCTAGACGAAAAACCAAAAAGAAACTATCCACCCAGGAAAGAACCGGGGGTAAACAAAATGGGAACAAAAAGAAGGAAGAGAGGACCCTTCTAAGAACCAATGTGGTCCTTACGAAGGGCGTTGCCAGCCGTCGTCGGAAGCTCAGAGGTGTAGGAGAAGATCTGATCCCGTCTGGATTCATGGTCCATTTCCGCCAGAGCTTTTGCCACACCATTCGTACTAGTCGTAGCACGTACAAATCAGATACGGGGATTATGTAGTTGTTGAATTTTGCAGTTCTTGTATGTCAGGGTCCATAGGGAAGCAGCCTTTTTGGCTATGATATTTGAAGTGCGTTCCGAAGAGGTTTCAATTTCAGAGAATCAAAAATTCTGAGTGTTACACCATTACAGCGCCAGAAGAAGGACGTCAAGTTCCAACAGGGGGCTCGAGGCATCGGCAATAAACAGGGAGAAGGCCACGATCATGTTGCATTGTATAATGCCTATAGTTCGTATTGCGTATTTTAAAATACGTGTACGTATTTTATCTTGTATTGTATGATTTTTTGCTTGGCTTATCTTGGCATTTCATGGCTTGGTTTATTTTGGGTTGGTTCGGCTAGGCTTGGATTGCCTTGGTTCATCATAAACCAAGGGGAAAACCCTTACCTACCACCACCATCATCCTTTATTAACCCATTCCCTCTTTCTCTCTCTTCATTACTTCTTCGTCTCCACCAATACTTCTTCAACTACCTGGAAGAGGGAGAGAGAGCTTAGGCAAGTGCAGCTTGCTTCATAGAGGAACTCACAATTTATTGTTCCATTTTCTTCCTTGCAATAGTCTAAGACTCTTTAGTACTTAGCATTTCTAATTTCCATGGCTCAATTTGTGTAGATCTAAGCTTATAGTATTTTCGGATTTCTTGAGTTTTGATCTACTTAATATTTTTATTTCCAAGTTTTGATGGTTCTATGTTGTAGGGAATTTCGTTCTGCCCCATTTTGACCTATGGAAATCTGAATTCCGATTTCGGATGAAGGATTTACGAGCCTTGAAGCCATGGACTCCATGGTTCTTCTTCTCGGACAAGCAGAGAAGAAGAACAGTTTTTGCAGCCACATGGCAGTCTCTTTCAGCCGCATGGAAGTACTTGACCGCATGAATGTTCATGAGGCAAGTCTCTTTCAGCCGCATGCACTGCTCAACTTCAGCCGCATAAGCCTCAGCATAATCCAGCCGCATGGCACTGTGTCTTCCAGCCGCATGAAGTCAACTCCTTTCAGCCGCATAAAGCCCTACCCCATCCGGCCGCATATGACTCCATCTGAACCTAGCAGCATGGCACTGACCCTTCCCAGTCGCATGGCACTGACCCTTCCCAGCCGCATAAAAGGTTCTCCCGTTGCCTCATAAGAACCGACCCTTCTCAGCCGCATAAGGCCGAGGCTATTCTTAGCCGCATGGACTTATTGTTCCAGCCGCATACGCCCTGTGCTTTTAGCCACCTAGGCCCACTTTACTCTCAGTCGCATGGCCCTGCTCCTGTTCTAGCCGCATATGCTCACCACTCACTTAGCCGCATAAGCGATCAGTTTCAGCCGCATGGACTTGTTGCCTCCAGCCATATACGCTTCCCTCCCCCAAGCCGCATGGCACTGACTCCCTACAGCCGCATGAGTTATTCACCTTGGCTGCCCAGCTCCTTCCAAAGTCTTGTCCTTTTATTATTATTATAATATTATTATTATCATTGTTATTATTAAACTGAAATTGTTTCATTTATGATTATGCCATGAAAGTTCTGATATGTTCCATGAACACGATAGTGACTCGCCGTGGCGCACTCTTGCCAGATAAACCTGACCTGATATGTCATGACATGCTATTATGTCAGCCAGCCTGACATAACAAGTATAAATGACCTGGACACCGTGGGCGATTGCGTTTCTACAAATAAACCAGTACTGTCTGGCATCATATCTAGGATAGGGATCCCTGAGTACCACGGTCAGAAATACCTACAGTAATTGACTAAGGCTAATAAACTAGAATAATTCAGTAGACATGAAGAGATTTCCAGCTACAGGCAATCCCGTTATCTGGGCGCATTAAGTGGACTTGTAGCCTACCGACGAGTAGGGCACATTTCCAGCACACAGTCACGTGTTGCATTCTTCATAACGGACATTCGACCTGGATAACTGGATGGTCTGCAGGGCTTGTGGCTGTTGGGATAATCTTATTGCATCTTGCTAGTAACTAGGCCTGTGATAACCCTTGTTAGTTAAAAGTATCAAGCCGTACTCTTGATTGGCCGTGATTGATTGGATGGAGTTTATTCCATCTTAGTCTTATCCTGATTCCTGTGCCAGATTGTGACATGACATTGATGCTTGCCTTAACAATAATGATCGGGGTTCCAGTTCTGTTCAGGCGAAGGGTTACAACCCCGGTCCTTGTTTGGTTTAAGGGTTGTAACCTGGCTCCCGGAGCAGTTCTGTGTCCTCTCTTCGTTTATTGTCTTATTGTAATCCCATGCCATGCTCTTCATGTTTTACCTTACCTTAATACCATGATCATTTATACTGGCCTTAGCAATAAAGATCAGGGGTCCAGTTCTGTTCAGGCGAAAGGTTACAACCCCGGTCCTTGTTTGGTTTAAGGGTTGTAACCTGGCTCCCGGAGCAGTTCTGTGTCCTCTCTTCGTTTATTGTCTTATTGTAACCCCATGCCATGCTCGTCATGTTTTACCTTACCTTAATACCATGATCATTTATACTGGCTTTAGCAATAAAGATCAGGGGTCCAGTTCTGTTCAGGCGAAGGGTTACAACCCCGGTCCTTGTTTGGTTTAAGGGTTGTAACCTGGCTTCCGGAGCAGTTCTGTGTCCTTTCTTCGTTTATTGTCTTCGATATACCAATAGTATTTGAGACGGGTTTCTATTCAGGTGAAGGGCTGCAACCCCGGTCCTTGTTTGGTTTAAGGGTTGTGACCTGGCTACTTGAATAGTTTCCTCGTACTCAGTTTACTGTTGTTATCTCTATTATTATCAGTTCTTTATTTATTATCTTTAATATTCTATTGTGATCTGCTGGTTTTAGTTCCTAAGTGAAATCTCCTTTGTGGCACTTGCTCTTTCTGGGGTCTGACCCAGCTGGTTTTGTGTGGCCAGATATCGGAGCAGTACCAGATGATCTACCTACCTTCCAACCAGATGGTGACCACCAGGCGTAACCCTAGCAACGAGTGGGTTTCTTTTTGTCCTACCACTTATTTGTAAAATTATTCTTTTGAGGCGTTTAGCCGGCGAGCACGTGTTAGCTCGTACTGCACCTTTATTTACTCTCTGCCTACGGGCTGTAACATGATTGACAGATCCTAGGGTTGATCATGTATGACTAAACTCTTGCTAGTCCTGACATTTTGTAACGACTAGCTTTATGATCATCCAATATGTAACGTATGGGACGCCTTGCTATTATATATTTAGTGCTCTGACATCTTGTAACTATTATTGCTTATTTGAGATTGAGACAATAGGCTTGTTCATGACCATATGAGACTGTTGGCTTGTAGTTAAACCCCCATGTATCTAGACAGCCATAACCGTATAGCGAGGTGGGTTGCACTTCAATATACGTAGATGGCTATGTACGCCCCCGCTCTCCAGTATTCTGGTTCTGGGGCGTTACACCTTGTATATCTCTGACGACCCCACTGCACGTAAGGACAAAGGCTTCTCCTGATTTCGCTGCGTTGTTCAGTTTCCTCCCTAATCCTGCAGCTACCCAATGAATAGTCGTCTCCGCACCTGTATCCCCACATGTCATGTTGTGCCTCTCCAACATGTCCGTCCCTAGGTTATGGGAAAACAAGGTGTGCTGGAGATGCGCGGTCACCCGACGTACGATCTCCTGGTAATTCCTGCTCCCACCACCAAAAAGAATAGAGTTCCTTTGCTTCCAAATTTTCCATAAGCATGAGGCGAAAACAATATTCTTGCTGATGTCCGCCGAGGAGGAGAGAGAGGAGTTTTGAAGCCATACCTGGGCAAGTTGATCGACGATGTTATAGGATGTGGAAAGGTGGAATGTGGCAGCAAAGTGGATCCAAATCTTATTAGTCGTCTCCCCCAAGACGAAGCGGTGGTCGTTGGTTTCCGTATCCGTGTTAGCACAACAAATGCATCTCGAAGCGAGATTGATTCCCATGGTTAAAAGTCTTACCTCCACCGGAATAGCGTTCCGACGCAAACGCCAGAGGAAGGCGCCAATGCGAGGTTGAATAAATTTGTTCCAGCAGAATTCGCTCCAGATAACAGTTAGGTGCTCCTCCTGTGATGATCCCAGTATGATTTAGTAGTGAAGTCCCCATGTTGGTTAAGACTCCAGCATATCTGATCATTCTCGTTGGTAAGATAATGTTGTCCAGCATGTCGATAGCTTCAGCAGGATGGAAGTTTCGAATATTGACCTCCTCATTCAGGGAGATGCGGACCAAAGGAGAGGCCACCATTTGGCGAATGGTAGGGGAATAAATGAATTGATCTAGTGGTCTGGGAAGGGGGTACCGCACCAGTTCGAACCCCAAATCGGGATATTACCACGACCCAGGACCCACTAGCACTTGCTAGAGATAGTATAAAAAAATTTCATCATCGATTGCCATAGCGGTGAAGGGGAGTAGGGGGAATAGTTGGGGGTCGAAGGATCTCCGTACTTCCGAAGCATGTACTGGGACCACACAGTTTTGCCTTTAATTAAAGCCCAACACCTTTTTGCATGAAGAGCTGTCATCACCTGATTGAGGGATCTTAATCCCAAGCCACCTTCGGCCATCGGCCGACACACATCGTTTTAAGCAATCCATCTAGCGTGGTGTTTGTCTTTAGAGTTCCAGAGGAATGCAGCCATAATTTTCTCTAGTTTATGGAGGAGTTTCTTATGGGCTTTTATCACCGAGAGGGAGTGGATGGGGAGGGCTGTCAGAACGCTCTTGAGAAGGGTAATTTTGCCACCAAAAAAGAGAAGTCTTCATCTCTATCCTGAGATTCTTTTCTCAAATTTCTCTGTCGGCTCGAAGAAGTATTCTGGTTTTTCCCGAACTTTGAATACTGGATGTCACGCCCCAGAACCAGAATACTGGAGAGCGGGGGACAGACACAGCCAGCTACGTATATAGAAGTGTAATCCACCTCGATATACGGTCACGGCTGTCTTAATGTATGAGGGTTTATCTACAAACCATCAGTCCCTTATGGTCAAGAACAAGCATAGTGTCTCAATCTCAAGCAAGTAATAATAGTTACAAGATGTTAGACTATCAGATATTCAATAGTAAGGCGTCCCAAACATTTCATATACAGATGATCATGAAGCTAGTCGTACAAAATATGAGAACTAGCAAGAGTTTCAATCATACATGATCAACCCTAGGATCTGTCAATCATGTTACAGCCCTTAGGCAGACAAGAAACATAAGTATTCAACATGAGCTAACAGTTGCTCGACGGCTAAACACCTAAAAAGAATAATTTATAATAGAGTGGGAGAGCAAAATAAAACCCACTCGTTGCCAGGGTTACGTCTAGTGTTCACCATCTGGCTGGAAGGCTGGGAGATCCTCGGGTGCTGCTCCAAAATCTGGCCATACAAAACCAGCTGGGTCAGACCCCAGAAAGAGCAAGTTCCACAAGGGAGGCTTCACTTAAGAACTAAAACCAGCATATTAGCACATGAGACATAAATGATAACATAAGACATGAGTTAGGGAAAAACATGGTGATAAACGATAAGACAACTAAGGGACTATTCCGGTAACCAAGTTACAACCCTTAAACCAAAAAAGGACTGAGGTTGTAACCCTTCACCTGAACAGAGCTTAGTCTCAAACCAATTATTGACAAGGGTAAAGCATAAGCAAACATGTCCGGAGATAACAATGTACTAGATCTAAACAAGACTTGACAAGATTCGACTCCATCCAACATCCACGGCCAAGCAATAAGTACGGCTCGATACTTTAACTAACTAGGGTTATCACAAGCCTAGTTACTAGCAAGATGCAATAAGATGTTTCGGCAGTCACAAGCCCTGCAGCTATCCATGTTATCCAGACGAGGTTCGTGTAAGAGTTATCAAGAATTATTAGGTGACTTTGAGTGCAACACATGACAATAACAGTATGCATATTACTTGTTTCAAGAAGTGCCCCACATGACAGTGGGCTGGAAATGTGCTCTACTCGTCGGCAGGCAATAAGTCCATCATGTGTGGCCGGGATAACGGGATCGCCTGTAACTGGAAACATCTCTCTATATGAGCTACTTTGATCAATCTAGTAATTAACCTAGTCAGATTCAGCATGAATCCCTGACCGTGGTAACCAGAGATGCAAGTCCTAAACATGATGCGAGACGAGATTGATAGCTTATACAAGCACATTCAAGAACAATCACCCACGGTGTCAAGATGAGTTATTACTCAGCATGTCAAGATAGCCGTCGCAACAGCATTCAAGATTACATGCTAGACTTACTTATCAAGATTACTTGCCAGGAGTGCGCCTCGGCAGGCTACTATCAAGATTACTTATCTTGTCGACAGTGCATCACGACGGACCACCATCAAGAATTATCATGTCAAGTTACTTGTCAAGAGTGCACCACGACGGGTCACTATTTAAGAGTTATTCATGTAAAGTCATATTGCCATGTTGGGTTCAGGATTAAATTAAGACAAGTTTTGCCCAAGATTTCACAATCATCAAATCGGGTAGTCACAAGTTAGGCTGAGTCAAGATGTAAGCAATTTAAAACATAATAATACACTACTAAAATTTGCTCAATTGGCGACATATATTTAGCGACGTTCGATTAACGTCGCTAAATTGTGTACATTAGCGACGTTTTGTCTAAACGTCGCTAATAGTCGCTACTAGCGACGACCTAAGCGACGTAACAACGACGTATATTAATCACATGATCTAGTCGTCGCGAAACGTCGCTCTGACGTTTTGCGACATTTTCTCGTTTAGCGACACATTTTTTTCCGTCGTTCCCAAAATGTCGTCCTAAACGTCGCTAAATTAATTTAGCGACGTTTTCACCGAGGTTAGCGACGTTTTGAAACATCGCTAGTCTGACAAATTTTTGTAGTGATATAATAATAAAAGAACATGCAAGAGACAAAGGTATGGGGGCCAAGGAAGCATGTGTCACGCCCCAGAACCAGAATACTGGAGAGCGGGGGCGTACATAGCCAGCTACGTATATTGAAATGGAATCCACCTCGCTATACGGTCACGGCTGTCTAGATATGAGGGTTTACTACAAGCCAACGGTCCCTTAAGGTCAAGCCTATTGTCTCAATCTCAAGCAAGTAATATAGTTACAAGATGTTAGACCACCAAATATACAATAAAAGGCGTCCCAAATATTACATATTCAGCTGATCATGAAGCTAGTCGTACAAAATGCGAGGACTAGCAAGAGTTAAGTCATACATGATCAACCCTAGGATTTGTTAATCATGTTTACAGCCCGTAGGCAGACAGTAAGTAAAGGTGCATCGAGCTAACAGGTGCTCGTCGGCTAAACGCCTCAAAAGAATAAATTTACAATGTAGTGGGTGAAACAAAATGGAAAACCCACTCATACCCCGGGTTCCTTCTAGTCGCCACCATTGGGCTGGAAGTTCGGTAGATCCTCGGGTGCTGCTCCAAAATTTGGCCACACAAAACCAGCTGAGTCAAATCCCAGAAAGAGCAAGTGCCACAAGGAGGCCACGAAATAAGAACAAAAGCTAGCATATCAGAACATAAGAAAATGGAAGAAAGTACAAGTAATAAAGAGTACAACAGGACAATAAACAACTAGGGACGTAGAACTATTCCGGGAGCCAGGTTACAACCTGTAAACCAAACAAGGACCGGGGTTGTAACCCTTCGCCTGAATAGCATTTTGTCTCTACCCACTTATTGTTCAAGATAAGTAACACAATCATGTTCAGGAGTACCAGGTACAGGGACTAGACGAGACTTAGACAAGGCTGGACACCATCCATTCACAAGCGGCCAAGCAAATACTACGGCTTACTACTTTAACTAACTAGGGTTATCACAAGCCTAATTACTAACAAGATGCAAATGAGAAATTTCCAGTCCCAAGCCCTGCAGACTATCCAGTTATCCTTCTGCGGGTTGAGAGTATGGTTGGGTACATCTCCCAGGAGACGATATACCCTTAGGTGACTTAGAGGGTGCAACACATGACAGTGTGCTGGAAATGTGCCCGACTCGTCGGCAGGCTATAAGTCCGTTTAAAGCGCCCAGATAACGAGATCGCCTGTGATTGGAAATTCTCCATGAACTATAGTTTGATCTAGTCATTAGCCTAATCCATATTCAGTATAAATCCTTGACCGTGGTACCCAGGGAGTCACGTCCTAGACATGATGCAAGACAAGACAAGCCGATTTGCACAAAGCAACAAGAAAGAACACCCACGGTGTCAGGGCAAGTCAAGTACGACCAGTTATCAAGTCAAGTCAAGAGTGCGCCGCGGCGGCCACTATCAAAATATCAAGTTACAGGGGATTAATTACAGGTTACAGGTTATAAGTTAAAAGCCACAAGTTACAAAGTTCCACATCGAATTACTGCCAAGATCAGAGAATGCTAGCCATAAATTAAAAGCACAAAAAATCATGTCAAGATGTGTCGGGTCAAGTCAAGTCGTGCTGTGGGCATCAAGATCTCAGAAAGCAAAATCAGCAAGAGAAAAACCGAGGACCAAGGGGAACACCAAGGGTCAGGAGGGGAAGCCATGGCACAGGGTGTGCCAGGTAAGGGGCTCGGGCAACGGCGCCAAGAGACGCGCTAGGGAACGATCGCAGCACCAAGGGGTGCGAGCGGGGTCAACAGGGTCAATTGCGCACGGACATGCGGGGCACAAGGCAGCGGGGTGCGCAGTGCAGCGCGGACCAGCAAGGTGCGCAGGGACGCAGGCCAGCCAGGCGCACAGGGCAACGCGGTCCAGCAAGGCGCAGGGGCATGAGCCAGCCAAGCGCGCAGGGGCGCGGTCGACAAGGCGCGCAGGAGCGCGGTCCAGCCAAGCGTGCAGGTGCGCGGTCGGCAAGACGCGCAGGGGTGCGGTCCAGCCAAGCGCGCAGGGGCACGGTCGGCAAGACGCACAGGGGCGCGGGCCATCCAAGCGCGCAGGGGCACGGTCGGCAAGGCGCGCGGGCGGGGGGCAGCGCAAGGCAGCGAGGCGCACAGGAGCACAAGGCAGCGGGGCGCGCAGGGCAATACGGACCAGCAAGGCGCGCAGGGACACGGGCCAGCCAGGCGCACAGGGCAGCACGGTCCAGCAAGGCGCACAGGGGCGCGGGCCAGCCAAGCGCGCAGGGGCACGGTCGGTAAGGCGCGCGGGCGGGGGCAGCAGCGTGCTAAGGAGCGTGCGCGCCAGCGGGACAGCGGCCAGCGCTAAAGAGCGCGGCACGGGGGAGCAGCCCGGCGCTAAACAGCACGGCTGGGAGGGGGGTCTTCTTCTTCCTCATGCCGAAAGGAAGAATACCAATGGCCTCAAAACTTGGAACTTCACAACTTGGTCCATAAAATACGAAATCCAAAATTTCAAGAGTCTAACTTGTGTAAAATTTGATTCTCTACAACATAGACGCATCAAAACAAGCAAAAATCCAAGTTTGGTAGATCAAACCCAAGAATTTTCAAAAATGGTAAAAACTTAGATCTAGGAAAATCCAAGCTCCAAATCAAAAAATGTCAAGTTCTAATGTTGTTCCAAATCATCTAATTAAGCTAATAGGCAAATAAAATTTGGTCCTCATGTGGTGGCAAGATGCACTTGCCTATGGGTGGGGTGTTGTGTGGAAGAAGGAAGAAGAAAAAGGAGTTAGAAATTTAATGAGGGAAGTAATGAGGAGAGAGAATGGTTGGTGGAGATTTTAATGAAGGTGGGTTGTGGTAGAATTAGGGTGGAGTATAGGTTAAGGTGTTCCATTGGATTTAAAAATCAAACCAAACCAAACCAACTAAAACCGAGCCGAGCCAAAACCCAAAATACGAGGAAACCCAAAATTCGCAAGTTAAGCCAGAACACAATTACAGGCCAGAATCTGAGAAAATAAAATACAGGTTCGAAATACACATACGCCTAATCAAAATACGTATTCCGAAATACGGACGTTACAGCATGCGAACAAGGCATGCGGTCCGCAGGACTGCATGCGGCCAAGATCACATGTGGCCCAAACATGCGGTCCGCTGGACTACATGCGGCCAAGATCACATGCGGCCCAAACATGCGGTCCGCAGGACTGCATGAAACCAAAATCCCATGCGACAAGCAATGAAGTCCGCAGGACTTCATACGGTCAAAGCTCATGCGACCAAGATATGCGGCCCGCATGATTTCATGCGGCCAGGGCTCATGCGGCCAAGGCAACACTGCTCATCTTCACTAAAATCCGAAAAGATGAGCCATGGAAGCTATGGCTTCCAAGCTCCGTCCAACCTCTGATTTAAGTCAGAAATTGAACTTCTATAGGTCGAAATGGGGTAGAATAAAATTTTCTACAACATGGAACAACTAGATTTTGTAAACAAACAAGTTTGATAGATCAAAACCAAGAAAAACCGAAAATAATATAAACTTAGATCTACAAGAAAATATCCACCAAATCAAAAAATGGTAAGTTCTAAAGTGTCTTTAAATCGTGTACGAAAAAAAAATAAAACAAATAGAAATGAGTTCTCTCATGAAGCAAGCTAGCACTTGCCTAGGATTTCTTGGTAGGTGGAAAGAGTTAAGAGGAAGAAGAAGAAGTAAATGAAGAGTAAAGAAAGAGAGAGAAAGAAATTGGTTTATAAAGGAAGGGGGTTCACCATGATAACCCAACCAAATTAAACCAAGCTAAACCAAAATAAACCAAGCCCAGTCTTGACCAACCAAGACTAGGCTAGCAGGTCAAGTCCAAATACGGGTCAAAATCTGTATACTTATACTGGAAATATGTACAACGGAAAACAGGAGTGACAACTCTACCCACCATAAAAGAATTTTGTCCTCGAAATTTAATCAAGAGGCTAGAGATGTCGGGACAAGCTATACTAAAGCACAAGCAATTCTACCACTAGCAACCAATCAAGCAATCATTCATGTAAGCAAAGAATTAAGAACGTAAGGCATAAGGAGGACATTATACCTTATGAGTCAAACAGGTATGGATATCGCGATCGGATATCATCCTCATGCTCCCACGTTGACTCTCCGAAAGAGTGATGACCCCAAACAACACGGACTAAACTAATAGCCTTGTTCTTGATTACCTTCTCTCTTCGGTCTAATATGGATACGGGCATTTTCTCATACGAAAGGTTGGTACCAACAACCAATTCTGAATGATCAAGAACATGGCTCAGATCCAGGATATACCATCATAATTGGGATACATGGAATACGTCATGTACCTCACGTAACGACGAAGAAAGAGCGAGATGATAGGACACATCACCTACTCGCTCAAGGATATCGAACGGCCCTATATACCTAGGACTAAGCTTTCCCCGAACGCCGAAACGAATGACGCCACGGGTAGGCAAGATCCTAAGGAATACGTGGTCGCCGATAGAGAACTCAAGGGGACGTCGATGAGAATCGGCCCAATGGCACTGGCGATCTTGGATAACTCGAAGATGATCTCTGACTCGCCTGACTACCTCAATAGTTTGCATAACCATCTCTGGACCAAGCAGCTGTCTCTCACCTATATCATCCCTGGCTAACGGGGATTTTCACTTTCTACCATACCGTGCTTCAAAGGGTGTCATCTGGATACTGTCCTGGAAACTGTTGTTATAAGAGAACTCTACTAGGTGCTGTTGTTATAAGAGAACTCTACTAGGTGCAGGTGATCTTCTTACGAACTACCAAAGTCAAGCATACAAGATCGTAACATATCTTCAAGAGTATGGATCGTGCGTTCTGACTGGCCATCTGTCTGCGGATGATATGCTGAACTGAACTTGAGACGAGTCCCCAAACTCTCTTGAAGACTCTGCCAAAAGTGCGATATGAATCTTGAATCTCTGTCTGATATGATACTAATTGGCACTCTATGCAATCTAAAAATCTTCCTGAGGTACATCTCTGCTAGCTGATCCGTCGACTGACCAACTCTGAATGGGAGAAAATGAGCTACCTTCATGAGACGATCAACGACAACCCATATAGCATCTCTTCAAGCTGGAGATCTAGGTAACCCAGTTACAAAATTCATGGTAATGTGCTCCTATTTTCATTCTGGGGTCGGTAAGGGTTGAAGAAGTCCGGCTGGTATCTGATGTTCAGTCTTAACTTGTTGGCAAACTAAACAACGAGAGACAAATCGAGCTATCTCCTTCTTTATGCCATTCTACTAAAAATGCTGACGGATGTTACGATACATCTTCGTGCCACCGGGATGAATGGAATACTGTGAACTGTGAGCCTCTGCCATAATCTCCTAACTGATATCACCAGTGGGTACACAAAGACGCCTTCCATGACGGAGTGTACCATTTTCGTAAATGCATAACTCGGGTCTCCGTCCTGCTACACATTCTGCTCTAAGCCGCTGAAGCTTAGAATCCGCTGATTGTGCCATCTTGATCCTCTGAACTATACTGGACTGAACTTGCATGCTGGCCATCAATGCCACATTGGTAGGAAGAACTATCTCAATACCCATCTTCGGAAGGTCTGCTAATAACTCTGGTTGCGCTGTTAGGAAATAAACTTCGACTCTTTTGCTCAATGCATCTGCTACTACGTTGGCCTTCCCAGGATGATACTGCAAGTTGATGTCATAATCCACCAGTAGATCTAACCATCTCCTCTGACGCATGTTAAGATCCTTCTGAGTAAACACATACTTAAGACTCTTGTGGTCGGTGAAAATCTTCACCCGATCTCTATATAAATAATGCCTCCAAAGCTTCAAGCAAAACCTACTGCTGCTAATTCCAAGTCATGGATAGGATAATTTTGCTCATGGTCACGAAGCTGGCGTGATGCATAGGCTTCCACCTTGCCATGTTACATCAATACGCATCCGAATCCTCTGCCTGAAGCGTCACAATAAATAAAGAATCCTCCAGTCCTATCTGGAAGAGTGAGAATGAGGGCCGTCATCAATCTCTGCTTTAACTTTTCAAATGAACTCTGACACTCTACTGTCCAAGCAAACTGTACGTCCTTGCGGGTCAACTGCATCATGGGTGCTGAAATCTGAGCAAAGTCTGATACGAACTGCCGGTAATAGCCTGCCAATCCTAGAAAATTGCGAACCTCTGCGACAGTGTTGGAAACTGGCCATGTCTATAGCCAGTATCTTCTGGGGGTCTACTTCCACTCTACCTCTGGTGATGATATGACCTAAGTACGAAATGCGATCAAGCCAAAACTCGGACTTACTGAACTTTACGTACAACTGGTGTTTCCTGAGAATCTGAAGAACTACACAGAGATGCTGCTTATGCTCCGCCTCACTCTTGCTATAGACCAAGATGTCGTCTATAAACACTATCACGAACTGATCCAAATAGGAAATGAAGATACGATTCATGAGGTCCATGAATACGGCTGGCGTATTGGTCGCTCCAAATGGCATAACAAGGAACTCCCAATGCCCGTATCTAGATCTGGATGCTGTCTTCCGGATGTCTTGCTCTCTGACTCTGATCTGATGGTATCCTGACCATAGGTTAATTTTCGAGAATACTGCAGCTCCTGTGAGTTGGTCAAACAAATCATCTATTATTGGCAAGGGATATCTGTTCTTGATTGTTACAGAGTTCAAGGTACGATAATTAACACATAATCTTGACGTACCATCCTTCTTTTTCATAAGAAGCATCGAAACTCTCCAAGGCAATCCGCTAGCACGAATGAATTCCTTGGTTCTGAGTTCTTCAATAACCTTGTACAAAATCTCCAACTCTGAAGGTGCCATCATGTAGACTCTCTCTGACACCGGTGCTGTCCCTGGAAGCAAATCAATGGTGAACTCTATCTCTCTCTGGGGGCATGCCTGGAAGCTCTTCGGGAAATACATCAGAAAACTCTTCTACTACTCTGGAAAACTGAACTGCCTCTGCTACTGCCATCTGCAAGACTAGGGGAGAAGGTTCTACTTCGCCCCTAGAGAATAAAAACTCTGCCTCACCGGAAATACCAAAAATAATCCTGCCAATACAGCAGTCTATTCTTGTGTATTGATCCTTCAACCAATCTATTCCTAGGACCACATCATAGTCGGCCATCGAAAATTCTATTAACTTAGCGGGAAACACTCTACCGCTAACTACGATTCGACACGAGAAAAATACTCTATCTATTTCCACAAGACCGTTACCAATAAGTATATTGAGCCTTACTGATATTGACTCAGGCTCCAGTCATATCCGTATAGCGAATTGTGCAGACATAAATGAATGTGATGCACCCGAATCAAATAATACTGATGCTGGAAAAGAGTTGACGAGAATGGTACCTGCCACCACCTCACCTGATGCCAATTCTTCTGCTATCGTCAGAGCCATAACCTGACCTTGTCCTCTTGGTACTGGTCCCCTCTGCTGGAAACCTCTCTGTCGGTTCTGCATCTGAGCTTGGGCAAACTGTTGAGCCTGAGGCGGCAATGGCCTCGAAGGCTGGTACTGCTGCTGCACTGGTGCTGGACCCCTAACAGATAGATTGGTTAGGTTCGACGATGATGAACTGGCTCTATGCGAGCAGGACCCAATCTTGTGATCCGGTGCCCCATAAGCCAAGCACAATCTTTGTGCTTTGCGATACTCCGAAACAACGTGCCCTGGCTTTCCACAATGAGTGCAGTCCATTGCAGAAGATTGCCTCTGCTTCTGAGGATGCGTCAGCGTCGAGTGCTGAACCGACGAAACTGAATTCGTCCTTCGAAAAACTCTAATGACAAAGCCCTAGCTACCGGGACTGGTGCTGAGGACAGACTCATCTGCCCATGGGACCTCTTCCTGCTTCCGGTTCGATCCACGATCCTCTGCGAGGTGTACTCGTGCCTCCTAGCTGTCCTCAAGAAAACATCAAAAGTCCGATGCTCGAACTGCTCCATAGCTAGAATAATCTCTAGGTAGAGTCCCTGCTGAAACTGTTGCGCTCGATCCAACTCGGTTGCTACCAAGGTGGGAGCAAACTGACTCAGTCTTGAAAACTCAGCCGCATAACCGTCAACTGTCCTTCTCATCTGCTTCAAATTGGTGAACCTCGTCTGTAGGTGGTACCGAGCTACAGCAATGAAGTACTTCATCTGGAACTTGTCACTGAATGTCGCCCATGGGACTGGTGCCGCCAATTCAACTGCTAACATCGCCCACCAGGTACGGGCTAAGTCTAATAACTGCAGGCGCACAACGGCCACCTTCTCTTCCTATGTAGTATTGGCTGCTTCCAAGATAATCTCGATGTCCTGGAGCCAAGCATCGACAGCAATAGCATCTTCACTGCCATCAAAGAAGGGAGGGTTCAAGCGCTTGAAATTATTGGCTACACTGTTACCTTGGTAACCCACTCTGCCCATAGCGTCTTGTACTGTCTGGTGCAGGGCATCGCCCCGATGATCTTAAAAGGCGAGTAATTCTCGGATGAGTCTTAACAAGACTCTATTGTCAGGCTCTGCAGGCTGAGCTGGCTGAACTGGTGGCTCTGGATCCCCGGAAGGCATAACTCGGAAGGCTGCTCCTGAGTGCTGGGCTTGGTCTCCTTATTGAGGCTGGTTTACTGGTGATTCTCCTTTCGACTGATCGGCAGGACCAGGAGCAATGCCACTGAAGAAATTGACATAGGGAATATTAAGGAAGGACCAAGATAGATCAATGATATAAGCATGTGATCAGGCCAAGATTTTAGGAAGATGAGAAGACACGACTAGAGATCAAAGGCCAGTGCTGATTGAGACGTCTATTCGGTAAAATCCTCACACATCTAGATTTACAAGACCTGTATGGGCCACCACTTAAACCGTGTCATTCCCCAGAACCAGAATACTGGAGAGCGGGTGACAGACACAGCCAGCTACGTATATAGAAGTGTAATCTACCTCGATATACGGTCATGGCTGTCTAGATGTACAAGAGTTTATCTACAAGCCATCGGTCTCTTATGGTCAAGATAAGCCTAGTGTCTCAATCTCAAGCAAGTAATAATAGTTACAAGATGTTAGACCATCAGATATTCAATAGTAAGGCATCCCATATATTTCATATACAGATGATCATGAAGTTAGTCATACAAAATACGAGGACTAGCAAGAGTTTCAGTCATACATGATCAACCCTAGGATCTGTCAATCATGTTACAGCCCTTAGGCAGACAAGAAATATAAGTATTCAACACGAGCTAACACTTTTTCGGCGGCTAAATGCCTCAAAAGAATAATTTACAATAGAGTGGGAGAGCAAAATAAAACTCACTCATTGCCAGGGTTACGTCTAGTGTTCACCATCTGGCTGGAAGACAGGGAGATCCTCAGGTGCTGCTCCGAAATCTGGCCATACAAAACCAGCTGGGTCAGACCCCAGAAAGAGCAAGTACTACAAGGGAGGCTTCACTTAAGAACTAAAACCAGTATATTAGCACATGAGACATAAATGATAACATAAGACATGATTTAGGAAAAAACAAGGTGATAAACGATAAGACAACTAAGGGACTATTCCGGTAACCAAGTTACAACCCTTAAATCAAACAAGGATCAGGATTGTAATCTTTCACCAGAACAGAGCTTAGTCTCCAACCAATTATCGACAAGAGTAAAGCATAAGCAAGCATGTCCGAAGATAACCATGTACTAGATCTAAACAAGACTAGACAAGATTGGACTCCATCCAACATCCATGGCCAAGCAATAAGCACGACTCGATACTTTAACTAACTAGGGTTATTACAAGCCTAGTTACTAGCATCATGAAATGAGATGTTCCGGCAGTCACAAGCCCTGCAGCTATCCAGGTTATCCAGGTGAGGTTCATGTAAGAGTTATCAAGAATTATTATGTAACTTTGAGTCCAACACATGACAGTGTGCATATTACTTGTTTCAAGAAGTGCCCCACATGACAGTGGGCTGGAAATGTTTCCTACTCGTCGGCAGGCTACAAGTCCATCAGGTGTGGCTGGAATAACGGGATCGCCTGTAATTGGAAACATCTCTCTATATGAGCTACTTTGATAAATCTAGTAATTAACCTAGTCAGATTCAGCATAAATCCCTGACCGTGGTAACCAGGGATGCAAGTCCTAGACATGATGCGAGATGGGACAGGTAGCTTATACAAACACATTCAAGAACAATCACCCACGGTGTCAAGATGAGTTATTACTCAGCATGTCAAGATAGTCGTCGCAACAGCATTCAAGATTACATGCTAGACTTACTTATCAAGATTACTTGTCAAGAGTGCGCCATAGCGGGCCACTATCAAGATTACTTATCTTGTCGAGAGTACGTCACGACGGACCACCATCAAGAATTATCATGTCAAGTTACTTGTCAAGAGTGCACCATGACGGATCACTATTTAAGAGTTATTCATGTAAAGCCATATTGCGATGCCGGGTTCAGGGTTAAATTAAGACAAGTTATGCCCAAGATTTCACAATTATCAAATCTGGTATTCACAAGTTAGGCTGAGTACAAGATGAAAATAAATTAAAACATAACAATATAATAATAAAAGAACATGCAAGGGACAAGGGTATGGGGGCTAAGGAAGCATGCGACCAAGGCATGCGATCTACTGGACTGCATGCGGCCAAGATCACATGCGGTCCAAACATGCGGTCCGCGGGACTGCATGTGGCCAAGATCACATGCGGCCCAAACATGCGGTCCGCAGGACTGCATGCGGCCAAGATCACATGCGGCCCAAACATGCGGTCCGCGGGACTACATGCGACCAAGATCACGTCCATCCCAATTTGCGGTCCGCAGGTCTACATGCGGCCAAGATCACATGCGGCCCAAACATGCGGTCCGCAGGACTGCATGTGGCCAAGATCACATGCGGTCCGTAGGACTGCATGCGGCCAAGATCACATGCAGCAAGCAATAAAGTCTGCAAGACTTCATGTGGCCAAGATATGCGGCCCGTATAGTTTCATGCGGCCAGGGCTCATGCGACCAAGGCAACACTGCTCATCTTCACTAAAATCCGGGAAGATGAGCTATGGAAACCATGGCTTCCAAGCTTCGTCCAACCTCCGATTTATGTCGAAAATTGGACTTCCAAAGGTCGAAATGGGGTAGAACAAAATTCTCTACAACATGGAACAACTAGATTTTAAAAACAAACAAGTTTAATAGATCAAAACCATAGAAAACCGAAAATAACATAAACTTATATCTACAAAAAAATATCCACCAAATCGAAAAATGCTAAGTTCTAAAGTATCTTGAAATCGTGTAAGAAAGAAAATAGAACAAATAGAAATGAGTCCTCTCATGAAGCAAGCTAGCACTTGCCTAGGATTTCTTGGTAGGTGGAGAGGGTTAAGAGGAAGAAGAAGAAGTAAATGAAGAGTAAAAAAGGAGAGAAAGAAATTGGTTTATAAAGGAAGGGGGTTTCACCATAATAACCCAACCAAATTAAACCAAGCTAAACCAAAATAAACCAAGCCCAGCCTTGATCAACCAAGACTAGGCTAGCAGGTCAAGTCCAAATATGGGTCAAAATTCGTATACGTACACTGAAAATACGTACAACAAAAAATGGAAGTGACACTGGCACCGCCAAATATTGTATAGGCCGGTGTGTTATCTTGAGGCATGTCCCCGCAGTGATCTCCTCAGCACGATGAGAAATATAGTCCTTATGGGAGACAATCAAAGCTGATTTTTCCATGTCAATAAACTGACCCGAAGCCTCAGAATATTCCTGTAATGTCTTCAGGAGATTGTCCACACTGTCAGTTCCACCGTTGAGGAATATTAGACTATCATCCACGTAGAAAAGGTGTGATATGGGAAGGCTATATTTACGGCCCGATAAGTGCTTAATATGGCCGTGGAGACAAAGCTTGGAGATTTTTCTGCTGAGGGCGTCATGGGCTATGATAAACAAGGCGAAAAAAATAGGATCCCCCTGTCTCAGGCCTCTAGATGATCGAAAGAAACCACCCATCTTTCGATTGATGGAGATCGAATACTAGCAATTCGAGATATTTCTAAATATGAGGTCGATCTATTTCTGGCTGAAGCCATACTAGCGCAAGACCCGAATAAGGAACCTCTAGCTTACCCTGTTGTAGGCTTTCGACATATCCAGTTTAATGGCCACATTTTCTTCAGTAATCTTGTTATTAATGGTCCCAAAGATTTCATGGGCGAGGCTGATATTCTCATGAATGCTACGACCTCTGACAAAACCCGTTTGCTCCCGAGAGATGATGGAGGGGAGGACGCTATCCAATCTGTTACAACCCGCTTCCGAATAATCGGACATAAGTAGGACATACCCAGCCTACGTTGGAAAACTCAACGTAGTAAGCTGTACCAAGTTAGGGAAACTAACAAGTCAATATGAATAAGTAAAAATCACAACATCTATAAACGATCCCAGAAAGATCACCATAATCCACAAGTCCATATAACGTAAAGGTACCAGAGTCAACAGGAATGAAATACGCTATGAACTCTAAAAAAAACAATATCTAGGAGTAAAGATAAACAGTCTAAACCTGAAGCCTCTAGCTAAGTCATGTCTCCATGCTGCTCAGCTAAGATCCCGGTCTCTGGCCCATAAGGTAGAACAATATCCTGCAAGCACACCTGCAACATATCCAGTCAGGAACGGAGCAAAGTACAGTCCTAGGTAATAAACAAGAACATCATGCTATGAAAAATGTACAAGAGAACATATAAAGCACAAGAAAGAACAAAAAGTACATAAATGTAAAGTACAGGAAATAAAGTACAAGAATGTAAACTATGAACCTGAAGTATAAGACATGACATATGTACAATATTTGAAATACAACTAGCCTATGTAACCGGCTGGGGTAAGTACTGAAATAAGCACAGGAGCACAGGAATAATGGTACGTCTTAGGGCCCGCGTGCACGGTACGAGGCCAAAGCTATCAATATGAATTTCTGATCTCTGGGTTTGGTCACATAGCTAGTGTATTTCTCCTCCCCGACCACAAGTAAGTATAAGAACATGAAAGTACAAAAGTACAGGATATCGTGTCATGACGTGTCACAAGAAAAGTACAGAATATGAATATAAATGAACATGAACCATAGAATGTACTTGCCTTGCTCCGGGCCGGATATCCTCCTGTTAATGATTATAAGTTGATTAAAAACTAAACAAGTTCTAAATATTTATTTGTTCACTAATCTTTAACTAACCATCCACTCTACCTTGTACATCTCTAGTATTTGTCAAAAAGACTACACACTATCTTTAAGAATTATTGAACCAATTAACATTTTCTGTTTTGTCTTTTAGTTCAAACATCTAGCACCTCTATTCAACTTGACTCCCAATAATCCAACTCATCCTTTACTATAGGAAGTAACCAAACCAACCATTATATTTACTTCTTAATAGAACTACACCCCAGCAACAAAGAGAAAAATAATAATCCCACACAAGTTTGGAGCATCATGCAACAAAGCCTAGCTTCATAGTGATTTCAAAGCCCAAGTACTCTATAGTAGCCGATCTTGGCTCACACAACCAAACAACTTCAAGGACCCAAACTACTACCTGTAACCCATCCAACACACAAAGAACACATCTCTTCTTAATACTTATTCTTGAAAGCCCCTCCAGTGAGCCCACAATAAATTCCCTCCATCATTCAAATATTTAGATAAGAAAAAGTATAATGCAAGGATTACAACCAAATCGAAATTCAAAGAGAAGATCCTGAGCTGACAGAACCTAAACCAAGGTTTAGCCAAATACACACTCAAAAGCTCTGAATCTCGGTTGGCAAAATAGTTAACCTAAGCATGAAATCAAACCCAAGAGCTAAGAGAAAATCTCAGAATTAACAGCAACCAAATAAAATCAAATTCAAATGGAATGCATATACAATCAATATACATAATTAAATGAAAACCAAGATTTAAGAGTGCAGCTGCTGTTGCTTAATTAGAAAAATCCCACACACGACTTCTCCAGGAACTCGTCGAGTTAGAGAAAATATTGCAGCAAAAACCTCCCACGTACTGGACACGACCGGACTCTACATGGTCGGATACCCCGCACCTGATATGAATCAGCATCCATTAAGAGCAACATGAACGGCACAAAATCCAGACACGAACATTGCCTCGATCTTTCATGAATCAGAAAGAAAATATATCAAGTTCGTAAAGAACAGATGGCAACTCTAGAGGGGGGTGAATATAGTTTATAGCGATAATAGCCAATTAAAAATTAAACTCTTTCACAAGTAAAACTAATCAGAGTAAATACGGAAATAAATAAGGAGCAAGAAAGCATACGCAAATACAGCCGATTTTTAACATGGTTTTTCTCGTGGAGGACTAGTCCAGGCCTGAGAACTCTAGCTCAGGATTAAATCCACTATTTGTGAAATAGTAGTTACATCCCGTGCCTTTTCTTCAGAAGAGCACGTCAACTTCTTACAAAGATCGTAGTGGCGATGCTTGGAATTTTCCAAGCGATTTCTTGAACTCTTGCACAAACTCCTTAACTGAAAAATGCTGAGCACTTGAGACTTAGGGAGCTTGTGGCTAGTAGATGAAGAAGGGTAAGGCTTGTATTGAGCTTTAGAGAGAAGAGAAGAGAAGATTGGATGAATGAAAATGAGAGAATTTATGGCCTATTTATAGGATACCAGTAGGCAGAATTCGGCCAGAATTCTGGTAGGAATTTTCAAATATTTGGCCGTTGGACAACTTGCAACCAGCCAACCCTAAAAATTAGGGTGCTAATTTTTAGGGGACAGAGTTCGGCCCGAACTCTGTGTGGAGGCAGAGTTCGGCCCGAACTCTGTCTCCAGAGCACAGAATAGGTCTTAAGGTCCAATGGGCTTATTTGGATGTATGGAGCTTATGGATTTTGGGTAGGTTATAGGTTAAGTCTCAAGAGCTCAGCACAACTCAGCTTACATCAGTCTAGACTCAATAAATTTATAAAATACAGACTCAAAGATGACTTGCATTTGCAAAACTGAGCTGTCGTCTAACTTGAGCTGGATGTAGTCTTCATATGTCGTATTGAATTATCACAAGTATTATTTAGTCAATTTTATCAATATTTGGTTGACTGTGACTTTGTGTCAACAATCTCCCCATATTGATAATTGACAAAATAATAATTGTATATTCAATATTCATACCTGGACACATTTAAGGACAAAAAGCATAGCTCCCCATAATCAATGTCGGGCTTAAAAAATAGCTCTCCCGTAATCATTGCTTTGAATCCTGTTGGCCTGATAAGAATATTCTTCCAAAAGTACAGATACAGAGACAAAAAAAATGGAATATACAAATAATATGGAATATACAAATATCTTCCCCTTTTGGCATTTAGCAATTAATAAACAATTAAGAACTGGCAAACACACCAAAAGATAAGAGAAGAAACTGCATATAAACTGATATAACGACAAAATGTCTCAAGAGTCATAACTCATAATAAGTCTAATACAATTAAAAGTGCATAAAGGTAACAAAAAAAATGCAGAAAGAAACATAAGCTATGATCCTCAGTAGCAGCAGCAAATAGCAGTCCATATCCATCATCGAGCTCGTGAGGGCCCAGCGTCATCTGAAGGATCAGTAAAGGAACGACGAGGGTCCACGAAGGCTGCATCTGGATCCAAGTAATGAATGACCCAAGGGTCATCGATACGATAGCCCCTCACGACCGGGGTCCCGCTCTATAGGGATAGGCATGGAAGGATGGCGAGACATAGAGTACCGAATATCGTGCAGCGAGTTGCTAATAGCACTCATCTGCAGGGTGGTCCGGTAATCCAGCTGAGTCCAACGATCATCTTCTAAGGTGAAGCGATCGCGGAGCATGGTCTGAAAAGACTCGAGAGTGGCAGGAGGAGGAGGAGGATCCTGTCCCAAAAGAGGGGCATCTGGCTCATCATCAGAATGCTCAGACACGACTGGTGAGCCAATGGCTGCCTGAAGCCTCCGTGCCTTGGAAAAAAAGACAGGGGCAGGTAAGAACGGATACTCATCAAGTAGTATGCGAAACGTACGAAATACCAAAGGAAGATATAATGCATAAACCAAAGATCTTGGTTTCTTCCTACAGTTAATCATCCAGTCCATCATGGTACGTGGAAGATTAAAGGAAACATGAAAGTGGAGATGATATAATGCCGAGATTTCAAAATAAGTGACTTTATCGGTGGAATCCGCTTTGGGTAGAATGGTGTTAAAAATGATCCGATGAAGTTCATAGAAATAGGGATTGAGATATTTGGCCAAAAGCTTACGAGGACGTGTGTTCGGAGTACACAGGTCATCCTTGAAGCTTTCAAGTGAAGACCCATCGGGAAATTAAAATGATCTAGCTTCAACAAGCTTTTCCCATGAGTTTGGCTCTTGGAGTTCAAGATATTCAGCCAATTCGAAATCGTCAAAAGAGATATCAATTTCCGCAACACGTGAATAAATATGTGTATCATCATGGGTTAGGTTGCAGTAGAATATTTGAATAGCACTACGATAAATGACCGAATTTGTGGTAACAAGTTCATCAAGGCAAAGGTCATGAAAAAGTGCATCATATTGTGAGAATATAGTAAAGTTGATAGGGTATCCCGCAAACACCGGACGTGTCCGAAAATTACTAAACCAATCATTTGATGCGTCGAGTGATACAAATATTCGGTCGTCAAAAGTGTTTGGGTCAAGAGGACGTGGAGGATTGAACAACGGATGGATAGGTGGTTTTTGTTCAACGGGCGGTTCAACGCGTGGAGGAGCATTCGAAGAGGATGCTCCCTCTGTTCGAAGTCTCTTTCCACGATTGAACAATCGTGGTGCCATAACACAATAAAGATAATAAAGGAAATTGAGATATAGAAAAGTATGGAGTTATACCTCAAAGTAGTGATGAACAATGAAGGAGAATTGAAAGAGAGACCTTCTCCTTGAGTTTTGGGAAGAGATGAGCTCTAGAAGGGAGAAATTAGGGTTAGGGTTTTAAGAAAAAAGGTGTTTGAGAAGTGGAAAAAGGTGGCAATGGAGAAGAAGAAGGAGAGGATCCCGAATATAAGAGAAGGGTTTCAATAGGTCGGAATCAATAATGGCCGTTGGATCTAAAATATGATTAACGGCTGAGGCTGTTCCCGGTTCTGGAATAGCCAGACCGAATTCGGCCCGAACTCTGGTAAGGGCAGAGTTCGGCCCAAATTTCGGATTCTGGTGACAGAACTGGAATCAGGCTGAAAAATGGTTAAGTAAGAAAGACCAAAAGTAAAAAGAGTATAAATATAAGGAAAGATCCAAGTAATAAACAAAGAATGACAGAGAGTGAACTTAAAGCAGCAATGTGAAGTTGAAAAATTTGTATGTCAGCCAGTGATACATAAAAATGAACCGTCTAATAAACAAGAATTATATCATAATTCAATATTTTTAAGCTGCCATGGGTTAGCTGCAGGGGCCGGATCCCAGCTAGCGGTAGTCCTGAGGACTAGTGCACCGTGTCGCTTAGGCTTTTACGCCTTGTTGTCAGAAGGGCCCTTTCGGCTTGTACCCATAGCAAGTTCATCATAATAGAATCACGACATACTCGATATTTATGCAGGTTTATTTAATTTATAACAGCTTCATCCAAAATTCCAAGTTCACGACAGAGAAAATTGAAGCGCTCTTCGAATAATGGTTTTGTGAAGAAATCTGCTAGCTGATGATTAGTGTCAATAAATTCTAAGTTAATAGTTCCATTTTGCTGATGATTACGCAAAAAGTGGTGACGTTTTTCAATGTGCTTCGTGCATGAGTGACAAATGGGATTCTTAGTGAGACTTATAGCACTAGTGTTGTCACAAAAGATAGGAATGTGCATAAAAGATAAATTGTAGTCTTCAAGGGTTTGCTTCATACACAGAATTTGTGCACAACAATGCCCAGCTGCTATGTATTCAGCTTTTATTGTGGATAGTACGACAGAATTCTACTTTTTGCTAAACCAAAAAACTAAAGCCTTTTCTAATAAATGACACATACCGCTCGTACTTTTACGATCGACCTTGCATCCGGCGAAATCAGCATCAGAGTAACCAATGAGGTCAAATATGTTGACTTGGGATACCATAGGCCTACTGTAACTACCCTCAAGGTATCGAAAGATACGCTTAACAGTAGTCATGTGTGATTCCTTAGGATTTGCTTGATATCTAGCACACAGGCAAATGCTAAACATAATATCAGGCGACTAGCAGTTAAATAGTAGACTGTCTATCATACCTCGATACTTACGTTGTCTACAGGTTTGCCGCTTTCATCTGGTTTTAGTTTAGTTGTAGTAGCCATTGGAGTGCTGATTGGTTTGACGTTGTCAAGGTCGAATTTCTTCAGCATGTCCTTTGTATACTTCGACTGACAGATGAAAGTTCCATTTGACATTTGTTTGACTTGCAGTCCAAGAAAGTAGTTGAGCTCCCCATCATGCTCATCTCAAACTCGGTCTGCATATACTTGGCAAAATATTGACAAGGGTTTCATCAGTAGCCAAATATAATATCATCTACGTATATTTGGACTAAGAGAATAGTGTCTTTAAAAGATTTTATGAAAAGTGTGGTGTCAATTTTCCTTTTAGAAAAACCTTTCTCAAGTAAGAAATTGCTAAGTCGTTCATACCAAGCTCTAGGGGCTTGTTTGAGGCCATATAGCGCTTTCTTCAGCTTGAACACATGGTCGAGAAATTTATATTTTCAAAGCCAGGAGGTTGTTCACATAAACTTCCTCCTTAATACATCCATTCAAGAAAGCACTTTTAACATCCATTTGAAATAATTTAAATTTTGAAAATTTACAAATGCACAAAGCATCGAATGGATTCCAATCAAGCAACAGGAGCATACGTCTCATCGTAGTCGATACCTTCCTCTTGGTTGTATTCTTGGGCTACTAGACGATCTTTGTTGCGTGTGACTGAACCATCTTCATTTACTTTGTTTCTAAAAACCCATTTAGTACCAATGATCGAGTGATTGGCCGGTCTAGGAACGAGTTCCCATACTTGGCTCCTCTCGAATTGGTTGAGTTCTTGCATAGTAAAATCCAAAATTCATCATTAAAAGCTTCTAAAATATTTTTGGCTCAATTTGTGAAATGAAGGCAGTGCCAGCAATAGAGTCTCTTAATGATGATCTAGTAGTTACTCCACGTGAAACCTCACTATTACCAAATTTTCTGGATGTGACGGCTTGAAAGAGAATTTCTTTGGCAAGCCCTCCAGAGAATTAGTTTCGGTTGTGGTATTCATTGGAGTAGAAGTTGATGGCTCAACATCATTATCAAGAGTAGCTGCTGCACTATTATCTTCATCAAAAGTCACATTTGTAGACTCTTCCACAATTAATGAGCGTTTGTTAAAAACTCTATATCCCTTGCTTTGGCAGCATAGCCAATGAAAATACCATCGTCAGCTTTGGCATCAAATTTACCTAAGTTGTCTTTGGTGTTAAGGATAAAGCATCTACAACCAAAAACTCTAAAATAAGAAACATTTGGGATTCTCCCAAACTAAAGCTCATAGGGTGTTTTCTTCGTAATAGAACGAATAAGCACCCTATTTAAAATATGGCATGTTATACTGACAGCTTCAACCCAAAAGTGTTTCGAAAGTGAAAATTTATTCAACATGACTCTAACCATATCGCCAAGAGTCCTATTCTTCCGCTCTACAACACCATTTTGTTGAGGAGTTCTTGGACAAGAAAACTCATGATCAAAACCATTAAATCATAAAATTTTCAAAATCAGTATTTTCGAATTCGCTCCATGATCACTTCGGATTCGAGTAATCATGTAGCCTTTTTTGTTTGAACTTTCTTAACAAAAATCTTGAAAACCGAAACAGCATCGCTTTTATTTGTAAGAAAAAAACCCAAGTAAATCTAGAAAAATCATCAACAATGACAAAGGCGTAGAGTTTTCCACCAAGATGGCTACTCTACTAGGGCCAAATAAATCCATATGAAGAAGTTGCAAAGGTCTAGAAGTACTTACAGAGTTTATAGAATGAAATGAGGACTTAGTTGCTTATTCAATTCACATTCGGCACATATCATCCTTTTTTAATGTGATGTCGGGCAAGCCTCTAACTAGCTTCTTGGTCGATAGCCTGGATATAGTATCCATGTTGGCATGACCAAGACGCTGGTGCCACAATAGTCTTTTATCTTATGAGCATATAGGCATCTACCTGCATTGTTAGTATCTATAGACAAATAAAAGATATAAATATTATCCTCTCTTACCCCTTCAAAAGCAATGTCTCCCGTTGACCCATCATAAATAAGGCATTTGTTTTGTCCAAAGTTAATGTCATATCCATGGTCAGCAAGACTAATGCTGAGCAGGTTATGCTTTAACTCGGTCACTAGGCAGACATCCTTTATTACGGGAGAGGGAGGATAGCCAATAATACCATTACCTATAATATAACCTTTTAGGTTGTTGCCGAATGATACATATCCTTCTCTCTTTATCGATAGTGATGCGAAAAGTTTTGTGTCTCCCGTCATATGCCGCGAGCATCCAATATCGAGAATCCACTTACTCTTAGTTGAGGAGTGAAGGTCCACCTACATCAAGAGTAGATATGACCTTTGGTACCCAAGTTCTTGAGGGTCCTGAAAAGTTAGTTTTTGGAAACCATACATATTTTTCTATCCACTAATCTTCTAATTCTACATTGTGGTGAAATATGTCCATGTAAACCACAATAAGTACATATAGCATTCCTATTTATGTTAGGAGCATGCATATGATGTCTATGAGTAGAGTGATGTGGAATAGAATGATGATATGTAGAGTTAGTAGAGTGATGTGAACAGTATGGTGATAATGTCTATAAGGAGTAGCATGATGATGATGTCTATATGGAATAGCATGGTGATAATGTCTATATGTAGAGTGATGGTGATTTTGTGCAACATACTGATGGTTGTATCTATGTGTAGCATGATAATTCTGTACATATGAGGATTATTTCTACGTGCACGTGGTTTGTGTGCATTATGAAAGTGTGTGTATATGTAAGCATGATTATGAGCAGCATGTGGATGACGTGGTTGACTAGTATGAGTAGTGTCATGCTTTGTGCGTGTCTCATGTGATTGGGTTTGAGGTTGAGCAACCTGTTTTCCCAATTTAGTCTCTAATTTCTTAGAGACAGCTTGCAGTTCAGTAACTTAGCATTCAAACCATATATCTTAGTAATAGAAATCTTGTGTCTTCTCTTTTCTTCTGCAAGCTCCGTGTTGAGTGCTGTAATTTCTTGTGTTTGTTGATCAATGCGTGCTTCGGCATTATGTAAGCTTATTTTAAGCTTGGATACCTCATTTGTGTCATCCGTGGGTGAAGTGTCTCTAATTTTATCAAGCAGTAAAGAAAGTCTTTGAATTTCGACTTCATGACTTTTGATCTTTTCCTTGGCATGTTTATATTTACCAATGACCTTTTTATGATCATCAAGTAAATCGGTAAAAGCATCGCCAAGTTCATCCAAAGTGAAGTCATCAAGAGTTTCGTTTGATACCTTGTCGATGTTGCCATTAGGCACACGTTTGCAGCGTCTTGAGGAGAGTCATTTTCTTCCTCGGATTCACTAGCTTCGCTTTCATGCCAAATGCTCATGTTGGCATATTTCTTTGAGGAAGTCTTCTTGTATGGTTTCTCATAACGGTTGCTCTTCTTTAAGAATGGGCAGACTTTTCGGACGTGTCTCGTCTTCTTACAACCGTAGCAGGTAGGCTCTTTTTTGTCGTCTTCTTGTGGTTCCTTCTTTCTTCGGTTGAAGCGAAGAAATTTCTTGAAATTGCGGACGAGGAGAGCTTGATCATCACCTTCTGAGTTATCGTCATCCGTCTCTTCGGGGTCAGCCCTCCGTCGGTGATCTTTGAGTGCGATCTCCTTAGCCTTAGGAGCAGGCTCTTCGAAGTTCTTGAGGTCAAGCTCATGAGTCATCAGCTTTCCCATCAAGGTCTCCATGGACATGGTTGTGAGATCATTGCCTTCTATGATGGCTGTCACCTTAGGGTTCCAAATCTTTGGTAGCCCCCTAAGTAGCTTGCGAATCTTCTCGTGATTTGAATATTGTTTGCCGAGCGAAGATAGGGGATTAATGATGTCGAAGAATCTTGTAAACATTTGCGTGATCGTCTCGTTTGGCTTTATCTTGAAAGCCATATTCTTGAGTGAGACGGCTTATCTTTGATTCCTTGACTTGGGTGGTTCCTTCATGCGTCACTTCTAGAAGTCTCCATACTTCGTGAGAGGTGGTGCATATTGAGATCCTGTTGAACTCATTCCTGTCTATAGCACAGAACAAAGCATTAATAGCTCTCGCGTCGAGACTTACCTATTTCTTCTCCTCATCAGAATATTTGTCATGTGGTTTCTCAACGAGATCACCATTGACAACTATCCTGGCGGGCATTTTATAACCATCGATGACGATAGTCCACAGGTCAAAGTCAAGCGACTTGAGATAAAAGCTCATCCTTATTTTCCAATATTGTAGTTAGTTCCATCAAATAGGGGAGGCCTATGAGTGGACTACCCTTCACCGTGATTGAAATCAAGGATTGTATGGTTGCCATGGATCAGCTCTAGGACGTTAGTCCTTGTTGAGAGAACAGCTCTGATACCAATTGAAGAACAATGGCAACTCTAGAGGGGGGTGAATAGAGTTTATAGCGATAATAGCCAATTAAAAATTAAACTCTTTCATAAGTAAAACTAATCAGAGTAAATGCGAAATAAATAAGGAGCAAGCATACGCAAACACAGCCGATTTTTAACCTGGTTTCCCTCGTGGAGGACTAGTCCAGGCCTGAGAACTCTAGCTCAGGATTAAATCTATTTGTGAAATAGTAGTTACACCCCGTGCCTTTTCTTCAGAAGAGCACGTCAACTTCTTACAAAGATCGCAGTGGCGATGCTTGGAATTTTCCAAGCGATTTTTGAACTCTTGCACAAACTCCTTAACTGAAAAATGCTGAGCACTTGAGGCTTAGGGAGCTTGTGGCTAGTAGATGAAGAAGGGTAAGGCTTGTATTGCTTTAGAGAGAAGAGAAGAGAAGATTGGATGAATAAAATGAGAGAATTCATGGCCTATTTATAGGATACCAGTAGGCAGAATTCGGCCAAATTCTGGTAGAAATTTTCAAATATTTGACCGTTGGACAACTTGCACTAGCCAACCCTAAAAATTAGGGTGCTAATTTTTAGGGGACAGAGTTCGGCCCGAACTCTGTGTGGAGGCAGAGTTCGGCCCGAACTCTGTCTCCAGAGCACAAATAGGTCTTAAGGTCCAATGGGCTTATTTGGATGTGGGCTTATGGATTTTGGGTAGGTTATAGGTTAAGTCTCAAGAGCTCAGCACAACTCAGCTTACATCAGTCTAGACTCAATAAATTTATAAAATACAGACTCAAAGATGACTTGCATTTGCAAAACTGAGCTGTCGTCTGACTTGAGCTGGATGTAGTCTTCATGTCGTATTGAATTATCACAAGTATTATTTAGTCAATTTTATCAATATTTGGTTGACTGTGACTTTGTGTCAACAGTTCGAACACTATTTGAGGCATGAACACTTCTGATCCTAATCACAAACACACACAGCCGAAATGAACACAACTCGAACACGGACCGTCCATCAATCAGGAGCAACACGGACACACGATCGTAACACATAAAATGACACAACACACTGAGAATTGTAACCAAAACACCCAAGCACAAAACTGAGTAATTATGAGATTTGAGAAGAATTACCTGAAGGATGTACTCAAAAACGAAGATGCGAGTCCAGAACTTCGACACAACCGATCTCAGTATATTGCATCAATTCAATAAGCAATTCCGCACAAAATTAAGAAGGGAATCAGGAAGCCAATTTTAGAAAAGTTCAAACGAAGATCCATATACAAATACCTCAAACAATTTCTCTTCCAAACAGAACCAATCCAACCAGAGTTAAAAAGAATTGCCCATGACAACACTAACAAAATATAGAAGGAATTAATCGATCGGTTTAGAACATCACTCCAAAACACATACTCAAGAATCAAAGGATTTAATCAAAACTCACCAGTCCAAATTTGATGCTCGAACAGATCATCCATCGCTTCAAGATGGAAGTTTTGGATCACTCTTGATTTGATTTGAAATTTCAGATCGAGAATAATCGATCACACTAAATCAAGAGGAAATGAAGAACAGAGAAATGGAGAGCTCACCGTCCCGAGATCGAAAGGAACACGAGAGTGTCGAGATCGAGCTGTATGCTTCGATCTGGAAGAGAATCGCCAACGCTAGCCACCCTCAACGAGATGTCGCCGACCTTCGTCGATCCAGAGGAATGAAGAAATTAGGGTTAGGGTTCACTGAGGAATGGGGAAGAACAGGAATAAGAACAGAGCTCTCGAGAAGCTTCAGGAGAGAAATTGGAGTGAAATAAAATTTTCTCTCTCCACTTTCAATAAATAGAGAAAAGGAAAGAGAAGGAATTAAGCATATAACCCCCTCCACTCTCTGGCTTATAACCAAAAAGACCCTCCCACTTTTCAGTTTTTAAGAAAACAAATATAATTCTGTTAGAGAGTTGGTTAAGGAATTGGGGACCACTCCTAATTGGTTATAACAAAATTTGAATTTAACAATCATGCCAAAATTTGAATTTTTCTCCAAAAAATCATAGTTTATTAAAAATCAAAGCATCACTACTTAAAATTAAATTTAAAAATAATTAGTAGAAAAATGGAGTGACACAATCTGTCAGCCAAAATTTTGGAGATAATTTTATGTGATAAGTTGCTCAGGCTAATAGGTCTAAAATCTTGATGTCCGTAGGTTTTGAGGGCTTTGGGATGAGGACTAGATTGGCCGAGGTGATCCCTTTAGGGAGTTGGATTCCTAAAAAGAAATCCGTGATAGCCGCCATCAGGTCGTGCTTAATGATGCTCCAGTACTTTAGTATAAAATACTCCTGTGAAGCCGTCCGGGCCGGAAGCTCCATGGGGGTTGAGCGACATGACCGCTGACTCGACTTTGGCTTCCAGGGGAATCACACACAAGTTCAGGTTCTGTCCCTCAGAGATGAGATTCGGGATGCAATTAATGAAGCTATCCGGGTCCGTAGCCGGCACATGTTCGAAAATTTTGAAAAATGGAGAATGGCCCGGTCCATAATAACATGGTCCTCCACCATGGACCCATCTTGGTGATATAGCCGAACTCTGTTCGTGTTGGCCCGCTCTGTAATGATCGCATGAAAGAAAGTGGAGTTTCTTTCCCCCTCCGTGACCCAAATAACTCTGGCTTGATCCTGTAGTAACTGTTCTTCTAGACACAAGATCGTATCCAGTCTGTGTTTAGTTTGTATAAGTTCCTCCCCACCTGAGTCACGCCATTGAACTTGAAGACCGACATCTATATTTTCGATCTCATTTTGCAGACCTCGTTTTTTTTCCTAAGGTCACAAAAAACGTTCCAGTTCCAGTCCCGTAAGGCCGAACGGAGTCTCTGGAGTTTAGCATGAAGAACGTAGAGCGGCGATCCCTGGCAGTCTTTGTTCCAGCTGTCCGTCACATCCAACCATGTGTCGAAAGCAGGACCGACTTAGGAGGTTGGGTTGTCCTATATTCTAAACCAAATTTGGTTGTCCCTTGATTATTATTGTGAGCCGATTTTGGAGGGTCACCTGCGATTTCGACCTCTTGTAGTATCACACTAAAACTGGAGTGTTGTCCTAGGAGATGGGGTTGTCTAAACTCGAAGTCTTGTTAGATTTACCTCTGGCCGGCCCTGGTCGAAAGAGGTAGAGCCATACCTTCACTTTAGTCTCTCCTATTCAATTGTATGACTATGTATGCGGGGTCCATTTTGCACGTAAGGAAGCTTTACAGTTACCCCAAAGGGGCAACAAAAGTCACTCTATCCTCCTTGTTCCGAAGGTGAGTAGATGAGCTCGTGGAACCAAAGCAACTTCTTCTTCTTTTTTTAATTTTTTTTAGATGTCCGGACATACGAGATTTTTGCTCGTTGTATTATGTCTGTTGGGTCACTATCTTGGTTTGATACACTGATCTTTTGTCATCCAGCGGATCTTATATTTTTTCTCCATAACCACAAGAGCCAATCCAATTCGATACGAAAACAACTTCTTGATACCGGCTACATGAAAATTTCATATTTTTTTCTCAAAAGACCTCATCTAACTTGGACGCGGAAGAGGTGACCACTGAAAAATCAAGCCAGAGGGTTTCTTTTTCAACATGGAGATGCAAAACCATTTTTTAGCGACATCAATTAAGTCTACAATAAGCTTAGGTCCTTAAATCGGAACAATGCTAATTGGAGATCCTTCGTAGGACGAGTCAACCGCATCCCATAGTTAAGCGTCACCATATTAGCCGTTTTATGATCCAACAATTGGTTTCTTCTTACTTATATTTTTACCTCCCATTTATGAATATGCCTCAACAAAGAAAAGGACACATAAAAAAAAGTTTCAACAAATAAAAATGGTTGCTTTCAAAAACTACGTTTCCGCCTTCTGAAAACGAGTTGTATGACAAATTGGGGGTATTTGGTATGCAAAACACGATATAGCAAAAATTCTAATTTTTCAGGAATCAAACTTTTAGTAATAAAATTTTCTGAAAATTAATATTCCCATGTTGGTGACTATAAAAATAGTTTCAAAAAAATGTAAAATGATAAACAAATAAAAAGAAATAAAAAAGGATAAAAATTGAGGGGAAAAAACCAATAACAACAAAATAACAAAAAAAAAGAAAAATGAAAAAAAGTAAAAAAACCATTCTTAAAAAATCAAAAAAATCTTCAGAAAATAAAAATAATTTAAAAAACGTAAAAAAATGAAAAATGATTAAAAAACGAAAAAGCAAGAAAACATAAAATAAAAATAGAATATATAAAAAAATTGTTCGGACGAAAAAAAATAACCAACATATTTTTTAGGGATAAGATTCTCATATTTTTTGGGTAAACTATTTATCCAGATATTTTCAATTTTCGTTCATAACATAATCCAAACATGAGAATAGATTTCCTATCCTAAATATGTTTGGGAATTAAAAAAAAAATCGTATATCAAATGCCTCCGTCGACTCTCTTTGGATCACATTGAAGATTCAAATGGTTTGATAGGTTAGCCCGTTCCAAAGCCCGGGAGGTAAGGCTCACCAATTTGTTACGGACTAAATGTTTTTTTGCCACACATTGTTCTTTGTCGCGCACGAACTTTTTTTTCGGAAATCCATATAAATCTTCTCCAAATGCTTAGCTAAATCGCTAATACGAAAATGAATAAAATGTGGAGCAAAAGAGAAAGTTATTAGAATGTTGAAAACTTCATCATAATAGAAAAAGAGTTCATAATTTCTTGGATGATGAGAAACAAATGAGACTCTCACCGTACTTGACTTACAAGAACTTTTACAAAAAAATAAACTTCTAAACCTAAGACGAGAAGATACTAGAACTTCTAGCTCATGAGTCTTAGAGTACTCCATCTTATTCTGAAAAAATCTAAACTTTTCCAACTAAATTTCGTACTTGCAACAATGTCTCGATGGGGAAAAAAAAATTTGTAATTGACAAATTGCTCACAAGTATCATGTATGCATTTGCATAGTCAAAATCCGAGGTACTAATACCCAAAAAAAAAAAAAAAACCAATATACCTACTTACTAACAAGCTGATCCAAAATAAATAAATGCAATAAAAGAAATGGTTAATTAATGGGTATTTTGTTACTTGCTTTCACCAACTATTTTAAATTCCATCAAGAAGTCGTACTTTAATATATTGTTTAGAACGCATTTCAATTGAGAAGTCAGTCCCAAAAAAAAAAAAAAACACTAACCTAATCACATTAAATATAAACAAATATAATATAAATAAATGCTAGTCCAACGTTTGATTTAATTGTCGAAGACACGGAAAAAAAATATAAAACTGATATGTATTGCTTGTCCTGAGAGATTTAGCAGGTAAAAAAAATAAAATATTAGTTGGTTTGTTTGATCTGGTTTAATTTGGTTTAAAATGTTATATTTTTTCAACGGCTAGCTATTGGTTTGATTTAATTTGCAATGGTTATAATTTTACAATATTTGATTTAATTTACAACGATTATATTTTTAGGAATCATCTTCCCTTCTATAATTCTATTTTTTTCATGTCAAAAAAACATAGTGCTACAAAACAATCACTACAAAAAATTTCAGATTAGCGACGTTCCAAAACGTCGCTAATTTCGGCCAAAACGTCACTAACTTAAATTAGCGACGTTTTCAGCGATTTTGGAAACGACGAAAAAAGTGTGTCGTTAATAGAGAAAACGTCGCAAAACGTCGCTATGGCGACGTTAGTTAGCGACGCTAATAACGTCGCTAAATAGCGACATCATTTGCGACATTTTCTTGTGGTCGCCGATTAGCGACACAGTAGCGACGTTTTTGCGACGATGTGGTAGCATCAGATTGTTTGCCACGTCAACAAATTAGCGACATTTGTAGCGACGTTTATATTCGTCGCTAACAGTTAGCGACGAATATAAACGTCGCTACAAACATCGTTAATTTGAAAAAAATTAAAAAAAAATCCAGAATACAAATGTACAATCCAAAATACAGAATCCAATCCAATCCAAAACAATCTAATCCCTGGGTTCGCCGACCCCTTCGGTGGAACACTCAACACCGGCACGCACAATACAATCCAGAATAGACCAAAAATAATTGGTGGTCTCCTCAAGCCTCTCGGAACATCACAATATCACACATCACACAAACCAATATACATCACAATATGCATCACACATCACACAAACCAATATACATCACACACCAGAAAACAAATATCCATCACAATATTCAAATGAGATATATCTACCAAAATAAATATCCATCACAATATCCAGAGGAGATATATCCATCAAAACAAATCCAGTCAATATGTATCTATTGTCGCTTATGTTGGGGAAGATAGAACTCCCTCAGCCAGCGCGCATAAGTATGATCCACGACAGCCAGATCAATATCCAGAGGAGATGGATGACTGGAACACCCGGTGGAACTGTCCTCTGGTGCCACCTCCTCTTTCACAGCTCCCTCGGCTTTAGGAATTACTTCTGGAGCAGCTCTCTCGGTTGAACTTTCCTCTGGTGCCACCTCCTCTTTCGCAGCCATCTGTGCCTCCCTCAAGAGAGATTCTCGGGTCTTATGTTCCATCTGTGAGAACGGATGTCATCTCGTTTGAGTACATTTTCGAAAGCAGATAAAATACAAAAAAAATTATTTTTTTGCCAATGTGAGAACGGATGGCTCAGAACACAACCCAAAATTCATTCTAGCATACATTAGTGTGAATCATCTATGTTTTGTACATATGGTGTAGTATATGTTCTTATCGAATCTAGTATAAAGGATATAATAGAATCAAGATTGTCTGCCATTGATTATCAAAGAACAGAACAGTTTTATGGGAGGACTGAACTTTAATTCACAATTACAAACTCGTTTGTACAAAAGAAAGCCTAGGAACAAAATCTAGGAAAAGTAATCTAAGTACAATTGTTTAATTTGGATTCTGGGGGTGATGGTAGAGGCTCAAAAAAGTGCTATCAACTCTGCCTTACTCCTTGGACGATCGAACACAACCTCGGCTCCGGCGAAGAAATGCCCTCTCTCTGTGTGCTTTTTACTCTGTGTGTCTCTGTGTGTGCAAAGGAATAATCCCATGCTATTTATAGGAGTTTGTGATGAGTGGGGTGTACAGCCACGTGGCCACATCCTTGTAACTGCGTCTTGAGAAGTGGGCTGTTGGGGATTGGTTAAGATTAATCTTGATCTGTTTGTTACAATAAATCTGGACTGTTATGTCGGTTGCAATAAATCTGAACTGTTATGATCTGTTGGTTGCAATAAATCCGAGTTGTTTAAGACTTAGTCAACTTCTGCCACGTGTCCCAACTGCCGCTATGTTATGAGCCGCATGAATGGTGCATCCTGGCTGAGCCGCATGAAGGATTGTTCCCATGATTGAGCGCATGAGTGGTCTCATAACTGAGTCGCATGAGGGTGGCCCCATAACCGAGCCGCATGAGGGTGGCCTCATAACCGAACCGCATGAGGGTGGCCTCATGACTGAGCCGCATGAGGGTGGCCCCATAACCGAGCCGCATGAGGGTGGCCCCATAACCGAGCCGCATGAAGGTCACACAAGCAATCCGCATAAAGTACTTTCTTGGAATTTGTGAACTGTGCCAGCTATCATAAAGATTTTTTCGTCTTTTTATGAGCATGTCGCGTCTCTTCTTTATGTCAGAGCCATCATTTCTGTCAGAGCTGTCACTTTGTGTCAGAGCATTAATGGCCAGCTGTATGGAGTAATTATGGCCACCTGTATAGGCCTATTTCGTACCGTATAAGGCAACGTGGCTCCTCATGAAGCTTTCTGAGCCGCATGAAGCTTTCTGAGCCGCAAGAAGCTCTCAGGAATTTTGAGCCGTATGAAAACTCTCTAAGTTTTTGAGCCGCATAGAGTTTCATGTTTATTCTGGGCCGCATAAGAATTACTATACTTTTCCATGCTTCTACAAGACCCCCTTCAAAGTTTTCAATTTGTAAAATTGAAATACTTTGAATAAGAAGCATAGGTATGTCCGCATAAGCTCTTCATGCCGCATAGACTTCTCTGGCTGCATAGGATTCTCTGGCCGCATAGGTTTCTCTGACCGCATAGGTTTCTCTGTCCCCATGCGCTTCTCTGGCCGCATAGACTTTTCTGGTCGCATGATGGTCTTCGTGCCACGTAGGCGTCTCATTAATTGATTTTGATTTATTTTTTTAAAGCCGTCTTTTGGATAGGATCCCAAGAGTTCATTAAATATTTAGATTTTCCTTGATGATTCTGAGCATTCTTTTTTGCATGAAAGGGGATAGAATCCCAAGGGTCAGCTTTATCTTCTAGGCAGCACAAAATCCAAGCGTCTATCGGTTCACACGCCCCTGTCAGCCTATAAATATGAACGATTTTTGAAGAGAGAGATTCTTTACTCTCTTCTTTCTTCAAGCTTTCGTGCCCTAGTCGTCGTCTCTTCTCCTCTTTCGATCATCAATGGCTCCCAAGGCTTCCTCCAGTGCTACAGCGAAGGGCAAAGGAGTTACCTCTTCGTCGGCAATCTCAGTTCACCCCGACGTTCATACTGCTATTGACGGTAAGAGCATTGAGAAGAACTACATGGATTCGAACCCTAACCATAATGGCTATGTCGCATGTTTTATGCGCGGGCCTTTGGCATATAATGCTCTCTTCATCTTCATTGAACTGCTTAAGTTCAGTGTGATGATTCCGCATATGTTGTACTGTATGGGCCGCATGAACGTCTCATGTCCGAGCCGCATGGGGTATGCCTCATGTCCGAGCCGCATGAGAGTTGCTTCATGACTGAGCCGCATGAGTGTATGCCTCATGTCCGAGCCGCATGAGAGTTACTTCATGTCCAAGCCACATGAGAGTTTGCCTCATGTCCGAGCCGCATGAGAGACGTCTCATGGCCGCATAAGCACTTTATGAACCGGGTCGCATGAAGACCCACCAAACAGAGCCGCATAAGCTCTTATAAACTGGGCTGCATGAAGACCCACTAAACAGAGCCGCATAAGCTCTTATGAATTGGGCCGCATGAAGACCCACCAAACATAGCCGCATAAGCTCCTTATAAACTGGCCCCACCAAACAGAGCCGCATAAGCTCCTTATAAACTGGACCCCACCAAACAGAGCCGCATAAGCTCCTTATAAATTTGGCCGCATGAAGTCCCACCTAATCAGAGCCGCAGAAGCTCAAAAATATTAAGTGGTTTTTCTCTGACTATCTTCTGACTTCTTTCTTTTATCTTTTTTCAGTGAAGTTGCCAGTCAATCCTGCGGAGAACTCTTGGTAGGTCGAGCCCAATCTGCTGTGGGTATGAGGTTCGATCATTTAGTTGATTATGTGTCGGACCAGTTTCCCAAAGATGAACCTGAGGAGAGGCTGCGAGATATCAAAACCGATCCTTCTACTTTCTCTCGGTATAATGGACTCGAAGAAATTGGGGGGCAAACACCTGAAACCTGCGTTCCTCTTTGGGGATGCCCTGACTGTAAAGAACCCCAACGTTTTAGATATATCTGAGAGTTGGAGTTTGTCTTCTAACGGGATGGCGATCCACATTCCTCAGATGGAGCGTCACTTTCCGCTGTCGTAGTTCAACATGCTGCCAATAGATAGAAAAATGGTGGACTCCTTGACTCCGACCCAACATGGGATGTTCGTGGGTGATATTCACTATAACAGAAACTTGGTCGGTGGTCGCGAACAGGACACCGATCAGCTGCTATGTGATGGGGTTGGCCCCGGGTAGTTTCTTAAATGTGCAGGATCCCAACTTTCGGTTCTCTCAAGCTGACACTTTTATGAACCAGCTTGCTCAGAAGGGGTCCTACCCCATTGGTCGGTTGTCACTGATAAACTGGATGAACCCCACCCCTTCATGGATCAACTTGACCTCATAGATCTTGTGGACATACGAGAATCTCCTGTGCGAGATTGGCTTGTATCTTGCCATTCGGGGCACCTGTTATGGTCTGTCCATAAACAAGAAGCTCTTCATGGCTCTTCTTGAAATGTACAACCGCCGAACGGGGACCTTCTTTACCCCTGGATGGGAGATGGGGCTCGCTCTCCACGAGATGTGCGAAGTCTCCAAGCTGCCCTGGGGAGACGAAGTTTTCGAGGCATATACTCCTATGAATGAAGAGTTCGAGGAGTTGGAGCAGCGATTTTCGAGCTTTGTGGTTGTCTACCGGGAATTGCTATGTCACCACAGCACGTGCCAGCAGATGTCGAAGAAGAAGAACGACAGCTCTGAAGGGAACCTTCCTCATACGAAGGCCTGGCTCAGTTACCTTTTTAAGCTCGGCGCCTCAGGTCGAGTTTCTCCCCGAAGTCCTCAAACCCGGAGGAGGTGCAGGACCAGGTGCCGACTGCCAAGAGGGTGAAAATCACAGGAGATTTGGGAGTCAAACTGACTCATTTAATTATTTTTATCAGGT